>VKON01001388.1:0-21795 GCA_009741485.1 Malurus cyaneus samueli
CTGACTGTTTCTTGGGAAAAGAACTTCCACAGCTTGGAGCTGTAAGAACTCTTCTCCTATGATGCTGGACGACAACCGTAATGAGTGGTTTGATCTATGTTAGACTTTCATTCCTGTCCCCTGTGTGTGTGGGAAGACATGGGGGGGTGGAGAGGGATGACCTGAGAAAGAGACGGGTCCCTGGAAAGGATAACAGGTGTCTTAAAATGTCCATTTTTATTTTTCTTCTCCTTGTAAATTTTTCGTTATCTTTGTTCCCCTCCCCGGTGCGGTAGTATTCTTAGTAGTTATTTTTAGTAATAAATCTATTCTGCAACTGAAGTTATCCAGCCTGTCTGACCATTCTCTGGAGTACATATGTATCTTTCTATTAATTATGTTATCTGAAAGCCATAATTTTTCGTGTTAATTGTGCTTTTGCTCTCCCTTCTGCCTCTCAGGTGGGGTGAAGGGAGAGAACGTCGTGGGTGCAGTGCTTTTGGCTTTTAGTCGAGTTCAAACCATGACATTTTTGGTGCCGTGACTCGGATTGGGAAAAATCAGGTTTAAACCCACGACAGGTTGTCCATCCCACCTCCTCATATTTTCTCCACTATCACACAGGAAATACCATAGCTCACTTTGGGGGGTGTACTCCCTCCCCCTAGCTGGGAAACGTCTGTGTTGGGTAACAGAACCTCTGATCTGTACTGCCGAGATTTGGAAAAGGCCCTCTTTAATCTCCTTGCTGAGTTTCTCACTGTGTTTCTCGTGATTCTCACTGAGTTTCTTGTGACTCTCACGGAGTTTCTCGTTACTCTCACTGAGTTTCTTACTGAGTTTCTGCACACATGTTTCCACAGCCGAGATTCTTGCATTTATTGGGCTATGCACAGCATCTGCATATGCACGGAGCTTCCTCGACATGTCACGCACAGTCTCATGCCCATCATGTTGCTTCATCATTTCTTAAGCAGAAGCGTATTCTGTTGGCCCAAGTCGTACAAGTCTTCGCCACATCACTGGTGTACATTCTACGTCATCTGGATCACTATGCGGGTTTCCTAGACGATTGTATACCTTATCAGGCTTCCTGGCCAATGCACCAAAAATGTTGTGGTTTGAATGAGTTTATTTGGGGCGAACACTCCCAAGTTCCAGCAAACCCCCTCCTTTCCCCACCCAAGTCCTAGAGACAAACTCACAGAGAGGAAAGTGAAAGAAAAAGAAACAACTATTTATATTAACAAACAACAACAACAAAATGAACACCACAAAGAAGAGAGGGAAAGAAAAAAAAAATTATTAAAAAAAAAAAACAAAACCAAAAAAACCTGTGGAGCACTAGATGGATCTATATAAGTTTCTCTTTCCTCCTGGGAGTGGCTTCCCCTCTGGAGCCCCCAGAGGGGTTGGACAGAAGTGCTCCGTGGTTCACTGGAGGATCTTTCTTGCCTGTTGCCACGGAATCTTCTAATTCTCAGATGATGAAGAAAAAAAAATCGAGGCAACAAAAAAACAAGTCTAAAGAAGAGGGAAAAAGGAGCAGTCCCAGAGAGCGGGCAGCTTCTTCTCCGCTGCTGAGCCTGAGACTCCTCCAGGAATGTGTGTGTACTTGTACCTTCCCTCCCACTGTCCTTGAAGGAGAAACATACAAAACAAAGCAGAGCAGTCTCAACTAATGTATGGTTACAGAAGGGTTATTTACTTTTCCTTTAACATAAGAGATTATAGGAATACACATACTCAGCTACACTTGGACAGGGGAAGGGGATAAGACCAGGCTTGACAGAGGTGAGCCTGGGGGCAGCAGGCCAGTGATGGGGGTGAAATTGATAGCCCAGCTCAAGTGCATCTACACCAATACAGCAATGTGGGTAACAAACAGGAGAGCTTGAGGCCATTGTGCAGCAGGAAAGCTCTGACATAGTTGCCATCACAGAAACAGTGGGATGACTCGCGTGATTGGAGTGCTGCAATGGATGGCTACATGCTCTTCAGAAGGGACAGGTGAGGAAGGAGAGGAAGTGGGGTGGCTCTGTACATTAAGGTGTGTTTTGACTGTACAGAGCTCAAGGATAGTGACAATAAGGTTGAGCGCCTATGGGTAAGAATCAGGGGGAAGGCCAACAAGGCAGAGATCCTGGTGGGAGTCTGTTATAGATCAGCCAACGGATGAAGAGGCAGATGAAATACTCTGTAAGTGGCTGGCTGAAGTTTCACGATTGCCAGCCCATGTTCTTGTGGGAGACTTTAACCCGCCAGATGTCTGCTGGAAACTCAAGACAGCAGAAAGGAGAGAGTCTAGGATGTTGCTGGAGCGTGTGGGAAAGAACTTCCTGACACAGCTGATAAGGGAGCCTACCGGGGTGGGACCCTGCTGGACCTGCTGTTTGCAAACAGAGAAAGGCTGGTGGGAGATGTGATGGTCAGAGGCTGTCTTGGGCACAGTGACCATGAAATGATAGAGTTTTCAATTCTCAGTGAAATAAGGAAAGGGGTCAACAATACCTCCTCCTTGGATTTTGGTAGGGCAGACTTTGGGCTGTTCAGGACACTGGTTCAGAGAATCCCTTGCAAAACAGTCCTTAATAACAAAAGGCTGGACATCCTTAGAAGGAAATCTTAAAGGCACAGAGCAGGTTCCCATGGCAAAGATGAGCGGGAAAGAAGACCTGCCTGGCTAACAGGGAACTTTGCTGAACCAGGGAAAAAAAAGAGATTAAAGCTTTGGAAGAAAGGGGCAGGAAACTAGAAGATACAAGGATGTCATAGGTATGCAGAGACAAAATTAGAAAAGTGAAAGCCCAGATAGAACTCCATCTGGGCACTGCTGTGAAAGATAATAAAAAGTGTTTTTAAAATACTTAAAACAAAAGGAGGGCAAGGAAAATCTCCATCCTTATTGGATGCAGGGGGAGAAGGCATGAGTGAAAAGGTGAAGTTTAATGCCTTCTTTGCCTCTGTTTTTAACAGTAAGACCAGCTGTCCTGAGGGCAATCAGCCCCCTGACCTGGTAGACAGGGATGGGAAACAGAATAGACCCTCTGCAATCCAGGATGAGGTAGTTACTGGCCTGCTGAGCCACTTAAGACACTCACAAGTCTATGGGGCCAGATAGGATTCACCCAAGGGCACTGAAGAGCTCACCAAGCTGCTCTCCATAAATTATCAGCAGTCCTGGCTAACTGGGGAGGTCCCAAGCGACTGGAGGTTAGCCAGTGTGAAACCCATCTACAAGAAGGGTAAGAAGGAGCATCTGGGGAACTGCAGCCTTCAGCCGACCTTGTGCCAGGGAGGTTATGGAACAGATCATTCTGAGTACCATCATGCAGCACATACAGGACAACCAGGGGATCAGTCCCAGCCAGCATGGCTTTACAAAAGGCGTCCTGCCTGACCAATCTGACTCCTTTTATAACCATGACCTGTGCTAGTGGATGAGGGCTGTGGATATGTCTACCTGGACTTCAGTAAAGCCTTCAAAACTATCTCCCATGACATTCTCCTGGAAAAGCTGGCAGCCCACAGCTTGGACAGGTACACTCTTGGCTGGTGTAGTGGATTGACCTTGGCTGGGTGCCAGGTGCCCACTAAGCTGCTCTATCACTCCCTTTCTCAGTGGGACAGGGGAGAGAATAAGATGAAAAACAGCCAGTTGGTTGAGATAAGGCAGTTTATTAAAGTGAAAGAAACAAACAAGTGAAAGTTTGCGCATACATAAGTGAAGGGAACACTTAACCTCTATTTCCCGTCAGTGAGGGATGTTTGGACACTTCCTGGGAAGCAGGGCTTCAACACATGTAGTGGTTTCTGTGGAAGGCAAACATTGAAGAATCACAAATACCCCCCATTTCTCCTCTCTCCCTTAGCTTTTATGTCTGAGCTGATGTCATATGGATGGAATCCTTTGGCTAATTTGGGTCAGCTGGCCTGGTTGTGTCCCCTCCCAGGATCTTGCCCACTCCCACCCCTTGATGGGGGAAGGAATGTCAGAGGGACAGCGCTGTCCAGCAGTAGCCAAAACACTGCTCTGTTATCAGCACCCTTTCAGCTACCAATGCAAAGCACAGCACTGTGAGGGCTGTGAACTTTACCTCAGTCAGACCCAATACAGCTGGGTTAAAAACAGGCTGGATGGCTGGTAAGTCAAGCATTGGAACACACTGCCCAGGGAGATGGTGGAGGCGTTCAAGAAACGACTGGACGTGGTACTTAGTGCTATGGTCTAGTTGACAGGGTGTGATTGGTCAAAGTTGGACTTGAGGTCTTGGAGGTTTTCCAACCTAAATGATTCTGTGATTCTGTGAAATGAGTGCCTGCTGCTCCCTATCAGGAGTTGTCTGGAGACAAAGCTTAAAGCACTCTTTGATCAAGAACAGCTGACAGAAACTTAGAGTTTGTTAGAAGCAAAATCCTCTGGTAGCTAAATGTTGCAATAATTTTATCGGTTGTCTAATTAAAACAGAAAATCTCTTCCCCTTGCCACCAAATTTCTATGGTCTTCCACGGGATGTTGCTGAATTTATCAGAGAAGATCTTTTCTGCGCCCTAGCGTTATTCTTCCTTGTGCACACATGTTCGAAGAGCTCTAACTCTCCAACGGACTGAGAGTAGTCGGGCTCCAAGCTTCACCCCTTGGTTGATGGCCGAATCTTGTGACAGGTTTCCCAAATGCCTTGCCTCAGTGCCATCCATCATTGTAGTGTCACCTGCAGCGTCCCAAAGACGGACCAACCAACTAATTACAGATTCATTCTTTTGTTGAACATAATCTTTTCTTAGGCCGCGCAGGTCTCTCACGGTCATGGACTCAATAATGGTTTCTGATTCTGAGTCAGTTGCTGGCCTTGAGGGTCCTTCCCCTCCATCATCATTGTCTGCTGGGCGATCGGTTTTGAATTTGTGTTTCATGCTTCTTGTGATGGGAGCAACTGCCATTGGCTTAGAATCCCCGTCTGGTTTGGCTGCAGCTTGGGGGACTGGGGTGTCTGCTGATTTACCTTCCTACACTCTCGTATCTACTATTGTACGATAAACATATGCCAGGGCACAACCCATTGCATTAGAGTTGTCACTGTACTTTTTTTTCAGATACTTTACCAGCTCAGTGTGTTCCTGAATTAGTTCAGCAGGAAATTCCCAGGTTATTGGATTATAAAACAGTTTTTTCAAGAGTTGGCCCATATCCTTCCATTTCCCACCCCACTCAGAATCTTCCACCTCTGGGTCAGGTGTCTGCTCTAGCTCAGCCCCTTTGGATGTCTCAGTCCTAATTCTATATAAACTGAAAGCAATATAGGAAAACCCTACTTACATCTTTATTGACAGAAACTGGTGTCTTTAGCATCCAGGGGAAACTGAACACTCTCAAAAGGTGATGTACCAGGTTTAAAGGGGAAGAAAGAAGTGGAGAACCAGGCAGCTTCATTCTCCCCCTCCCCTCCAACAGATTGGGTAATATTACTAAAAAAACCCCGGAACCAGCCACTGAATCTAGAAGGGGCAAACAACAAAGCATACACTTTGTACTTTGTAGCTTAGTTTGTTACCTTATAACCTATGTGATAGCAAACCGGAATTGTATCCCTGATCTGTAAAAGGTATACATCAGGGACAAAATTGACCCTATCTGCTGACAGGGAAACATGCCAATATGCCAAAGAGACAGTATCACATCGAACAACATGGTGATTACTGACTGCTATACCCCAGTACAAAGTATTTAAAAAACAGATGTTCGCTTTCACTCCGCCTATGTCACCAAAGGTGGTTTGAAGAGTTTACTTGTGTGGCGAACATCCCAATGTTCCAGCAAAACCCCCTTTCCGTTTCCACCGACCAGAGACTTAACTTCCACTGGGAATGAAAAGAAAAAGTTAACAACTATTATTATACCCAAACGTTAAACAACAACAAAATAATATTTGCCCACAAGAGAGGAGGGAAAAAGAAAAAAAAAATTATTAAAAAAAAAAAAAACTAAATAACCCAAGAAAAGACCGTGGAGGCAGCTTGGACTTATTAAGTTTCTCTTACCTCCTTGGAGCTGCTTCTACTTGTTTGGCCCCCAGAGTTGGACAGAATTGCTCCAGTGGTTCACTGGAGGATCTTTCTTGCCTGTTTGCCAGGAATCTTCTAATTCTCAGATGATGAAGGAAAAAAAAATCGAGGCAAACAATTCTAAAAGAAGTGAAAGGAGGAAAAAGGAGCAGTCCCAGAGAGCGGGCAGCTTCTTCTCCGCTGCTGAGCCTGAGACTCCTCCAGGAATGTGTGTAACTTGTACCTCTCCCTCCCACTGTCCTTGAAGGGAGAAACATCACAAAACAAAGCAGAGCAGTCTCAACTAATGTATGTTACAGAAGTATTTTACTTTCCTTTAACATAATGATATAGGAATACACATACTCAGCTACACTAGGACAGGGGAAGGGGATAAGACCAGGCTTGACAGAGGTGAGCCTGGGGGCAGCAGGCCAGTGATGGGGGTGAAATTGATAGCCCAGCTCAAGTGCATCTACACCAATACAGCAATGTGGGTAACAAACAGGAGGAGCTTGAGGCCATTGTGCAGCAGGAAAGCTCTGACATAGTTGCCATCACAGAAACATGGTGGGATGACTCGCGTGATTGGAGTGCTGCAATGGATGGCTACATGCTCTTCAGAAGGGACAGGTGAGGAAGGAGAGGAAGTGGGGTGGCTCTGTACATTAAGGTGTGTTTTGACTGTACAGAGCTCAAGGATAGTGACAATAAGGTGAGCGCCTATGGGTAAGAATCAGGGGGAAGGCCAACAAGGCAGAGATCCTGTGGGGAGTCTTTATAGATCAGCCAACCAGGTGAAAGGCAGATGAAATACTCTGTAAGTGGCTGGCTGAAGTTTCACGATTGCCAGCCCATGTTCTTGTGGGAGATTTAACCCGCCAGATGTCTGCGGAAACTCAAGACAGCAGAAAGGAGGAGATCTAGGATGTTGCTGGAGCGTGGGAAAGAACTTCCTGACAGCTTAGGGACTATGTGGATGACTAAAGGATAGGGAGCTACCGGGGTGGGACCTGCTGGACCTGCTGTTTGCAAACAGAGAAAGGCTGGTGGGAGATGTGATGGTCAGAGGCTGCTTGGGCACAGTGACCATGAAATGATAGAGTTTTCAATCTCATGAAATAAAAGGGGTCAACAAACTCCTCCTTGATTTTGGTAGGGCAGCTTTGGGCTGTTCAGACACTGGTTCAGAGAATCCCTTGCAAAACAGTCCTTAATAGCAAAGGTTCCAGGTAAGGGCTTGGGACATGCTCTAAGAAGGAATTCCTAAAGGCACAGGAGCAGCCTGTCCCCATGTGCTGAAAGATGAGCCAGTGGGAAAGAAGACTTGCCTGGCTAACAGGGAACTTTTGCTGGAACTCAGGGAAAAAAAAGGAGTTTATGAGCTTTGGAAGAAGGGGCAGGCAACTCAGGAAGAGTACAAGGATGTCATAGTCATGCAGAGACAAAATTAGAAAAGTGAAGCCCAGATAGAACTCCATCTGGGCACTGCTGTGAAAGATTATAAAAAGTGTTTTTACAAATACTTAATAACAAAAGGAGGGCCAAGGAAAATCTCCATCCTTTATTGGATGCAGGGGGGATCATTGTCACCAAGGCTGAGGAAAAGGCTGAAGTACTTAATGCCTTCTTTGCCTCTGTTTTTAACAGTAAGACCAGCTGTCCTGAGGGCAATCAGCCCCCTGACCTGGTAGACAGGGATGGGAAACAGAATAGACCCTCTGCATCCAGGCATGAGGTAGTACTGGTCATCCTGCTCGCCTGTGCAGGCACAGATAACATTAAGAACATCATTCAATAATGTCGTATGTTATGGGTTGAACCAGGATTAAATAGTGATCTATACCCAGAAGCGTTAAAGGGCACTTAAGAGTCGACCTCATATGCATATCGCCTGATCTGCATTATTACGCTATTCTGAGCTACCCCAGCGGACAGACTAGTTCACCTCAAGCTCGGTGCAAGGGTCCCAATACCGAGTCGCGGTTTAGGAAATAGGTTATCTGTTCTGACACTTGAATATTTGTCATTGCGTACGGTAGATTGAAAGCGTCGATGTTAACACATGCGGCTATCATAACATACACCTCACTAGAATACCGCACAAGAAGGCACTGGTCTTTGATTATACCTTATGAACTGGCCTCGAGAATCTCTATCCTGACACCTCTTGACTCACATACGCTCCAAATCGTCTCAGCCCTCTAGTGATAGTGGAACTATAATTCGATCTCAAAAGGATACAAGTAGAGATGTGGTCAGAATTCCAATGGAAGCGAGTGCTTCTGATAAGTCTGATTGAGGGCTAGAGCTTGACGTCCAAGAGCATTACAGAGAGATTCTGCTCCTTAGATTTGGCATATACTTTACTTTTGCTTTGTTCAGATGCTATGATTGCCATGTAATCAATTCCTCCTGCACATAAATAACTTATTTGAAAACTGCGTTTCTGCATAGAGAGAGAATAACAGATGGACCATGGTTCTTTTCCTTCCAGGGGCATTGATTTGACTCTTTGTGTCTTAATTGATATTTGGGGTTCAGGAATGTTTTTTCTTCTCCCCTGAATACACAGGATGTTTATTTTAATTGCTGCATTTCTTTTCCCCCAAATCTGAAATAGTTTCCTATTCTGCTCTGCACTGTTGACCACAGGTGCTAGGTGAGGAGGTGAGAAGTTCCAACTTCTCAACCCGGCTCTGGGTTTTAGTTTATTTGTGGGAGAACTTAGGACTGGAGATCTTGTTTCCTGCTTTTTCTTTTCTTGACTTTAGAAATAACTCCTGTGAAATTCTGTTATATGAGCTCATATCTACAAACACATTCACATGGGTGTAGAGTGTTAGTGTTTCCATACACTGTTTGAATGAAGGGAAGAAATAAGAGACATTTATTTTGCTTAAAGAGAATCTCATATATTAGAAGTAGATTAATTACCCTGAGAGAGTCTTTTCGTTAACTGATGATTCCACACTCGTCACACGGAGGAACAGTCAAGATCTGCTTGCACTCAGCTGGAATCCTGGACCATAGTGTCTATTTAATAGCTACCACAGACACCTTTTGGTGATGGATGGACATTGGAGTGCTCTCCTGTTCCTGTCCAGGAGCAGTTATTTTTGTTTTTTCAGTTCTTCTCTGTCTGCTTATGCATTTTATCACCAACAGCAATGTGTTTGGCTTAACTACATAGCTAAGTCATGGAGATTTAATTTTCTACTCTATAATTAAATAATTAGCTTCCATCAAGTGAAAGAAAGCAGGATATTTCAGAACTTCTCATCAGTATTATGGTATTGACAGTTGCAGCCATAAAGCTGATCTGATTTTCTAGATCTACCCAATATAGCTGCCTGCAGGTCATTAAAGGCAGAGGAAAGGAAAGGGGTTCTTTGTCTCATGAGTGGGGCTGAACGCCCTGCACTGTGCATCCCTGTCTAACTCAGGCCCACTGAAAGCAGTTAGTCAACCACAAGACTGTCGTTGGACTAATGCGATGCGATCTAGGGATACAGGGTCTTTGCCCTATGTTATTGCTGATTTAAGATACCTTTATTGAATTCCCAGTTTAGTGCTTACATGCGACGTGGTACTGTGTCCTCGCGGACTTTCATTCTATTCAGCCCAAACATTTATCTCCTCCATATGTAACTAATCTGAAAACTAATGGTACGGTGTATGTCCGCATACATGAGAGAATTTCCTAAATGGCTTATAGACCATTCGATTGTTTATTCTCATTGAATTTTATATACGGAGAGGATTTAAACCACAGTTTAGGTTGTCGGTAATAATATTTCGAATGAGCTCAGCGATTCAATGGTGAAAGCCATGGCCAGAACCTGTGGCTCACGCAGTGCGGCATCCAAGCAATCCCCTACTACCACTTGACCTATCATCACAGAACCCATGCTAGGGTTAATCGTGTAATGAGGGAATGCCTTGTACTGGTCATGGATAGTTATCACACACATCCCTTCACTCAACGAGCTTCCTTCAGTCTTCCATTCTGAATTTCATTACGATGGTGTCTAAACAGCTCAATTTAGCAACTACAGGGGCGGGTAGTCCTGGAGCGGCTCTGGATAAAATGAGACACGAAGAAAAACGAGATAGAGGCAGGGCTGTGGATGATTTGCAGAGGTCCTTGGTTGCTTTATGGCGAAATTGTAATGCGTAGTTAGAGCGCAGGCACGAGATCTCCAATATGAACCACCTCCTCTACTCTCTCAAGTGGCACCCAGCACGAACTTAATATTATCATATGTGCAAAAAGTCCAGCATTCAGGATGTGACGTCAGACTGATTCTAATCTGCCCGTGATAGCTATTTAAGACACCTCTTAGAAAATGAAGAAGATGTTAACGAGTAAATATACTCTCCTGAACATAGTGTTAGCAACTCGTAGAGTGGCTCTCTGATATTATCACAGGCAACGCCCCCCCCCCACCTGTCGGCGTTAAACTATTGGGCGACGACTTAGTCTCTCTGGTTAGATACTTTGAAAAAACAGATGAATATTGACTGTTTACATGTATTCAGTGTCAAAGTACTGGATAGAATCATTCCCTCCTTTAGGTGAATTTCATTCTGCAAGTTTTGAATTCTTTGTTTCCAGTAACTTTCATGGTAGTTATAAACAGAGCATGCAGGTACAGTTGACATTCCGTTGCCTCTTGACAGGAAATCACTGGCTTTCTTCAAGGTGGTCTTTCATACTCATATTCTAATTACCTACACAAATCATGTGTGTATATCATGTGGAGTTGCTGCGCAGGAAGCAAACATGAAGAAGTAACAGAATCAAGGCTAAAGTCAACCGCCGGGCCAGCGTCCTCATTGGTCCTCTTCTGCCCGGTATATGATTTTGGTAGTTCTTTAGACTCGGCAGTATGCATTACTCGATTGATCTACGGTATGAAGCCATTGATCTTAATGTGTCAATACAGCCATGGTTCTCTCTCATCTCGTTTAGAGTGTCGGCGCATCACACGACTCGCCATGTTTGGTCATCCGTCTACCAAATGCACACGCGCTCAATGGCCGCACTTTATGATGTTTGTTACAGAACAACAGGTAATACATCAACTGCCGCAACTAGACAGCTTATGATGATGACCCAACACTGGATATGCCCTCTTTACAGTTGACCATGTAAAGAACTGTCTGTGTTCCTCTATCAGGCACCACTTACACATAGCTTAATGCTCTCCAACAGCCTAGCAAGTCTCTGTGGCTAAGATGTTGCTTTCCCTATCCTCTTGCATCACTAGGCTCCAGATACCTTTCGCAATGAAGCTCTGACATTATGCCCATCTTATTACCGCAGAGATGCCATTATCACATCATCAGAGCCATAGGAGGAAGGTTATCAAGTGTCTCTTAGGCTAATCAACAGTCGTAGGACACCGCAGCTGTATCTGTTCCCAAGAGTGACTATGTTTGAACAACACCAGAAAGCTAGCAGCAGATCGTCGAAAAAAATAGGCATCACGTGCAGAACACGCACAACGACACACAAATTGCTCTGTTGCGTTGGGAGGGGGAGAGATGAGTTGTTCATGACGTTCTTTATGTTTTCGACTGCCCCTTCTCTGACATGTATACTGAGCTACCTTAGGCTGTACGTGTTCCATCTTCTGTCAGTCTCGTTGTTGGCTTGCCTATTTGCACCTTTTCTCAGAGCAGGCTTACTGGCTGTCTTCTCTTAAACTGTCGATACATACAACAATGGGGAATATGAAGAGAGCAGCAGAGATGCCAGCAGAAAATGGCTGGAACAGATAGCAGCCACTGGAGTTTTAGTGAACTACCAGTCTCTTCTCTCCCCCACCGTGGTAAGATGAAGAGTTGTGATATACTTTGGTCTGTTGACGTTTGCCTTTCACAGCACAGCCAAAGCCCTTCGTTCTTGCAGCATATTCAGACACTCACTACAGCAATCTCTTGAGATTTCCACTGCTGACAACCAAATGCCCAAATTCCCTGTCTGGTCATACTCATCTCCTCACAAATACTGGACCCATTGTCGCACTACAACACTACAGAAATAGTCAGTCTTTATATTTGGAACAATGCTGCTGCATGTTGAGAGGTTGTAGAGCCCAGCTGTTGGTGGCATGAGTGTCCCCTGCCATCTGCTGGTGCATCTCCCAAATGGATGAGAAAGTTGTGAGTATTGCAGGAGTTCAGACAGAACTGCAGTCTCTCTCTCAAGTCTGTGGTGCTGAGGCTTGAGGCACCATCTCTGAGAGGGGCTGTGCTTGCGTAGTTCATCTGCACCTAATGAACAGATGAGCCACAGCTACAGATATCAAGACTAGCCGGTTATTTAAAAATTGCTTAAGAAAAGAGAGGCATAAACATGACCTAGATAAGCGCCCGTTGTTACCAGTAGTGCAGTAGATGTTTTTGCCTGTGTCAGAATATATTTGTAGTTACAGTAGTGTGGACTTACTTGAAGAAATATACTCCAGACGTATCTGTGGTCATGTAAATTGCTTACTGCATTTGCACAAAATTGATATCACTTTTTTTTTAAAGTAACTGATCAGCTGTTCCTCGCATTTGTAGGTGTAAAGTTCGGAGAAGGAGATCCTTTCAAACTTACTCAGTTCTTGAACCTGTCTACTCTGTGAATCACATCAAATGATATCTAAGCACAGAGTGGTTAAAGTTGTATCACACAGTTAAAGAGCTGTTAGTAATTACCTGGCTGGTATGGAGCTAACGGAAAGCTCATGACTCTTGTTTTAGGTTCCTGAACCAACACAGGCCCGGTAACAGAACAGTAGCCGCTTGCACTCATTCCTGGCGTTTTAGGATTAACTCAGCTCTTAATATGTGTGTTATGCTTGATTGCAGGTTGCTCGTACAGAAAAGATGGGAGCGCAGCGCATGGTGTAGAGAGACATTCATATAGAGATCGAGGTCTTCATGAGCACTGATACTAGACTAGGAGAGCTTTACTGGATTTTGTCGATTAAAGAGCAGGTGGTTTCCTCAGAACAACTCCTAAATGACTTGTATCATATGTAAGTGATTTCCTCTCTGTGTCAATGAGGTGACTGCGTTTTTATGTGGTCCGTCTAGTGCTCTCCTCGTAATACTAATTTCCTCAGGGAGGTTGTCTGGAGACAAAAAGCTATATTATAAAAGAGCTTTTATAAGCTATGTCTCACACCTGGAGTAGACATTCAGAACGACTATCTCGCTGCATAAGACGCAAGGACTGTATGTCTATTTCACGCTCGCCTTCATTCTGCAAGTACGACCCAGACAATATCTCTTAGGATGACAAGCCTCTGGATGAGAGCGGGATGGTCATTAAATAGTGTGGTGCACATTGTTCACTTGTGCTGTCGCTGAACTTGTCCTGCTCGTCACAAGGATATTATCTGACAGCACATAAATTATCTCTGTTGATTCTTTCCTGTAACCAGTGTGAGCCACCGCGCAATAATAATCATTGATGACTTCATTTTAATGACCCACTCTCGCACACAAATCGATATGGTTTCGAGAGACCATAAAAGATTCCACATGTGGCCTTTTTTGCGCGCAGTGGCTCATCCTTCTCTCGCTCTTCTTGACGTCCTTCTGCTCTCACGACTCGTCTCCTTCATGGTCTCGCGAAATATACTAGGAGACTTTATGACGAAGAATGCAATTTTTGAGTGTGAAAAAAAAAACAATGGTTGATTGATAATATCCCCTGTATCATACTCTTGTTTACATCTATTATTCTTTCTTTTTTTTTTCACTTTTTTTTTTTTTAACTTGCCCTTTTATCATTGAAGGACTCAGACTTAAGGAGCCATTGCATCTTCCTCTGGTTCTCCTTCCTTTGCAACAAAATGAAGAGTAGGAAAAATGTAGTCTTGCTGTTGAATGGTGTGTGAAAAGCAAGGCACTGACTGCAATATGACTTGCTTAGAAGAATAAAAACTTCCTGGGACTATGAGCTTTTACCTCACGGTCAATGTAACCTGAAGTCCCAATCTAAACCAGCTTTCAACAGCTGAGAACACCTCATACTGATGATAAAAAAATAGGAGATTTGCCTTAGGAAACAAGGCCAGATCAACAATTGACCAGAATTCAGTATAAAACCACTCTACCTGCACAGGACATTGGTTTACAACAATGAAGATTAACACACCATTCACCATATGCCTATACCACTTCCACAGCACAAGAATGTACTGATCCTGCATGGCTCAAGCACATACCGACTATCTGAGCAATAGAATCTAATTAGCCCACCCCTTTACATGGGTGATTTGATTGGTCTACACAACTGTATTGTAAGGTATATAAACCTTCCTTTATATTGGGGTCCTGCATGGATTAGGCCTGGTCCCTGTTTTGCACATTTCTAAATATGAGACAATAAATTCCCTTGGTGATTCTATAGTAAACATCCTTGGCTCACTCTTTGGATGGCGAGAAAATGACTTTTACATGTGACAGGGAAAACAGAAAAGAGTGACTTAATCAATACCTTCTTGACTGTTTTTGTTACTGGTAAGATTTGCCTTAAGAAATCCCAGACCCCTGAGACAATTAAAGAAATTCCACAGGAAGGAAGACTCACTGTTGATGCAGGATGATCAGGTTAAGTAATATTTAAACAAATTGGATTCAAATAAGTCCATGGGACCCGATGGGATGCACTTATGACTTTGAGGGAGCTGGCTGATCATAGAATCATTCAGGTTGGAGTCCAACCTTTAACCTAGCACTGCCAAGTTGTCTTGGTTTTAAAGACAGGTGTTTGCCAATGAAGGCAGGGACCTCCCTTGGAGTGGTGGCAAAGCAGCGAAGGAAGTGAAGTTACCCCCACCACACACACTCATACCCCCTCCGAGTACTTAGCAAGATCGTTTAAGTGGGGCATAGGTATCATTGTCTTACTAATCGACCCAGCCATCAAAAGGATACCTGGCAATCAGTGTATCCAGCAACAAAATGGGAAAGAAAAATTCCCAAGAAAGGAAACAAAAGGAGAAATCTTAACCCACAACACATCCATACCCGGTGTGCCTCTTGCAGATCGCCAAGCACCCGGTGCCATATCCTTTTGCTTTTATGTACCCTATTGTCATTTATTAAAACCCTTTAAATTTTAACTAGAAAGTGAATCTCGTTTTTCACAGGGTTAACATTCTCTTGTTCTAATCTTGGTCAGGATGCCAGATGTTTGGCACTTTTCCCACAATTAGGTTGCCCAACATGATTTCCTCTTCATAAGCCCATGTTGACTATTCACAGTCAACTTCTTGTCCTTAAGATGTTATGAAATAGCTTCCAGGAGGTTTTGCTCTGTCACTTTTCCTGAGGTCGAGGAGGGTAACTGGATCTTCTAGAAGATAGGAGGTATATTTGCTTTCTTCCAGTCCCTGGGAACTTCCCTCAATCACCATGACATTTCAAAGATAATTGAGAGTGGCTTCATAATGACATCAGCTGCTCAACAGAAAAAGTCCTGAGGGTGTTGGTCAACTGCCAGCTGAACATGAGCAAGCAGTGTGCCCAGGTGGCCAAGAAGGCCAAGTAGGCCAAAAGCATCCCAGCTTGTATCAGAAATAGTGTGGCCACAGGTGCAGAGAAGTTATTGCCCCGTACTTGGCACTGGTGAGGCTGAATCGAGTACTGTGTTCAGTTTGGGCCCCTCTCAAGAGAACCATTGAGGTGATGGAGCAAGTCAGAGAAGACAACAAAACTGGTGAAGGGTCTGGAGCACAAGTCTTAGGAGAAGCGGCTGAGGGAGCTGGGAGTATTTAGTCTGGAGAAAAAGAATCTCAAGGGAGACCTTATCACTCTCTACAACTATCTTAAAGGAGTTTGTAGCAAGGTGGGTGTTTGCCTCTTCTCCAGGGTGAAAAGCGATGAGAGGAAATGGTCTCAAGTTACTCCAGGGGAATTTAGATTGGATATTAGAAAAATTCTTCACTGAAAGTGACAGCACTGGAAGGACTGCCTCACGAAATGTAGAGGTCACCATCCTGGAGATATTTAAAAGATGTGCTGACACAGTGCTTAGGGACATGGGTTTATTGGTGGACTTGTGTTGGAGGTTAGGATTTCTCCTTCTGTTTCCTTTCTTGGGAAATTTTTTTCCCCATTTTTGTTGCTAGATAACACTAATGGGCGGGTCATTACCTTAATGGCTAGGTGCTTAGGAAAGGACAAAAGAAGTTGCCAAGTGTTAAAGTTTAGTCCATTTGTTCGGGAAAGCGCCGGGAGAAACAGCATACTGACCACTAAGACATGATCGCTGAACTCGAACTTTATTAGAATTGAACATGCTTTTATAACACTCTAATGAACTTCATGAATATTCCAAGTAGTTACTTCTCATTGGTCACTTTAAACACTTCTATATAAGGAGTGTATTTCGCAACTGTCTGAGGTCTTACATCAGCCAGGGGGGTCCGAACCTAAGAAGGGAGGCAGGAGTTTTGCCCATCTGCTTGCTGTAACACCTACCCTCTCTGCAGCTGGCTGATAGCTCCCGAAGCCAGGCAGCCCTAGCTTGCCACAAGCGTCACACAGCGATGTTTAAAATAGATAATTCCCAACATCCCCTGTTTTTTTAAGCAGAGAAAGATTTGCTTAAAGAGTTAATGCAGTAGCTTATTCAACACCCTCTGTAAACAAGTAGAGAAACAAAGTTTAAAAGGCAAAACTAAAGGGATAAAAGAGTACTAATACACTATTTAACGATGTTTTCTACAACACAGCAATTCAAAAACAATACAGAAATCATTGTCTTAGCTCCACAAGGCTGTTATACTCTTCATGGTAGTTATCCAAATTGTGGTGATCACTAAGTAACGAACATGGCATGAAGGGGTAAATATCAGTGATAGAAAGAATCTATCTGGCTTAGCATTCTGATTTTGAGATTTGAAGGTCACTGTTGTTAGCAAAATCTCACTGCATTTTAGCAAAACAAGAAAAGACTGTATGTTATGGCATAGGCAGTATGCTGTCATACTGGATAGAATATGCATTTCACTGTTAAGAATAACAGAGGTGCAAATGCTTGTAGGATACTTCTTAGAAATGAAATGACAAAATAGATATCAAAACCTTATCTAGTGAAAAAGGGTAATTGGGTAATTGTATAACCTAGAGTTTGGTAAAAGGAAAAAGCTTCAAAAATGGTCAGAAATTCTAAAAATTAAGTGCCTTTTCAGGTTTTCTAATTAGCTAAGGAATTTTATGCTTTTTGCGGGATCAGATTCATCACTGGTCATCATAACACTATTTTTGTCAGTGTCATGGGATCATTTCCATTTCACTTAAAGCTGACCAAACTTAGCATGCCCTCCTTCAAATGCCATTACTAGTAATCTTTTTGACATTAACACAACAAAAACAATCAACCAACTTTTTTTATTCTTATTATCCTATAGTGAACAAACAAACAAAAGAACAAGCAAAATAAAACAATAACTCTAAAACAATAAGGTATAAAAGGTTAATCAATAAATCTTCAAAATAGAATTGTAGTTAATTGAAGTCTGCATACTGTCATTTGATCAGAGCAAGGGACAGGGGCAGTCTTTTTGTGCTGTCTCTTCAGACGATTGACGGCTTTCGAAGCAGCTTTTGGGGACTGGCCAGGTCCTCATAACTGACTTCTCCAGCAAGTTGAAATCCACCTAAGCCTGTCGGGTAGAAACCACAAATATTCTCGCCCTAAACGATACCTTCAGTTGTCCCTGCCAGATACCAGTCTCTGGGTCTAACCAGATCTCAAAACATACAGGGCTTTGTAACTTAAGAAGCATCTGCAAATCAATGTGGAGTATATTTTTACAACTCTCTTCTATCCTAAAAAATACCTTTGTTATTTAAGTTAAATGTGTGCATCTCTCATTCAGGAAGCAGGTACATCTAATAAAGAAGCTGAGAGAATTAGCAATGTACTATATAAATGGCACACAGAACTGCAGCCTAATTTACACTCGCTGCAATAGTTAAATCACAGAGCTGTTGAGAAAATAGGGGTAAAATAAACTCACTTTGAGTCAAGCCATTTACACATTATTAGTTGTGCAAGAGTATGAGAGGTTTGACTCCTTTAGTTTCACACACAATGCTCACAAGAGTATCACTTTTATGTCAGAGTCATGTGGCAACAACCAAAGCTTTTTCAAAGAGACTTCAGAAGCAATTTAAGCAACTCAAGTATTGTTTTACTGCAGATATACAGAAAACTGCACTTTTCTCGTGCTTACAGTAGTAAAGGCAATTTACTAATACTGGATAAATGTTAGCATGAGAGCTCTTGCTTTCTCTCAGTATTCAGTATGGGCTGAAATACACAAGCTTACATCCTTAAGGGATGCTGTACTGTGTTAACTCTGTATGGCATTGTGTTCTATAGACCTTATATGTTGCTTCTAATATTTATCTCTCTGTGCATTTACACTGGTATAACTCACACAAAGCTGTTTTTCTCCACGGCTAAAAGGTCATTGCTAAACTGAATATTGTAATTTCTCAACTTCTCACTGTTTTTCTGTGTATGACTTGCAGTTTTAAATATTCTGAAATACACAGAGCAACTTATCTATATTCTTATAACTCTTAGGAGCAAAGCTTATTCATGTTAATAAAGCAGACAATTAATGCACTTGTATCTTAGAGCAGAAAGTACTCCTAGGAGAAGAACCACATCTCTTTTTCCCAAAGTGTAACACTGCAGCCTGAAAAGATGCAATAACTATTAAAATCTAAACATAAAATACAAATACAGAAGCAAAAGAATATTGTTAATAATACTAAAAGACAGAAACACACTATTGTTAAAAGAAGTTTCAAATAATATTCTAGATCTAACTTCAATCCTCTTCACAGGAGATGCTTTGAGATTAGAAAAAGAAGTTAACACTAAAGCATATTTTTAATAGCACATGGGCATGGTTAGCAGACTTATCCTGTGACAGTTATTTTCAAAAATTAAATTCTAAACAGAAAGACATCATTCTCATTAGCATTCATACCAGGATGTGCATTGCTGGAAATTAGCTGTTTAACTTACTGCAACCAGTAAACACAATGTGCTGCTTATGCTCCACACCATCAGAAGTTGCTGTGTTTGTGTGCTTTTTAACATCTTAGTATAAATCTTGCTCATGAAATAAGGCACACTGAAAAAAACAACATGGTCTTTGCAAAGGTATGGCATTTCTGAGTCCTCAGAACCTATAGACTTTGTTGTCTTGACTATAATATTTTAAGGTTCTGATTATTTTAATTTTCAAGATTAAGCTTATATATAACCAGTTTAACTCTTTTTTCTGAAGTGGAAACTTGATCTTGTAATTTGGGAACTGGTTACACAACGTGAGATACACACTCTAAAATAAATTGATTTAAACCATGCTATAGAAATTCTCAGTTCTACAAACCTAGATCATTGTTTTATCAAGTAAACATTAAACTTAGTGACATGAAATGAAAAATACTGTCACTAAGATACTAGCAACTAAGTGTTGCTGGCTCCATTCAATTAATTTTTGTTCTTAAAGAAAGTTCTTCTCTTGAATAGAATCTGTGTTTTTTGATCGAGACAATCTGACAAACTTTGTTCATATAAACCAATGATGTTTTTAAATATCAATATTTGCTGCAAGGTAGTTCAGGCCACTTTGTGTATAACTTTTGTGGCTCAATATATTATTTTACTCTGAGTCTCATAAAGAACTCTGAGTCAAGCTGAAACAAGCAAGCAATTTGAAAAAACACAAAATTACTTTTCATCACATAAATATTCAGTGTCTCTGATCCTTAGCTGAGTGCAGTCTGGTGTTCTAGTCACCACCACCTTGGTTCCTTTCGCTGGTACCTAAAAGAGTCCTGTGGAAAAAGAAACACAAAAACATCCCCAACCCCAGTACAACGTTAAGCCAGATAGGTCTTCATGCGGTGCTCAGGGACAAGGTTGTGGTGCCAATCCTGGCACCCAGGAGCCCAAAGGCATATCTTTCCAAGCATCTGCAGTATCCCCAGGTGCAGGCAGATGTAACTTCTTGGCAGGGAAGCAGAGACTAGTAAAAGAAAAGTTTTCAAGGTGTTTATCTCTTTTGTGTACATCTTTTTGCTGATGTTTTCCTTCTGCATCCACTCTCGTTTACATTCTCGTTTCTACCCAAGTGTCTGTTTCAGGTTTTTCTTTTTAGCGGCTATTGCTTCACAAAAGTCTCAGCTCTTATCAGTAGGCACAGATGGGCTGCGCCGGGCCGGGCCCTTAGTTGACTAATTTATGCCATTCGCAGCGGGGAGGGAGTCGATTACGCAATTTTCTGCTGCTTGCGCCTCTTCATGTTTTTAGCGAGGCTTTTCGGAGCGGAGCTCTGCTAGCATAGCCCGAAATCTCCACCGTCTCTGCGCAGGCGGCTCCCAGGAGCAGGACAGCGACCCAGACAGGGATCCGCCCAGCCTCCACAGCAGGAACCGTGGCACATTTGTTCGCCGTTTCCCTCCCTGCTATTTCCACTTGCACAACTCGTGCTCGGCAGGGGGCTCCGAAAACAGCTCCGGTCACAACCATGATTCAGTAAATCAAAAGGCTCCTTATGGAGGTTAATATTCTTAGCTTAGCGCTTTCTTAGAAAGCAAATAAATAGTTTGTTTGCCGCTTGTCTCTGCATATATTAATATCCTTTAATTTTCATGTTTCAACACTCGAGCGCGCTTTATAATGCAGCCTTCAAGACTTCGGCGGCACATCGGCTAGACCTCAGATGAGGACTCCAGAGCCCGGCACCCCTCCCTTTTTTATCTTTTTACTGGTGCTTATGGCCGTTTTCCGCTGTCTAGAAAACCCGGTTCAAAAACTTATCGACGCCTTCGCCTGATGCATGAATCTTTTTATCCGTGATATATCATTTTTGCTCCAGCCCGAACCGTGGTACGAGGCCGTCCTTGTCCTGCGAAGTGGCCTTTTCTCTGATTTCATCACGTCGGAGGTCACCATTATGCTAAAGTTTAGCCAAGCCCTGGGGGGGAGAAGGACTTCCTGAGGCATTCCTCCTATCTGACAGTTTTTTCCCTCTGTGGAGAGCAGAGTTCCCGCGAGATTTGGGCTCGGAAAATGCGGGGGGGAGGGTAGCTCTCTTCTCCCCTGTTTGGCTCAGGGGAAGATGGTGGACCAGCTGCCTGTGGGGGAGAGCTCACCTGCTGCTACTGCGGAGCCCAGCATCCTGCCGTAGGTTCCTGTTTGCTACACTGTGGCTTCTGCTCCTCTGCCTTGCCGGGACCCCCTGTGATTCCAGCTACAGTGGTCGAGTTCTGATACACCTCGTCTACAGCCGCGGGATTTGGCTCATCTCTTTGCCCAGGCATTCTGGGTTGTGCTCTCTCTTTCCAGAGGAGCACCAATCAGCCTGTGAGTTTTAAGGAACTTTCTCCATCACCTCTGCTGGCTCGTCACCATTGGCCACGGAGAGAGCTGAATCCAGCCGGGACCCCGCACCACAGTGCCCCCTGCAGCCTCGGGGAATCATCACACCCACCCTGCCCAGCCGGGAGCCAACAGCGCCCCTGCCGGCTGTGACCGTAACTGCACCAAAGGGGAGTGTGTGTGTGGGGCAGCCCAGAGAAGGCTGTCATGGGTTTTTTGGTTTGGCTGTGCTATCGTTGTTGTTACTTGTTTTACAAACTAGTAAAAACTGTTATTCCCTTTTCCCCATACCTTTGCCTAAAAGCCCTGTGATTTCAAAGTTATAATAATTTGGAGGGAAGGGGGGTCATATT
>VKON01001393.1:0-12159 GCA_009741485.1 Malurus cyaneus samueli
GTAAGAGACACTCGGAGCGGCTCCCCAGCTGCTGCGGAGCATCCGGGACAACCACGTGGAGCAGGGAATCCCTGCAGGTTCCATGGAATTTTTTAGGGATTATTTGGAATTTCTAATTCCTCGTTTTAGGGAGTGTGAAACGGGAGATTTTTGAAGGAATTCTCGGAGCGCGCGGACAACCGCGACCTCCAGGGGAAAATCTATTCGTGGGAGGCGAATTCCCTGGAGGTCCTGGAATTTTTGGGATATTTTTGAATCCTGATTCATCGCTCTGCTGAAATCTCGCTCGTTTTACTACGGAGGTGGAAACCTCGGGATTTTTGGGATTGAAGGAATTCTCGGAGCGCGCGGACGACCGCGACCTCCAGGGGAAAATCTCCATCGTGGAGAAACATCCGAGACAACCACGTGTCTAGAATCCCTGGCAGGTCCATGGAATTCTTGGGATTTTTTTTTTTTTTGGAATTTCCTTGGAATTTCCTCATTTTTTACAGAGGTGGAAACGAGAGCTTTTGGGATTGAAGGAATTTTCGGAGCGCTGGCGACCGCGACGCTACCGGAAACTCCATGTACATGAACCCTGGCATGGTCCCTGAATGTTGGATTTTTTTTTGGGAATTTCCTTGGATCCTATTTTAGGATGAACAGACTATTGATTGGAGGAATTCTCGGAGCGCGTGAACGACCGCGACCTCCACGGGAAAATCTCCATCGTGGAGCAGGAATCCCTGGGCATGCGTCCGAATGGATTATTTGGATTCCTGGAATTACTCGCTCCAGCGGGAAATCCACTCGTTTTTTAGGGAGGTGGAAACCTTGTGATTTTTGGGATTGAAGGAGATTCTGGTTTTTTTGGGATTGAAGGAATTTCGGAGCGGCGGACGACCGCGACCTCACGGAAAACTCCATCTGGAGAAACATCCGAGACAAGCACGTGGAGCAGGAATCCCTGGCAGGTCCATGAATTTTTTGGGATTATTTTTTTTGGGAATTCTTGAATCCGGGAAATCCTTCGTTTTTTACGGAGGTGGAAATGAGCTTTGGGATTGAGGAATTCTCGGAGCGCGCGGTGACCCGACTTCCACGGGAAAATCTCCATCGTGGGCAGGAATCCCTGGCAGGTCCCTTTTGGGTATTTTGGGAATTTCCCTGGAATTACTCGCTCCAGCGGGAAATCCTCGTTTTTTAGGGAGGTGAAACAGGAGCTTTGGGTAAATATGAAGGAATTCT
Source organism: Malurus cyaneus samueli (assembly GCA_009741485.1). Lineage (NCBI taxonomy): Eukaryota > Metazoa > Chordata > Aves > Passeriformes > Maluridae > Malurus > Malurus cyaneus. The sequence continues at coordinate 1,231 of VKON01001393.1, forward strand.
CGGAGCGTCGTGAATCCTCCCTCCAGGGGAAAATCTTCATCGTGGAGAAACATCCGAGACAACCACGTGGAGCAGGAATCCCTGTCCTATTATTTTTTTTTTTGGGGGAATTTCCTTGGAATTTCCTCGTTTTTTAGGGAGGTGGAAACGGGAGCTTTTGGGATTGAAGGAATTCTCGGAGCGCGTGGACGACCGGACCTCCAGGGAAAATCTCCAGTGGAAAACATCCGAGACAACCACGTGGAGCAGGAATCCCTGGCAGGTCCCTGGAATTTTTGGGAATATTTTTTTTGGGGAATTTCCTTGGAATTTCCTCGTTTTTTAGGGAGGTAGAAATGGGAGATTTTTGAAGGAATTCTCGGAGCGCGCGACAACCGCGACCTCCAGGGAAAATCTCCATCGTGAGCAGGAATCCCTGGCAGGGTCCCTTGGATTTTTGGGATATTTTTTTGGGAATTTCCTGGATTTATCGCTCTGCGGAATCTGGCTCGTTTTTTACAGAGGTGGAAACCTCGGGATTTTTGGGATTGAAGGAATTCTCAGAGCGCGCGGACGACCGCGACCTCCAGGGGAAAATCTCCATCGTGGAGAAACATCCGAGACAACCACGTGGTAGCGCAGGTAATCCCTGGAGGTCCCTGGATATTTGGGATTATTTTTTTTGGGAATTTCCTCGCTCCGGCAGGAAAATCCACTGTTTTTACAGAAGGTGGGAAACCTCGGGATTTGGGATTGAAGGAATTCTCGGAGCGCGTGAACGACCGCGACCTCCACGGGAAAAGCTCCATCGTGGAGCAGGAATCCCTGGCAGGTCCCTGGAATTTTTTGGGATTATTTTTTTTTGGGAATTTCCTTGGAATTTCCTATGTTTTTTAGGGAGGTGAGAAACTGGGAGCTTTGGATTGAAGGTAATTCTCATTTTGAGTCGCGACGCGATCTCTCCACGTAAATCTCCATGTGGAGCAAACTGCGGTCCATGGATATTCTTGGGATTATTTTTGTGGGAATTTCCTTGACATTTCTCGCTCCGCGTCCTTCGTTTTAGGAGGTGGACCTCGGGATTGATTTGGGATTGAAGGAATTCTCGGCGCGCGCAGACGACCGCGACCTCCACGGGGAAATCTCCATTGTTGGGAGCAGAATCCTGGAGGTCCCTGGAATTTTTGGATTATTTTTTTTGGGATTTTTCTCCTCAGCGGGAAAATCGCTCGTTTACTGGTGAAACTCGGGTTTTTTTGGGATATAATGCGAATATCTCGGATGGCGACTAACCGCGCCTCACGGGAAAATCTCCATCTGAGAAATCCCTGGCGGTCCCTGGATTTTTTGGGATTTATTTTTTTTGTTTGTATTTCTTGGAATTTCCTCGCTCCGGCGGGAAATCGCCTCTTTTTTTATGGTGAAAAAGATGGAAATGGGAGCTTTTGGGATTGGAGCTCCACTGGATATCAATACTTTTTGTGGTTTAATTTCTATTTCTTCATGAATTCTTTTGAAATTAATTCATTTCAAAAATAATTAATTTCAAAATTAATTAATTAATTAGTTTCAAAACAATTAATGCATTCTATTTCCTCATTAATTGTTTTGAAATTAATTCATTTTCAAAAAATAATATTAATTAATTATTTCAAAAACCTAATAATTAATTCTATTCCTCATTAATTGGTTTTGAAATTAATTAATTTCAAAAATAATTAATTTTGAAATTAATTATTTAATTAATTTCAAAACAACTAATGAAGGGATTATTGCAAAAAATTCATATGTGGGAATTATGAAATTGAATTATATATGCCAAAATAGCCAAATTGTGGGAAAATCATAAAAAAATCAACTTTCAAAATTATGGTTCTCCTCTGCCAGGACTGATCCTTTTTTTTCCTGTTTTTCCCAAATTTTCTGAATCCAGATTAGGGCTGGAATCTGAAATTTGGGCAGGGGACAAAGGAATTGAGTAGAAAATCCCTCAAATCCAGAGAATCCCATTTGGAATTCCAACCAGGAATCCTTTGGGCAGAAAAATTCCCTTCAACCATTGGGATTCCCTGATTTAAATTTGGGATCAACATCTGACAAACAAAGCAAAGTTAAAAATAAAATTAAAAATTCTATTCTTGCTGCCAGGACTGATCCTCATTTTCCTGTTTTTCCCAAATTTTCTGGATCCAGATTAGGGCTGGTGGGAATTGTGTAATAATTCCAGTTTGGAATTCCTGCTGGAATCTGAAATTTGGGCAGGAGACAAAGGAATCGAGTAGAAAATCCTTCAAATCCAGAGAATCCCTGTTTGGGAACGGGGCTGGAATTTGGGATTTCAGCCATGTGGGATCCCTGATTTAAATTTGGGAGCAGATCAACATCTGAGGAACGAAATAAAATTTAAAAATTCCGTTCTTGCTGCCAGGACTGAATCCTTTTTTCCTGTTTTCCCAAATTTTCTGGATCCAGATTAGGGTGGTGGGAATTGTGTAATAATTCCAGTTTGGAATTCCTGCTGGAATCTGAAATTTGGGCAGGAGACAAAGGAATCGAGTAGAAAATCCCTCAAATCCAGAGAATCCTTTTGGATCGACGGGCTGGAAATCTTGGGGATGTTCAGCCATTGGGATTTCCTGATTTAAATTTGGGAGAAGAGCAACGGCTGAGGAACGAAATTAAATTAAAAGTTCCGTTTTTGCTGCCAGGAATGATCCTTTTTTATCCTCATTTTTCCCCTTTTTTCCTTTCTTTCCCACATTTGCTTGATCCAGATTAGGGCTGGAATCTGAAATTTGGGCAGGAGACAAAGGAATTGAGTAGAAAATCCCTCAATCAGAGGAGATCCCTGTTTGGAATTCCAACCAGGAATCCCCTTGGCAGGAAAATTCCCTTCAACCATTGGGATTCCCTGATTTAAATTTGGGAGCAGAGCAACATCTGAGGAACAAAAAAAAACAAAAATTTCGTTCTTGCCACCACGACTGATCCTTTTTTTTCCTGTTTTTCCCAAATTTTCTGGATCCAGATTATCTCATCGGCACCGTGCACCAAGCCAAGGGTTTGGAATTCGACACCGTTTGCGTCGCTGACGATTTTGTGCAAATCCCATCGGTGAGCGGAGATTTCCTGAGGAGAACCATCGCCAACCTTGGTAAAGGAGAGCTAAAAATGGGGGAAAAAAAATCTGGGAATGGAGTTGGGAAAGGATGGAGAAATGGGAGAGGCTAGGGAGGTGGGAAAAAGGAAAAAATGGGAAAAAAAAAGGGATTGGGGTTTCTGTGGCCTGCAACAGAGGGGAAGCCCGGCAGAGGGAATGTTGGAACTCATCCCATGGCGAATGGCCCCAATACACCAGGGAAGTTAGTTTGGATCATTGGGGAATTTTTTATGGGAAAAGGTGATTAAAGACTGGGAAAAGGGGAAAAAACTGGAAAAATGGGCATCAACTGGGATCGTTGTGGCTCTGCAGCAGGAGGAAGCAGCCCGGGGGCTGGATTGGATGTCATCCCAGGGAAATGGGGACGGAGGAGATGGAACGGCCACAAATGCAACCAGGGAATGTTTGGTTTGAATTGGCGAATTTTTCATGAAAAGTGATCAAGACTGGGAAAAAAGGGGGGGGGGGGAAAAAATTGGGAAAAAATGGGGATAGGTGCTCTGCACAACTCCTGACAGAGGAGGGTTTCGGATCTCATCCGAGAGATGGGGACAGAACTGAGAATTGCCCCAAATGACACCAGGGAATGTTTGTTTGATATTGGGGAATTTTTTTATGGAAAAGGGATTAAACACTGGAAAGGGGAAAAATTGGAAAAATGTGGATCCAGGGCCTATGCAGAACTCCCTATAGGAGGGGGATTTGGGATCTCATCCCAGGGAACGAGGGACACGGAGGAGAGGAACGGTCCAAAATGTGCCCCAAATAACACAGATTTTGTGTTAATTTAAGGAAAAAATATATTAAACAAATTAAAAAAGAATAGAATTTGTAAATATAAGAAAAAAAAAGCAGGTCAGTGATTTTTGCAGAATGGAGTATTTTTGGTTTTATTATTTTTGTTATTTTGTTATTTTGGAGTATTCTGTTTTTTGTCTATTCGTTTTATTTTGGAGCTTTTTGGTTTCTTGTTATTCGTATTTTTTATTTTGTTGTTTTGTGTATTTGTATTTTCTGTTATTGGTATTTGGTTTTGTTTTTGGTATTTTTGTTGAGTATTTGGTTTTTGTTATTTTTGTTATTTTTGTTATTTTGGAGTATTTTGGTTTTTTGTTATTTTTGTTATTGCGGGAGTATTTTGTGTATTTTCCTTGCTTATTTTGTTATTTTGTTATTTTGGTTTTGTTAAATTTTTGTATTTTGTTAATGTTTGGTCTCTGTTTTTTTATTTTTGGTATATTTGTTATTTTGGCAGTATTTTGGGTTCTTGTTACTTTTTGTTATTGTTATTTGTGGCTTTTGTTATTTCTGTTATTTTGGAGTATTGTTGGTTTTTGTACTTTTTGTTCGTTATTTTTGGAGTATTTCTGAATTTTTTGTTATTTTGGTTATTTATCTTGGTTTTTGTTTTATTTTGTATTTTGGAGTATTGTTGGTTTTTTGCCCTTATTTTGTTATTTGCTTTTTTGTTATTTTTTTGTTGAGTTTTGGGTGGAAGAACCTTCCAATCCATCACATCCATGGGTGGACACTCCCCACCACCCCAGGGTGCTCTGGGCCCCACCCAAACTGAACGAGGCAATGAAAAACCTCAGAATTATTCCCAAAAATTCCATGGATGGTGTTTCCTCCCCACAGGCCGGACCCCTGAGGATGAGTGGAACCTGCTCTAGTCGTGCCGGTGACTACGACCACGAGGAGCCTCTGGATTCCAATACCCTGGAGAACCCTTCTTGGCCTGGGGTAGAGGCCTCCTGACTTCCATTCTTAATCCTGTCCTGGGGTGGGTTAAAACCCCAAAGGATTGGCCCAAAACCCATCCTGATCCAGGGTTTGTGCCTGGGCTCCTGGCACCTGCTGGAATTGAGGAATTGTTTTAATTCCTGCATTTGCTGCACGAAGACATGAATTGCAGAAGGTTTTTCACAGATGCTGAGTTCTTATCTCCATGAAGTGTTGCGTCCTTTCTTCGCTTCACAGCTCTTCCTTCATCTCCTTATTTATTCCTTTAATTTTCTTCCTTTTTCCCTTTATTCCTTTCCTTTATTCCCTTTATTCCTTTCCTTCTATCCCTTAATTTCTTTCCTTTATCTCCTCATTACCTTCCTTTATTCCCTTTCACTTTTCCTTATTCCCTTTATTCCCTTTCATTCATTCCTCCCTTCATGCCTTGTACTTCTCTTCCCTTCTTGATTCCCTGATCCCTTCTTCTTCTCCTTCCTTTCCTTCCTTCATTCCCTTCCTTTCCTTCCTTCATTCTCTTTAATTTCTTCCTTTCATTCCCTTCCTTTCATTCCCTTTATCCCCTTTCTGTATTTCTTTCATTCCCTTCCTTCATTCCTTTTGTTCCCTTTATTCCCTTAATTCTCTTCATTTATTCCCTTAATTCCCTTATTTCTCTCCTTCCTTTATTCCCTTAATTTCTTTCCTTTATTCTTTTTATTCCCTTCATTCATTCCCTTCCTTCATTCTTTTTATTTTCTTCCTTCATTCCCTCCATTTATTCCCCTTCATTCCCTTCCTTTCATTTCCGTCCTTCATTCCCTTTCTTCCTTTCCTTTATTCCTTTAATTCCTTTCCTTTATTCCCTTAATTTCCTTCCTTTATTCCCGTTATTTCTTTCCTTCATTCCCTTCATTACTTTCCTTTATTCCCTTCATTTCTTTCCTTTATTCCTTTAATTCCCTTCCTTTATTTCCTTTATTTCCTTCTTTCATTTCCTTAATTTCCTTCCTTCATTCCCTTCTTTTTTTATCGTCCTTAATTTCTTTCATTCCCTTCTTTTATTCCCTTTATTCCCTTTATTCCCTTCCTTCATTTCCTTTATTTCCTTTATTTCCTTTATTCCCTTCATTCCCTTTATTCCCTTCCTGTCCCATTGACTTTTGCCAGAGCTTTTTGATCACCGGGAATTTGTGACTTTTGTTCCCTTTTTTAAATCCCATCGTGCTCCAATCCATCCCATCACCTCCTCAAAAGATTAAAAAATTTCCTGAACAATTCCCCCTGAGGGGTGATATTCCCATTTTCCCATTTTTCCATGTTTTCCAGGAGCGTTTCCTGCGGGTGGAGCTGCTGAACGAGGCCGGGAAGGACGGCGCTCCCGGCGTTTGCTGCATGTCAGGATGTGCAAAATCCCTGGAATTCAGCTCTGGGCTGGCAGTGAAGAAGCTCCCGTTGGCTGTGTGAGCCTTTCCGCATTTGGGGTTTGGAGCATTCCCAGGATGGTGCAAATCCGCGGATTCAGCTCTGGTTGGTGGTAAAAGAAGCTCCCGTTGGCTCGTGTGAGTCCTTTCCCTGGGATTTGGGGTTTGGGAACATTCCTGGGATGTGCAAAATCCCTTGGAATTCAGCTCTGGGCTGGCGTGGAAAAGCTCCCGTTGGTCGTGTGAAGCCTTTCCCTGGAATGGGGTTTGGGAACAATTCCTGGGATGTGCAAAATCCCTGGAATCCTTCCTGGGATATGCAAAACCCCTGGAATTCAGCTCCGGGCTGGCAGTGAAGAAGCTCCCGTTGGCTCGTGTGAGCCCTTTCCTGGAATTGTGATTTGGGAACATCTGATGTGAAACCTGGGAACTTCTGGATGTCAAAACCCCTGGAATTCAGCTCTGGGCTGGTGGTGAAGAAGCTCCCATTGGCTCGTGTGAGTCCTTTCCCTGGAATTTGGGGTTTGGGAACAGTTCCTGGAATTGTGCAAAAAGCCCTGGAATTCCAGCTCCGGGTTGCTGTGGTGAAGAAGCTCTCCCGTTGGCTCGTGTGAGTCCTTTCCCTGGAATTTGGGGTTTGGGAACATTCCTGGGATGTGCAAAATCCTTGGAATTCAGCTCCGGGCTGGCACTGAAGAAGCTCCCGTTGGCTCGTGTGAGTCCTTTCCCTGGAATTTGGGATTTGGGAACATTCCTGGGATGTGCAAACGGACCTTCCTGGATTCCAAACCCTGAATCAGCTCCGGGTTGGTGGTGAAGAAACTCCCATTGGCTCGTGTGAGTCCTTTCCCTGGGATTTGGGATTTGGGATTTGGGAACATTCCTGGGATGTGCAAAACCCCTGGAATTCAGCTCTGGGCTGGCGGTGAAGAAGCTCCCATTGGCTCGTGTGAGTCTCCTCGAGATTGCGGATTTTGGGAACATTCCTTGGATGTGCAAAACCTTGAATTCAGCTCTGGGCTGGCAGTGAAGAAGCTCCCGTTGGCTCGTGTGAGTCCTTTCCCTGGAATTTGGGGTTTGGGAACATTCCCAGGATGTGCAAAATCGATCCTTCCTGGATGTGCAAAATCCTTGAATTCAGCTTGGGTTGTGGTGAAGAAGCTCCCGTTGCTCGTGTGAGCCTTTCCCTGGGATTGGGAACCATTCCATGGTGTGCAAAATCTGGAATTCAGCTCCGGGCTGGCACTGAAGAAGCTCCCGTTGGCTCGTGTGAGTCCTTTCCCTTGAATTTGGGATTTGGGAACATTCCTGGGATGTGCAAAACCCTGGGAACCTTACCTGGATGCCAAAACCCCTGGAATTCAGCTCGGTTGGTGCTGAAGAGCTTCCCATTGGCTCGTGTGAGTCCTTTCCCCTGAGTATTTGGATTGGGAAACATTTTGGGATTGCAAAACCCCTGATTTCAGCTCTGGGGCTGGCACTGAAGACAGCTTCCCGTCTGGCTCGTGTAGTCCACTTCCTGGAATTTGTGATTCGGAACATTCCTGGGATGTGCAAAAAGCCCTGGAAATCGCTTCCTGGGAGATTGCAAAACCCTGATATTCAGCCTGGCTGCACTGAAGAAGCTTCCGTTGGTCGTTGTGAGCCCTTTCCCTGGGATTTGGGATTGGGATTTGGGAACATTTCCCAGGATGTACAAATCCCTGGAATCCTTCCTGGGATGTACAAAATCCCTGGAATTCAACTCCAGTCTGGAAGTGAAGAAGCTTACATTGTTCATGTGGCTATCCCCTTCCCTGATTTTGGGGTTGGGATACATTCGCATTCCCGAACCATTCCCAACCCTTTTCTGGGCAGGGATCTCATTCCCACAGTTCCCCCATCCATTTATTTGTGTCCATGACAAATTCCCAGGGTAATTCCCACAGATTCCACCAATCCCAAACATCCCATCTGAGCTGCTTTTGGGGTTTTGTTGTGTCAGATCCCACGTGTGACCCCTGGAGAATAGGAGCAAACGGCCTCAAGCCATGCCAGGGGCCAGAAATTGGGAAAATTTTTTCATGGAAGCATTTTCCAAGCATGGGAACGAGCTGGCCTAGGCAGGGATGGAATCCCCATCCCTGGAGGGATTTAAAATCCATGGAATGTGGCACTTGGGGACATGGGAGTCCTTGGGAACGATTGGACTCAATGTTTAAAGGTCTTTTCCAGCCATTCCATGATTTTGTGTGGGATTTCCTTGCTTTGGGCACATCATTATTCCTTTCCCTGGATGTCAGGGGTTGTGTTCTTTTCCCTGAAATCTCTTTTTTTTCACCCACAGAGCGACGGCAGCCGCGATCCCGGGGGGTTCCTGTGCTGGGATTGCACCCGGCAGTGCTTCGGCTCCCTGACCCCGCTCACCTCCATCCCAAAAATCCAGGGAGAGCCCAGCCAGCCCTGACAACGCCCTCCAGCTTCCCAGAGCCATCCTGGATATGGGAAAAACCTTCCTGGCACATTCCAGCTCCAAAATCAGGTGAATGTTGGAGCAGGATTTCAGTGCAGCTCCAAAATCAGGTGGATGTTGGAGCAGGCTCCAGTGCAGCTCCGCAATCTGGTGGATGTTGGAGCAGGATTTCAATCCAGGAATTTGGAACAGGATTTCGATCCAGGAATTTGGAGCAGGATTTCAGTCCAGCTCTGCAATCTGGTGGATGTTGGAGCAGGATTTCATTCCAGGATGTTGGAGCAGGATTTCAGCCCAGCTCCACAATCAGGTGGATATTGGAGCAGAATTCCAGCGCAGGACGTTGGAGCAGGATTCCAGCCCAGCTCTGAAATTAGGAGGATGTTGGAGCAGGATTTCAGCCCAGGATGTTGGAGCAGGATTCCAGTCCAGTTCCACAATCAGGTGGATGTTGGAGCAGATTCCAGTCCAGCTCCAAAATCAGGTGGAAGTTGGAGCAGGATTTCATTCCAGGATGTTGGAGCAGGATTCCAGTCCAGCTCCACAATCAGGTGGATGTTGGAGCAGGATTTCAGTCCAGGATGTTGGAGCAGGATTTCAGTCCAGGATGTTGGAGCAGGATTTCAGTCCAGGATGTTGGAGCAGGATTCCAGCCCAGGATGTTGGAGCAGGATTTCAATCCAGCTCCGCAATCAGGTGGATGTTGGAGCAGATTCCAGTCCAGGATGTTGGAGCAGATTCCAGCCCAGCTCTAAAATCAGGTGGATGTTGGAGCAGGATTTCAGTCCAGGAATTTTGAGCAGGATTCCAGTCCAGCTCCACAATCAGGTGGATGTTGGAGAAGGATTTCAATCCATCTCCACAGTCAGGTGGATATTGGAGCAGGATTTCATTCCAGGATGTTGGAGCAGGATTCCAGCTCCAGAGGAACCTCCAGGTTTCCTGGGAAATGCCTTCCCTCCAGCCCTGCCTCATCCTCCAGGAGCTGGGAAGAGGAATATCCAGAGGAATCTGCGCTGTAGGAACGGGATCAGACAGAATTTTGGAGCGTTCCCTCTTTTCCCTGTCACCGGCATCCGAACTTCCTGGATATCCCACCATTCCCGGAAATCCTTCTGAGCTGCTGGAAAAAGAGGAAGCACCATTCTGGAAAACATCCAAAGAAAGTTTATTTCTTGGAAATGAACTCTTCCTGCCCATAGAGGAAATCCTAAATTGGAGGAAATCCTAAATGGGAGGAAATCCTAAATCTCTCCCAATGAATTCATTTTCTGTCCTTGCAGCCGAGGGTTTTCCCCAAACTTTTTCCCTTCTCCCTGCAGCAATCAAGGAGAGAAGGAATGAGGTAGAAAAACTCCTTTGGCTCGAGTTCAGCCAAACTCAGGGACAAACTGGAGACAAATTTAATCCTAAAATTAAATTTATGGAAAAAAAAAAAAACAAGCCTTAACATTTCCTTTTTGTCTCTTCCTTTGAATACCCTCTGTTTCCCGGGAGCGCTGTGTAAATCCCGGTGCCACAATTCCAGAGGCTGTGCCTCGGGAATTCGAAAGTGAAAGTGGTGGAAGTGGTGGCAGAGCTCTGCCCTTGGCCCGGAGCTGCAGGAAGCTCGTGCATCCTGTTTGTTCTGTGGTCACTCCTGGAGTCGATTCCCTCCCTCTCCTTTCGCTTTCGAAGTCGGCTCCGGAACGTTCCCTGCATGGGCAGGAATTCTCCTGAATTTGGGTTTGGATGGAGCCACAAAATCTGGATTGGGCACCTCCTTTTCCAGCCTCTCCCGTTTTCCAACTATTCCAGGATCAGAGACACCAACGGGACAAGAACAGCCAAGAATTTAAAAAATGAAGGAACTTAAAAATGAAAAAATACAAATTTAAATTTCAATTTTTAAAATTTAAAAGCTGAATTTAAGCTGTGGGATTCGTGATGCTTTTTGAGAACTGGCAGCTGCCACCACCTCTGGAAAATGAGAATGAACTCTTCATTCCCGTGGTGTCCGACGAATCCTTGGTGCTGCAGGGATGGATTCATCCCAATCCCATCCTTCCCAGCTGGGATACACGTTAAAGAATCCACTGCTCTGAGGCTTTTTCTTGTAAAATATTTTCTATATAAAATAAATTTATTTATACATTAAATGTACCAACACAAGCTGCCTGTTCCGGAGTGTGAGGAAACAGTGGATAAAAATG
>VKON01001393.1:12184-108948 GCA_009741485.1 Malurus cyaneus samueli
GCTCCGGTTTGCAGCATCCCCTCCTGCGGGCTCACTCTGTGGGCGTGGCCCCAAACCTTCCCCAGCCTCTGTCCAAGGCTCCATCCCATGTCCGGCTGCTCCTGCATTCCTGGAGCGAGGCTGAGGATGGCCCCAAGTGGGTGAGGAAGGGCAGGAGTGAGGAAGGCTCTCCGTGCTGTGGGAGAGCCAAGTGCTCTGCCCCAGCAGCTGATGGGAGCAGGGCTTTGGAGGGAGATCCTGTACCGTCGTAGATCCCGTGGCATTGGCAGAGTCAGGGAAATGCTCTGCTTCACGGAAGTATCGTGGTGAAATGTGGAATGGTGTGGGTTGGAAGCGCCTTAAGCTCATTTATCACAGTGGGGCAGGACCACCACTCCCACTTTGTCCAGGGTGATCTAGCCCCAGTGTTCAGCCTGGCCTTGGACACTTCGAGGGATCCAGGGGCAGCCACAGCTTCTCTGGGCACCCATTGTGCAGGGGCTGCCCACCCTCCCAGGAAACAATTCCTTCCCTCCAATTTCCAATCCATCCCTGCCCTCTGTCTGCTGTCACATGCTCTTATTCCTTGTGGACATCTGGGCTGGAGGTACCTGTGGCCTGACCCACGGTGATGTCACTGGGCTTGGTGACAAAAGCAGAGGCTCTGTGTCCCGAGGGCTGGGGCTGAGAATCCCTCCCTGAGCATCCCCTCTCCTCCTGAGCATCTCCTCTCCTCAGAGCCCCATGCCAGCGCCGCTGCAGTCCCTGTCCTCCTGTTTCCTCCCTGACAGCACCCTGGGGTGGTGCAGGGTGATGCTGTGGGTGTTGCTGCCCCAGCCCTGGGTGTTCTCTCCCCTGCTCTGCCCCCTCCCACGCCCACAGCCGCTGTTTCCTCCCTGCAGGCGTTCGGGCAGCAACCTGAGCGGGGCCAGCGAGGGCCACCCTGAGGACTGGAACCTGGAGGACAGCGTGAGTTGGCTGGGAGGAGTGGGAGGGGTGGTCCCAGTGGGATGAAGGCAGGGGAGAGGAGCTGGTTGTGGAGGGCTCTGTGGGGGTTCCTGTGTGAGTCACGGGTTGGGGACAGATGGCAGCAGTCACCAGCATCCTGAAATTCACCTCGGGGAGGCAGGACATGTTGGGAGACAATTGCACCCACAGTTCCCTGGAGAACAGGCTCCTCAGGTGTCAGACTTGTTGGCTCTGGCTGGGCCCAGCTCAACCCTGAGTTTTTCCTGTTGCTCCTGCAGGTCTTTGAGAGCTCCAATCAGAGCAGCTACAATGAATCCACAGGCAAAGATCTCCTGCCCAGGAAAAGGAGACGGAGCCGCATTCCCGACAAACCCAACTACAGCCTTAACCTCTGGAGCATCATGAAGAACTGCATCGGCAAGGAGCTCTCCAAGATCCCCATGCCCGTGAGTCCCAGTGTCCCTGGCACCCAGGGCTGGCACAGACGGTGGTTGGACAGCTCTTGGTCTTGCAGGGGGCTTTGGGGTCACAGCCTTGGGTGCTGTCTCGCTTGTGGTGCCTGGCAGCCCGAGAGGGACAGGGATTGTCACCAGGGCTGGGTTCTGAGCTGGCAGAGCCCTCTGCGACCTCCTCCTGCTTATCATGGGATCATGGAATGCTCTGGGTGGAAGGGACCATAAATCCCATCCCATCCCATCCCATCTCATGGATCCCACCCCATCCCTTTCCTTTGCAGGGACCCCTCCCACTGTGCCAGGGGCTGCAAACCCATGGATTTGGGCACTGCCAGGGATGGCACAGCTTCTCTGGGCACTGTGCCAGGGCCCTCCCACCCTCCCAGGGAGCAATTCCTTCCCAATATCCCATCCATCCCTTGCCCTCTGGCATGGGAAGCCATTCCCTGTGTCTGTCCCTCCATCCCTTGTCCCAGTCCCTCTCCAGTTCTCCTGGAGCCCCTTTTGAGCCCTGACTAATGGGCTCTGAGCTCTCCCTTGCTGCAGCCTTATCCTCATCTCTCCAGGAGGAGGAGGTTACCCCCAAGCTCTCCCAGCCTGCTGCACCAGAGAGGGCTCCAGCCCTGGAGCAGCTCTTTGTGGCCTCCTCTGGGGCTCTCTCCACATCCTTGCTCCATGGCCAGCTGAAGCCCTGTGCCTCTCCTTCCCCGATAAACTCTGCCACCGCAAAGCTCCCCAAAACCGCAGCCCTGTCTTTTCCAAGCAAAGCAGCCCTTCTCAGGCTGTTCTCAGCAGCTCACCCCCAGTGAGTGGCACAGATGGGACTGAGTGGCACGGGTGGGACTGGGTGCCATCCTGAGAATCCACATCCCTGTAACTCACAGAGCCCTGGCAAGCTGGGGAGGGCTGTGACAGTTGTGGTGATGGGGCATTATTGTGGCACTCCCTGGAGTGGGATTAGCTCAGCCAAGTGTGATCATAGCCCTGGAGCCATGTTTGCGGTCCATCCTGTGCTGATAAAGGGGAAGGAGCACATTCCAGAGGCTTGGATGCTGGGTTGGCTGTGTTTTGTCTCTTAAAGCAGATGAGAGCTCCAGGCTCCAGCTGAGAGTGATGAGCTGTCTCTTCTCTGTGCTGTTTGCAGCTGGGATGCACAGCCCAGCACTGTCCAATTCTGTAGCAGCAGCAGCTCAGGGCATGATGGACACAGGGAGACCAGGCTATATTATATCATTCGAGGGATCTCATATGGATTGTGAATCCCAGCAGCTGGATCTTGCTGGGTGCTGTTTGATCCTGGAGAGGAAAATTGATTACTTTCTCCATCTCAATGCATAAACTGGTCCTCGCACTCACTGGGAACTGCACAGAGCCCTAATAACCTCGTAGCCGGCAGGATTGGAGGGAGAGTCTAAGAGCGAAATATGTGGGGATACAAACTTTTCTCCCTGGGTAGGGTTGGGGAAGGCCCTGGGCACAGCGTGTTCCCAGGGAGCTGTGGCTGCCCTGGATCCCTTTGAGTGCCTAAGGCCAGGCTGGACACTGGGCTGGCTAGCACCCTGGGGTGGTGGAAGGTGCCTCTGGATGGAATGGGATGAACTTTAATTCTCCTTCCCACGCTTAAATACCATTCTGGGATTTTGGTGAAAACTTGAAGACCCCATCAGTCATCTATGACTTCTATAGATGATACTGGAGGCAGGTCTGCGCATGGCTCAGAGATATTCAGCCAGGATCCACCCACCAGCTCAAGCTGCGACGGGGCCATAATTCTTTGGCACGAGTAGAATCGTGCGTCTCGCTACGAAAGATTTGCCGCGCTGAAATCCTACAGATAGCGACGACGCAAGCCATTTCTGAGATTCTCTGACTCCACGCTGATCCTAGAGAAGTCTACCTATCCTGAGGATATGCTTGCACTGCGTCGTGACATTTGCGCATTCCAACATAGCCTGCTCTCCTCAGGTCATTTAACGAGAGCGGCGTGACGCGCGCATCGACCTTTCCCCTGATACGATGATACACCAAACGCCACGTGGCGCGCTGACAAGGGGAAAAATCGCCATACCTATGTCGAGAGTTGCTGCGACTTGGGCATTAACTACTAGGTCGCGCTGGCATATATTCACATACTCTTTTACCCCTCCCCATTGACAATGGGTCGCTCTTACTGTTAGGTACTCCGAGGGAGTTAATGCAGCTGCTATGGCTTTGTTCTCCCTCGTACTGACGACTCTCTCCCGAGAATTATTTTCGCCCTCCATTACCTGAAGTTGGATTTTCCGCATTCTTGAGCTGGATTTTTCAACGATCTAGCTCCTGCGCTCTATTCTCCCCAGTCACCATCTCTTTCAAACGGTTAGTATGCTGTTAAGTATCATCTGCCACTTTCAGGCTGAAAATTTCACCTGAGTTGGAATAGATCTATCAAAAACCCAAGATCTCCGTGGTTTGAACTGGTGACCGATTATGGCGCTTTCTCTACTTATCTGAAATATCTCTAACTTGGCTATACAAGAGATGGCTTCTCCTGCCATACCGTCTCAAGCCATTTCTAGCTCAGCTCACCATACTTTATATCACAACGACAAGGTTTTCTCTTGTTTCAAGCTGATACGAATGAAAAAGCAGAAATCCCTTCTGAGGGCTCCACCTTTCCTTTCACATTGTTTTTTTTAATTTCATATGTTCAACGCCAATAAACGTGGATCTCGGCGGTGTTGTTGTGGGCTGATCCCAGATAGCAGGTAGACCCCAAAATGGGCTGTTCCAGGTTTTCTGAGCAGCACAGGGATGGCTTTTCCGAGGGGTGATGAGGGCAGGCTGGGGAGCAGCACATCCCTGTCCTGTGGAGCGCTGGCTGGGAGGCTGCAGGGAGCTGATCTCACTGCTGGGACTGGTTTTGGGGTCAGAGTGATAACCTGGGCTGATCCCTGATGATCCCGTGGGGCCTCCACATCCCAAATCTTGGTGCTGCCTGGCACGGATCAGGGAGCAGAGCTCACCCTCCCTTTCCTTAGCGTTCCATGGTGCCTCTGGGGGATCTCTCCTGCTTCCCCAGCCCTGTGTGTTCCCTTGCAGGTGAACTTCAACGAGCCCCTGTCCATGCTGCAGCGGCTCACCGAGGACCTGGAGTACCACGAGCTGCTGGACAAGGCAGTGAAGTGTGAGAGCTCCACGGAGCAGATGTGCTTTGTGGCCGCTTTCTCCGTGTCCTCCTACTCCACCACTGTCCACCGCACTGCAAAGCCATTCAACCCCCTGCTGGGAGAGACCTTTGAGCTCGACCGCCTGGACGAGCTGGGCTTCCGCTCCCTCTGCGAGCAGGTGAGGGCTGGGGGCTCCCTGGGGCTCCTGTCCTGCTGGGGACACCAGCACCTGCTCCCACCGAGCCTGCCTGGGGCCCTGCTGTGGGGGCAAGGTCATGCAGTGCCCGGCCCTGGGCACAGGGAGGCCTGGAGGTGGCACTGAGTGCTCTGGCTGGGGACAAGGTGGACATCGGGTGGATGGAAGAGGCTTGGCCCTTTGTGCCCAGGTTTGGAGCAGTGGCTGCAGCAGGTGCCAGGCTCTGCCCCCAGCTCCTTGCAGGACAGTCAGGTGTGGGCAAAACCCTTCTGGGAGTGCCCAGGCATGTCAGGGTCCTGTGGAACGCTGACCCGGGGACGCACCTTCTCATCCCATCCATCCCATCCCTACCCCACCCCACCCCTGTCTGCTGTGCTGCTCCGGGCACTGACAGGGCACGGGCTGTGGGGTCTCCTGCAGGTGTGACCCTGTGTGTGTGGCAGGTCCTGTAGTAGATAATCCCCAAAATTCATGGCCCTGCTGTCCCTTCACCCCACCCAGAGCCGTGTGCCCGATGTCCCCCGGCTCTGCTCGTCCCCGGGTGGTTCATCCCAGTCTGGCAGCCATCCCAGTGCCCATGGCTGCAGCAGCAATGGGGCGCTGCCAGCTGGAATGTGAGCCCGGGGCAGGAGTCAGGGCAGAGGTGGCCACGTCCCTGAGCACCCCCTGGCACTGGGGCTGTCACAGAGCTCAGGCTCACCCACCTTAGCACTGCCACAGCTTCCCCTCCCCTCCCTGGCAGCAGTCCCTGCTCTGTCAGCTGCTTTAGCCCGGAGGTGGGTGATTCCTTGCCAGGATCCATCCCTGAGCCAGCAGCCCCCTCACCCTCCTGGGGTACAGCTGGAACTCCTGGATGGGTTTATCAGCCTCATTCCAGCTGTGGTGCCAGGCCCAGGGCTGCCTGGCCCCCCAGGTACCTGTGACCACATCTCTCCCATCCCGCCTGTCCAGCATCATTGGACACCCCTGGCTGCATTACTCCAACCCCTCCTCATTCCTTCACCCTCCTCTTCACCACCCTCCTTCCTCCATCCCCATCCCCTCACATAATAAACCTGCTGGAATTACCGCCAGTTTGGTCCCAGTTTTTCTCGGTCTGTTACCCAAATTTGATATTCTTAGATGGTTCCAGACGTCTCCCACCGCTCTTGAATTTTCCTTGGGTGACTGCCTGTTGGCCGCTCAGCCGAAGGCCAGGCAGTGGGTAACCAGTGCTCAAATCCCAGTTAATCCAATAGGATTTTTGCGTTGGTGGGGATTTAAATGCGAGGCTTGGCCCTGCCTGTGTGTTGTGTAATCCAGGCTGCAGGGCTGTATTTACAAGCAGGAATTCATCCCAGACCTCTGGGCTCTGGTACTGGGTGGCTTGTGCCAGCTTTGCCAGGCTGAGGCCTGCTGAGGGACAGATCCCTTCTGCCTGGGATATTCCTCTCTCACCTTTGTTTGGGTCGTTCCAGGGAGGGGCATTGTGAGTGTGTCCGTTTAGGCAAGTCAAGCCCAGGATTTGGATGACTGTACCCGCTTCTTCCCAGCCTGGTGGGAGTGTTAAGGGTGTTTTGGACCAGCTTGGGATTCTGGTTCCCAAGGTGGGGCAGTGGCAGCTGCTGCTGTCACACTGGGATTGCTGGGGCGTTTCTCAGCTGGGATCCATGGAGAACAGGGCCATGTCCTGGGGTCAGGGAACAGCAGGATCTCACAGCAGTGGTTACTCGAGCAGAGATTTTATGGCTCATGCTTTGAAACGAGCCTCAGCGAATCCTGGCAGAAGTCTGGCGTGCCCCCTTTGCTGCCAGGGCACCTCATGATGGGATGAGACTGTGGTGCCCAGGGTGCCACAGCCGGTGTGGAGCAGTCTCCTCTCGGAGCTCTCAGCCAGGCTCTGCAGTGGCTGTGTCCCCACGGGCTGTGTCTCTGTCCCCAGGTGAGCCACCACCCCCCAGCAGCCGCCCACCACGTGTACTCCAGGCGAGGCTGGACCTTGTGGCAGGAGATCACCATCGCCAGCAAGTTCAGGGGCAAATACCTCTCCATCATGCCGCTGGGTAGGTCATGGCTCTGGGGCTGGCTGGGGTTGATGGGCCCTGCTCTGCTCATACAAAACCCAGCGGGTGAAGGAACTCTGGGAATTGCTTGGGTTACCAGAGAATCCTGTGGGCTCTGCTGAGGGTTTGGGAAATCCTTGGGGTCAGCTGGGGCTTGGTGAATCCCACCCTGAGTAATGGAAGGAGCTCAGATTTGTGCCCCTGATCCAATGATCCACCCATAACACCTCTGCCCTGGAAATGGAAATGATGCCAGCTGCCAAGGGAGGCTGCTGTGCTCTGGAAATACCCACCTCATCCAGGAATTGATTTCTCCTTCCATGAGATTTGAACTTAACTTGTCGTTTTTAACCCTCTCCCTGCCACTGAAATACAATAAGCTGCCGCCTTCCAGCATTTTATTTTCCTTCTGCCTGTCCCTGGGCTGGGCAGCATTCCCAGAGTGGTGCCAGGGCCTGAATCAACCAGGCAGTGCATTCCTGACCTGCTTTTGAAATGAGTGTTTTGGGCAGAGGGCAGAGGGCCTGGCAGGAATTGTAACTCCCTTCCTGGAGCAGGAGGGAGGGAGTGGGAGGAGGGATGCATCCAGAAGGATGAATTGCCCCCTGCTTGGGGGATTGCAGGTGCAGGGCTGGCCCTGAGGATGAGCAGGTGCTGGGGTTGGTGACGGGCTCTGGGGAACATCTGTCTCTGCATCCCTCTCTTTGCAGGCGCCATCCACCTGGAGTTCCACTCCAGCGGCAATCACTACGTCTGGAGGAAAGTCACCTCCACCGTGCACAACATCATCGTGGGCAAGCTCTGGATCGACCAGGTGAGTGATGGGACAGGTCCTGCCTGGCCTGGCCAACTCTGGGGGCTGGAGGGGTCCCCAGGATGGGACAGCTGTACATTCAGGGCAGTCCAGCCAGCCAGGGGCTGCTACCCACAATGGACAAGGCTCACGCTTTTCACCCTTTCTCCTTTGCATTTGCATCGGGGCTGAATCTCCCAATTGCAGCTGCAGCGCAATTGCAGCCATTCACTCCCAACTTGGCTCTCCCCTTCTCTGTTGTTTCCATCTTCTGGGGCCTGGCACAGTGAGGTGTCCTTGAGTTTGGGGCTTGAGAGGAATTGTTTTGTGTAAAATTGGGAGAGCAGCTCAGCACGGTCTGTGGAGTCTGGAGTATTCCACTAAAGAATTCCAGGTTACAGAAGAGAAGCTGAAATCCCTGGGCATCAGCAGGGATGGGAAAGGTTTCCTGGAGCTCCTCGTGGCTCTTCCCAAAGCCAGCAGTTGGTGGGGATGGCTGGTGTGGGGGCACCAGGTGGGGTTTGGACCTGCACTGTGACTGATTAACACCTCACCTCTGTCTCCCCATTGTGGTTCTGTGTCTTCCATGCAGTCTGGTGAAATAGAGATTGTTAACCATAAGTCCAAAGATAAATGCCAGCTGAAATTTAGCCCCTACAGCTACTTCTCCAGGGATGTCCCTCGGAAGGTGAGTGCCCAGCAGGGACCCTGCTCCTTGGGGCTGAGATCTGAGATCTGGCTCTCCCAGACTCCCAGCGCCACTGGGATGGGTCCCAGCACGGTTAGAAAAGTCACTTTGTCCCTCTGGAGACCCCTTGGCACTGGTGACTCCAGCAGGGCTGGGCTCCAATCACTCTCTGAGCTCTGGGAGCTCGCAGCAGTCCCTGCTCTGGGGATATTCCCTTGGGATGGGGATTCCAGCACTGCTCTGGGCAGCCTCTCCCAGTGCCTGACCACTCGCATTCTGGGAAATAATATTACCCAATTTACATCCAATCTAAAATCCTGTGTGACCAGGCACCTCTGCTGTGGGTCACCAGGCAGGGCTGGGTGGCACCTTTGTGTCCCATTTTCTGGCTCCTGTGCACAACACTGAGGCCTGGGAGGGGTTTGGTGGCTTGGACACCCACCTGTGTGGTCACTGTGGTGAAAGCTGATGTCCCAGGAGACACAGCACCAGATGCAGCTGCTCCAGCTGGGCATCAGGCATGGGTATCATCCCTCTGGGCATTCCCAAACGCCACCAGAGCTGTGTCCCCGTGCCTATGAGTATAGTACGTACCAATCTGCCACATCTACATCGGCATCTATGCATGACGCCAACCTTGAACATATTGCTTTTGGCAGATAGTTAAAAGCAATCTGTGATATCCCAAGAAACGAACATTATATATATTTTAGCCGCTACATCCTGATTATGATATGTGAAATAAGTCTATAGCCTTCCAAACGAATTTATGTTTTGAGCACATTTTATTGATGTGTCCCAAAATAATTGTATATATACTTGAAAATTAAAAAATATAATAGGAATAAGTATAATATCAATAGTAAAATTTCCAGATCTGGAATTTGGCATCCAAGCAACTGGGGATTGGCATCCAGAACTGGGCAGGATCTCAGATTGGATCTCCAGATCTGGAATTGGCATCCAGAACTGGGATCATGGGATCCAGAGCTGGGATTGGGATCCAGAGCTGGGATTGGGATCCAGAGCTGGGATGGGATCCAGAACTGGGATTGGGATCCAAGTGGGATTGGGATCCAAAGTGGGATTGGGATCCAGAGATGGGATTGGGATCCAAAGCACTGGGATTGGGATCCAGAAGCTGGGATTGGGATCCAGAGCTGGGATTGGGATCCAGAGTTGGGGTTGGGATCCAGAACTGGGGTCGGGATCCAGCACTGGGATTGAGATCCAGAGCTGGGATCAGGATCCAGAGCTGGGATCGGTGCTGGAAGTGCTTCCAAAGGATCCCTGAGCTGTGTGTGAGGCCGGAATGGTCCCAACACCTTTGGCTGCGGCTCCGTGGCTGGAAGAGAGTGGGAGAGGGGTGAGGATGGGGGAGATGCTTGGCTGGGTTCATCTCCCTCTGGTTTCTGGGATTTAGGGACAATTTGGGATCAAATCCAGGAAATGGATGTGGATGTGTGGAAGATACCTGGCTGGGTCCCCTTTGCATCCGTTTTCTGGGATTTGGGGACAAAGCTGGGAAAAAGATGAGGATTTGTGGGGAAATGCTTGGCTGTGCCTCTTTCCATCCAATTTCTGGGATTTGGGGACAATTTGGGGACAAAGCCGTGAAAGGGACGAGGATGTGGGAAATGCTTGGCTGGGTTCATCTCCATCTGATTTCTGGGATTTGGGGACAAAGCCATGAAAGGGATGAGGGGATATGTGGGGAAATGCTTGGCTGGGTCCCTCTCTGTTGAATTTCTGGGATTTGGGGACAAAGCTGTTCTCGGGATGGGGCGGTGTCCAGCTAATCCAACCATGGCCGTGCTCCTTGACAGGAAATGGGAATTACCTGGGGGCAGCCTCATCCCAAACCCCATCCCAACATCCAACCCTCTCCCTGCCCACCCAGGGCCAATCCCCCAAATCCCAGCTCCCGATTCACGACCCCCACCCACCTTTGTGCGCCGGAGCCGGCTCATCCGTGGGATTTGCTCGTTGGGGCCGGGAAGAGCAGCCCCACGTCCCGGAAAGGACGGGACCCCTCAGGGAAGGTTCTGACTCTCCATCCTCCGGCATCCCTGGGGACGGTGGGTGCGCCGAATGTCCCCGCCGTGGGTGCTCAGCCCGTGGGGACAACGACAGGAGGTGGCACCTCCGCGTTCCCAGAGGGACGAGCCGCCATGGGAATGTCGGTGTCGGTCATCGCGTAGCCCTGCCTGGTGCACCTTGAGGGGAGAAGAGAATCAACCCCATTCCATGTTTTTTTTATTTTTGGGAAAGCAGAGAAGCTGAGGAAAGCTCATCCCACTCACCTCTTCCTCCAGCAGCAGAAGGCCACGATTCCAGCGGCCAGGAACACCAGGAATCCTGGGGGATGGACACACAGAGTGAGGAGCATCTTCCAACCCATGGAAAATTCCACCAAAACCACTCCGGGCACCATCACAAGGGATGGAATTGGGAATTCTGATTTTGGGGAAGAAATTTGGGTGCTGAATCCTTTTCCCCCTCCTTAATGGCATTCCCATGGAATAAAACTCCCACAGTCCCAACAAGGATTTTGAGGCTTAAAAAATAAAGAAAATAAGCCCCTGCTTGCCAAAATTAATTTTTTTTCCCAGCTTACCGACGGAAGAGGCCATAGACGGGACGAAAACTGGAAAAGAAGAGAGAAAAGGAAATTTTGAGCTGCAAAGGTAGGAAAGGGGGGGATGCTGAGAGGAGACTCACTGGAAAAGAGGTTGGAGAAAAGGAAAAAATTCCACTGGAAAAGTGAAAGAGCCTTTGCTGGTGGAGGGCTGGATTCCCTCGGGAATTGTCCCAACCTGCGGCGTAATCCGTGGGGGCGATTGTTGTCCCCTCTCCTGCCAGGGATGTGTCGGATGTTGGGAACGGCTCCGGTGGCCTGGATCGGTCTGGGGACAGCCCATCATGTGCTGGTGGCACTGGTGACTGTCCAGGAGCTGGGGATGGGCTGGAATTCGAGCTGACACCGGTGGTTCCTGCCAGGAAAATGGGAAATCTTTAAATTCCCCAAATCAAAAGGCACCACTGTTATTCCCGCGCCCCATCCAAAAGCTACAAAATAATGGGATTTCTCTCGATTGGATGAGTTTGATCCATGGGGATTTTGTGGTTCCCACCCCCTGGGAGTTGTGGCTTTGCTGTGGCAGTTCCAAAGTCAATCCCAATCCCTTTCCTCACCGCTCCGGGTCGTGCTCTCCGGGCCGGGGCTTTGCTGGGAAAGAGCCGGATCTCCTTTGGGAAAACACAACAGAGACACCATCAGCTGGGAAATCAATTCTCTTTTTTGGGTTAGAAAATTAAATTATTGGAAAGTTGAGGAATGTTATTGTCTCCAACAGTGAGGTCCAGGAGAAATCCCACAAAACCCAGATGTCAGGAAATTTTAACTCTTTTTATATTTTAGCAAAATAAAATAAATTACTGTTCATTGGCTTCAAGTCATTAATTAGCATTCTATCCTCTATTGATTATTAATTATTATTTTTTCTCATGATAATTAATCCATATTTTCAGCCTTTTAATGTTTTCCCAGATTGGGCACCTCTGCTTTATGAAAAGTGTTGTTGGGGTTTAGAAATTCCTCATTCCTGCTGTTCAGTCCTCAGCAATAAATTCCTCTCCCTCTTTAATTTCCTCCCCCAGGTCTGAGAGCTCCAATAGTTGGCAGACCCTAAACTTTGAATTTAATTTGTTTTTCCAACCCATTGACATCATCCATGATCCATTAGGAATTCCATGGATTAAATTCTATAATTTCCCACCCACTGCTGCTTCTTTTGGAAGAAATAGAAATTGAGGGGTGCCCACATCTCTTCCCATCCTCCGGAGCCGGAGGTGTCCACGCTCCCAAATTCCCGGTGAGGTCTTACGGATGCACTGGAGCGTGGGGTCGGTCCAGCGGGGCTCGGAGCCGTTCCAGAGGATGCACTGGATGAGGCTGGAGGTTCCAGCTTTCCGTTTGTATCCCGGGTTGCAGGAGTAGCGCAGGCGGGAATTCAGCTCGGCGCCGTTGCCGGCGGCGTCGATGCGAGCGTTGGCCACGGCCTTGGGGCGGCTGCATCGCGCTGCAACAGGAAAAAAAAGGATGGATATCGGGATTTGGTGCCATTGATTTCCGTGAATCCTGCCTAGAGTGGATAATGGATTTGGTGCCATATTCCATGGAATCCTGCACAGGGATTTGGTGCCATGATTCCATGAAATCCTGCACGGGGATTTGGTGCCATGATTCCATGAAATCCTGCCTAGGAGTGGATATTGGGATTTGGTGCCATGATTCCATGAAATCCTGCACAGGGATTTGGTGCCCTGATTCCATGAAATCCTGTGAGGCATCAATATTGGGATTTGGTGCCATGATTCCATGAAATCCTGCCTAGGAATGGATATTGGGATTTGGTGCCCTGATTCATGAAATCCTGCCTAGAATGGATATTGGGATTTGGTGCCATGATTCCATTAAATCCTACTAGGGTGGATATTGGGATTTGGTGCCATGATTCCATGAAATCCTGCCTAGGAGTGGATATAGGATTTGGTGCCATGATCCCATGGAATCCTGCGCAGGGATTTGGTGCCCTGATTTTATGAAATTCTGCAGGGGTGGTATTGGATTTTGGTGCCATGATCCCATGGAATCTGCACAGGATTTGGTGCCATGATTCCATGAAATCCTGCACAGGAGTGGATATAGGATTTGGTGCCATGATCCCATGGAATCCTGCACAGGGATTTGGTGCCATGATTCCATGAATCCTACACAGAGTGGATATAGGATTTGGTGCCATGATTCCATGAATCCTGCCTAGGATGATATTGGGATTTGTGCCATGATTCAATGAAATCCTGCACAGGATGGATATTGGGATTTTCATGATTCCAGATCCTGCATAGAGATTTGGTGCCTGTTCCATGAAATCCTGTGAGGCATCAATATTGGGATTTGGTGCCATGATTCCATGAAATTCTGTGAAGCGTGAATATCGGGATTTGGTGCCCTGATTCCATGAAATCCTGCCTGGGGTGGATATCGGGATTTGGTGCCCTGATTCCATGAGATCCTGCCTGGGGTGGATATTGGGATTTGGTGCGTCCATAGATCCACCGGTAATCAGGTTTGTGCCATTCCAGATCCGTGCCTGGGTGTGAGTATTAAGGGGATATTGAGATGCTCTGATCACATAAATCTGTCTGTGGAGTGGATATCAGCGACTCTGGTGCATGATCTTCATGGTATATGCTGCAATACAGGATTTGGTCCTGATTCCATTAGAAATGCTCTGCAACTAGAATGGATTGGGTTGTGCCATTATTCCCATAGATAATCCTCGCCTATGGAGTTGCGATTATTGGGATTTTGGTGCCATTATTCCATGAAATCCTGCTAGGATGTGGAATATAGATTTGGGTGCCAGATTCTGATGAATATCCCTTGTATCATGGCATTATGGTCCATGATTCCATGTGAATTCCTGCACAGTTTTGCCTAGTACCATGGTAGGTCCTACTTGATACTGATGGACTTTGGTGTCCTATTATTCCATGAAATCACGCCTTGTGGTGGATATTGGGATAATCTCGTAGCCATGATTCCATGAGATCCCACCTAGGGGTGTATATCAGGCATTTTGGGTGCTCATTATTCCATGAAATCCTGCCTGTGGTGGATATCGATTTGGTGCTTGCCCTGGGCTGGGAGAGCCTCATCCATCCCACAAAAACCCCCTGGAAATGGCTGTGCCCACACACCGGTAACAGGGAAACATAAAATATTCCAGCACATTTGGGATCGCTTGTGGCAGCTCCTCCAGCAGCTGGAGAAAGTGAAACACCATTTCCTGCATTTTTGTGGTCACTGTAGCAGCTCCTCCAGCCACCAAGGAATTTTTATGGAATTCCATCCTTCCAGTGACCATCCTGGGTCAGCTGCCCCAGCTGTGTCCCCCCTCCAGTCGCCGCCCCATCCTTCTCCACTCATTTCACAGCTGGACATGGAAAATTCCAGGCACCTCCAGCCACTTCCCAGGGTTTTTCCCCTCTGGAAGGTGGCAGCTGAAATTCAAGTGTCCCAGGCAGTGACACAGTGATGGATTATGGAATTGTGGCTTTGCTTTTTCCCAAAGCTTCCCTTCAGCTTTGTGATGAGATTGGTTCCACACCCGGGTGGTGAAATTTCTCTTCTGGCGTAATGGGGAAGAGTTCCCAGTTGATCCATATTGTGCCAGCACCTGGATCCCTTGCTCGGTGTGGGAATGGCTCATCCATGATCCCGGATGCTGGGAGCTCCCGCATCCCAGTGAGGATAGGGAGGTGTAAAATGGGAATAGCACAGAATAGAGCTGGGATGGAATGAGGGATGGCTGGGATTGGATGAGTCATCAGGATGGAGTGATGGATGGAACGATGGATTTTTGGGATGTGATGGATCACCAGGATGGAGTGATGGATGGAGCAATGGATTTTTGGGATGTGATGCACAGATGGGATGGATTCCATGTAAGGACTGATTTTGTTGATTCACTCATGGATTGACGATCGATTTTTGGGATGGCGATGGATCACCAGATGGAGTGAGGATTTTTGGGAGGATGGAATCACCGAGTGATGGAGTGATGGATTTTTGGGATGTGATGGATCACCAGGATGGAGCAATGGATTTTTGGGATGGGATGGATCACCAGGATGGAGCGATGGATTTTTGGGATGTGATGGATCACCAGGTTGGAGCAATGGGTATTTTGGGAAGTCGTGATGATCACATCAACCAGGTGAGCCATAGCAGATGTGATCTCAATGGATTGTGATGCACCAGGATGGAGTGATGGAGTGGAAGCGTGTTTTTGGATGTGATGGATCATCAGGAGATGGATGGAGTGATGGAACACAAATGAATTGGATTGCGTGTGATGGATCACCAGGATGACACGGTAATGAGATTTTTGGGTGTGTGGATTTCACCCCAGGATGCGCAGGATGGATTCTTTGGCAATGAGCTTAGACTGGAGTCATCCAGATTGAGCGATGACTTTATTGGGATGTGATGGAGATCACCAGGGATGGAGCGATGGATTTGTTCGGATTGTGCAGATGGATCGCGCATCCCAGGATGGAGATCGCTCGGATGCTCTATAGGGAATTGTGATCACAGATCGCACCAGTGACATCTCCCATGCAGGCTGCGCTAGACGGGAGGTGTGCCAGGATGAGACCAAGACACTATGGATATCCGGATGGGGAATTACGGAAGTGATGGAATGGTATTGATGGAAGGGAGATGATTGGGAATTGGTATGGGATGTGAATGGGGATGGGAGAAATGGAATGGGGATTGGTGTATGTGAATTGAGTAATTGAATATCCATCACATTTAGCAGTGAGTGCAGGAACACCCAGGGCTGGGAATGTGCCGGTGACAGGGACAGCGGCCACCAGGGACAGGAGTGGGATGGGAGCCTGGTGGTGATGGAAACTATAACGTGAATGGGAATGGGAATATGATGGGGATGGAAACAGTGGGGATGGGAGCAAAATGGGGATATAATGGGAGATGGAAACACCAGTAGAAGAGTCAGAGATAAATGGGAGCAGGATGGGAAGGGGACAGTGGCCCAGTGGCAGTGGGGACAGGAACACAACGTGCTCCCACCGGCACCCAAAACACCCAGAGAGAAAAATCTCCCATTCCTACAAAACTCCTCCCCGTTTTTGGTATTCCCAGAACATCCCTGGGAGAATCTGCTCATTTTCTGTGCTCAGGTGTGATCCAGGTAAATCCAGATGTGATCCTGATAAATCCAGATGTGATCCTGGTAAATCCAGATGTGATCCTGGTGGCTCCAGGTGTGATCCTGGTAAATCCTGGTGGATCCAGATGTGATCCTGGTAAATCCAGATGTGATCGCTAGTAAATTCTTCAGATGTGATCCTGGTAAATCCAGGTGTGATCCTGGTAAATCCTAGTAGATCCAGGTAAATCCAGGTATGATCCTGGTAAATCCTGGTGGATCCAAGTAAACCCAGGTGTGATCCTGACCCTGGACGTCAGGGAATCTCCTCTTCCAAAAAATTCCCCGTTTGTTCGACAAGATCCCAGCAGCGCTGCTCCCCAGGATCACGATCTGGCTTCTCACCCCATTTCTCCATGGATTTCGTTGCTTGATGAGACAAAACACATTCCAAGGGGGAAAAGGGTGAAGAAACAGCCCTGGAAATGCAGGATTTAGGCTTTCATCCCTTGGCACTGAGCTGGAATTTCTCTGGATGCGTCATCCCAGGTGCTCCAAGGCTCATCCCATCCTTGGCCGACGTCCCAAAGGAGCGCAACACCGGAGCCAACATTCCCAGGAAAACACCTCCAGCTGCCTCATTTCCATCTGGATTCCGTGAGCCTGGATTAAAAATGTGCCAATATTTTGTGGATTTTGCATTTCCATCTGGGTTCGTGAGCCTGGATTAAAATGTGCCAAATATTTTGTGGATTTTGCATTTCATCTGGATTCCCTGAGCCTGGATTAAAATGTGCCAAATATTTTGTGGATTTTGCATTTCCATCTGGGTTCTGTGAGCCTGATTGATTAAAATGTGCCAAATATTTTGTGGATTTGCATTCTCCATCTGGATTCTCCGTGAGCCTGGATTAAAATGTGCCAACTATTTTTAGTGGATTATGGCCTATTTTACATGAATGCATTTGTGTTATTAATTTTCGTTTTTCTATGTACTTTTTCTCAACCAGTGACCTCCAGCGATGCTGAAGTTCATTCTGATAAGATTTCATGGAATCACAGCACCAAATCCCTGTATCCACCCCTAGGCAGGATTTCATGGAATCATGTTCCCCTTAAAAAAATTCCAGGAAAATTCCCAGAGAGATGAGTTTTTTTTCTGCTCAAAGTTTAAAAGCCATGAGGGGAGAAAAAGGAATTTCATAGGGCTGGGCCCAAGAAAAATCCACGAGAAATGCCAAAATCACAGAAATAAATACAACTTTGTCATGTTTTAACATGAAAAATATTCCCAATTGTCCAGCTGGGCTGGGAAGGAAAGCGGGAAAGGATGGGATCCCCAGTGGGAACATCAAGGGATGCAGCAGCACATCCCAAATTATCCAACTGAGGTAAAACAAAGAAATATTTTTAATTTCTTCTACCACCCTCTAAAACCACATTTTCTGTCCCAAACGATGATCCTGGTGGTGGCACTGCTGCCGGGAATGTTGTCTGGAATTCTGAGAAAGGGGGGTTGATGTCATGGAGGGCTATTTTTAGCCTGTTCCTGAGGTTCAGGCCATGTGTGTGTTCCCACGTGGCTCTTCTGGTTTATTTTTACATTTTAAAATCCGTCCCATTCCTGTCATCCCGTTATAAATGGGGATAAATTAATTTTCCAGGTCTTCAGGAGCTTGGAGGAGGTGCTGAAGCCATCCCAAAACTCTACTCCCCCTTGCAGAATTATTTCCTGTTCTCCCACACAGAATCCTTAAGGATTCCTACGTTTTCAATTAATTAAATATTTCATCATAGAATTGCTGCTGCCAATGGTTCCCACAGGATTTTCCAAAGGATGGGTGTTCCACGTCGGAGCTGGGATGGGAATTTTCCCAAATTTCCCAAAGCTATTGTGTCCAAGAGCAACACAGCTGGGAAGGGGCTGGAATCCCTGGAATGGCTGAGGGAATTGGGAAAAAAACTGGAAAAAAGGGGGATCAGGGGGGACCTTGTGGCTCTGCACAACTTCCTGACAGGAGGGAGGGATTTGGGATCTCATCCCATGGAACAGGAACAGCCGCACGCTGGGCCAGGGGAGGTTTAGATCGGGTTTTAGGGAATATTTTTCCATGGAAAGGGCTGTCCCCATTCCAGGAGGGATCCCAAAACTCTGTGGATGTGGCACTCGGGGACAGAGGCAGTGGTGGCCTCAGCAGTGTTGGGTTAATCATTGATTCCATGACTTTAAATGTGTTTTTCTCCTTTCACAACTCAGTGATTCCGGGATTTTGGGCTTTTGGAGAGACAAGACAGGATCTGATACCCCTGGTTCAGCAGCCACGGGCAAGTGCCAGCCCCATGGAAACCCCACAGAGCCACCCAGGCTGAAATCCCACAGCGATGCTGCTCCCATGGGTCCGTCACACACACCCTAAAAATCAGCCCCACCCTCCCTGGGTGCATCACAGGAGGAAGAATTGGGACACCAGCTGAAGGAACTGACAAATATAAATATCGGGAGCCATCAATTTTTAATAGATAATAGTCTCAGGATTGAGGGTGTAGCATTAGCAGGTACAGTCTAGGGTGCCCACGTCTGGGAGGGGTCGTGAGTGTACCCAGGAGCGGTAGGATTCTGAGGGAGTGGTGTGCCCGAAGCTGATAGTGTGGGGCACCCCAGGGATGGCATGAGGGCACCTCGGGGAGCAGTCTGGGCACCCCAGGGATGGCATGGGCACCCCGGAGCACCTGGGGCACCCTTCGAATGGGGGCTCGGATGCCCCAGGGAGCAGCACGGGCACCCCAGGGAGCAGCAGGGACACCCCAAGAGAGCCTGGGTACCCAGGGATGGCATGGGCACCCCGGGAAGCAGCCTGGGCACCTCGAATGGGGGCTCGGGTGCCCCAGAGAATGGTGTGGGTACCCCAAAAAGCGGAGGAGGTTCCCCTTGGAGCGGCACGGGCAACCTGGGGAGGAGCTCGGGCATCCCAGGATGCGGAGCGAGCACCTTTGGGACCAGAGCAAACACAATAGGAATGGCACGGGCACCCCAGGGATGCTGTGGGCACCTCGATGGGAGGTTGGAGACCCCAGGGAGATGCGGGATTCCCTCCGGAAGTCGAGCGGGCTCCTCCGGGAGCGGAGCGGGCTCGCCACGAGCAGCGCGGGCATCCCGGGAAGCGGAGCGAGCACCTTTGGGACAGCGTGGGCACCCCGGGAGAGGTGTAGAGACCCCGGAAAGGGCGCGGGCACCCCGAATGGAGGCTCGGGTGCCCCGGGAGTAGCGTGGGTAACCCAGGAAGCGGAGCGGGCATCCCAGGAAGCGGAGCGGATATCCCGGGAAGCGGAGCGGTATCCCGGGAGTAGCTCGGGCATCCCGGGAAGCGGAGCGAGCACCTTTGGGACAGCGTGGGCACCCCGGGAGAGGTGTAGAGACCCCGGGAAGAGTGCGAGCACCCCGGGGAGGGCTCGGACGAGCCGGCGGCGAGCCGGGGAGCCCAAGGCAGTCTCGCTTACCGGTGTCGGCGGCGGCGCGGAGCAGCAGGAGAGCGACGGTACCGCAGAGCAGCGGCAGCGGCGGCCGTGCCATGGGAGCGGCCCGGGGGCAGCTCCGGACTCCGGCGGGGGCTCCGGCGGGAGCTCCGTGGCGTTTCCCTGCCGCTGTCGCGGTCCCGGTGTGGCCCGAGTGGTTTCACTTTCGCTTTCGAGCCGGCGCCACCGGGAGGGACGCACCGCCCTGGCGGCACTGGAGCCAAGGGAAAGGAGGGGATGCGGTGCGCGGGAGGGGCGAGCGGGGATGGGAGTACCGAGGGACGGTACCGGGGGATGTCGGGGATGTACCCGGGGGGATCGGACCCGGGGCGAGTTCGGTACCCGGGAGAGTTCGGTATCGGGGGAATTCGGTACCCGGGGGGAATTCGATGCCCGGGGGAATTCGTTACCCGGGGGAATTCGGTACCTGGAGGAATTCGGTACCCGGAGGGATTCTGTACTCGGGGGAGTTCGGTACCCGGGGAATTCGGTACCCGGAGGGATTCTGTACTCGGGGGAGTTCGGTACCCGGGGAATTCGGCACCCAGGGGAATTCGGTACCCGGAGGGATTCGGTACTCGCGGGAGTTCGGTGCCCAGGGCGAATTCGGTACCCGAGGATACAATTCCCGGAAAGGGCTGAAATAACGGCGGACAAGGAGGATTCATTGCCCGCGGGGATGATGAGATTGCCGGGAGGATGAGATACCTGAGGGGTGGAATATCGGAGGTGGGGGTTTAAATAGCGGGAAGGATGGAACAGCGCGGAAATACAAATCCTGGGGGATTGGGGTGGGTGTGGAATTCGGTACCCAAAGATGAGATTCCTGACATGGGAGGAGATGCAGCACCCAGGGAGGAGATGTGACATCCACGGGATGTGAGATCCCTTGGGAGGGAAAGAATCCCAGGAGGATGAAATATTTGGAGGGGATGAGTGATCCAGGGAGTGCAATATCGGGGGTGGGGGAGAGAGGGTGGGATAACCCTGGAGAAAGCAGCGCCTGGGGGGATGAATATGGGGGTCAAGGAATGTCCAGGAGGGTCGTGGTACACTTGGGATGCAACATCTTGGGAAGGGATGGGATATCCAGGGAAGGAATGTGATATCCAGGGAAGGGATGTGATATCCAGGGAAGGGATATGTGATATCCAGGGAAGGATGTGATATCCAGGGAAGGAATGTGATATCGGGAAGGAATGTATCTGGAAAGGATGTGGTGATCAGAGGGAGGATATTGGATGTGATCAAGGGGAATGAGTATGGGGATATCCAGGGAGGATGGATCCGGGATGAATGTGATCCAGGAAGGAATGCAATATCTTGGAAAGGATGGGATATCCTGGGAAGGGACCCAATCCTGGCAGGATATGAGGCAGCACTCCCTGCCCACAGGGCCGTTGTATCCAAGGGAATTGCAGTGTCCTGGGAGGATGCAGCTCCTCCTTCCAGTGCCTGGTGGGATCTGGCCACGAATCTGAGGGAATTCCATGTCCTTGGGATGCAGGAACTGGAGCTGGAAGTTGCTGGACCCCACATAAACCTCAAAACTGGAAACCAAGCTATGATCAAGCCCTGGAAGATCCAAAGAATTGGGCTCCATCCTACAGCATTCCCAGGACTCAAATCTCACAGATCCTGCTCACAACAAATCCTCCCCAGCTCCTTGTAGGATTCCCAGGACTCAGATCCCACCGATCCTGCTCACAACAAATCCTCCCCAGCTCCTTGTAGGATTCCCAGGACTCAGATCCCACTGATCCTGCTCACAACAAATCATACCCAGCTCTTTGCAAGATTCCCAGGACTCAGATCCCACCGATCCTGCTCACAGCAAATCATCCCCAGCTCCTTGTAGGATTCCCAGGACTCAGATCCCACCAATCCTGCTCACAATAAATCATCCCCAGCTCCTTTTAGGATTCCCAGGACTCAAATCCCACCAATCCTGCTCACAAATCATCCCCAGCTCCTTGCAACATTCCCAGAACTCAAATCCCACAGATCCTTCTCACAATAAATCCTCCCCAGGATCCTCCCCAGCTCCTTGCTCGTGGCCTCTTTGTTTATTCTCACAATTGCAAATCGTTTTATTTTGTCAAATGGCCACAAGGACCCAGAAAAGAGGGAAAAAGAGCCCTTTGGGTAATAACATTTCATGGACAAGCAAAAAATCTGGGTGAGAGGTCAATAAATTCTGTCTGTGCCATCAAGGAAAGAGAATTAACCTCAATTAACCCCACGAAGCAGAAGAGAGGCTGCACCCTGTGACAAATGATTCGACCCTGCCAAATTTGTGTTTCAGAGAGAGCAAACTGAGCCTGGAGAACGAGGAGGAAACGTGTGAGGACGGTGCTGAGAAACATTCCAGCTGGAAATGCTGCGGGAATTACGGGAATTATGGGATTTATGGGAATTATGGGAATTCTGGGAATTAGGCATCCACCCTGGGGAAGGTTGTGGCTGTACTCTGGACGGGCTGGGATCTCACACGATGACAATGACGGAAAGCAATCAGCAGGGCAGGGTTCACAGCAGCTTGCACAAGGTGATAATCCCGAGTTTTAGTGAAGAAAATTCCATCTGGGAAGACTTTGTCTGTTTTCTCTGAGAATTTCTTCAAAAGATGTAAAAAATCCACTCCTAAATTTCCAGTTGAGGATTTTGGTGCTCCTGCTGCAAATCAGTTGGGCAGCTGCTAATCTTCCAGAAGATAATCAAAACTGGGTGAGAGTTTATACTGGTCAAACTGGAGGATTGCAATCCCTGAGGATGGCACATTTTTGATACTTTTCCAGGAAAATCCTTGAAGCTTTCCATGAAAAATCAGAGCTTTCCAGAAAAATCCAGGAAGTTCATTTTGCCATCCTTGTGGGAATTCCTGAGGCGCTGGAGCAGCTCCAAGGAAGGGGAATCCAGGGGGATGCACCACCACAAGTGGAAGAATTTGAGGAATTCCAGGTTTTTCCTTGGATGGAGCTCATGGAAGAGTTATGTTGTTGGCTGTGATTCTTAAACTGGAGATTTTTGGGTAAGAAAAGTTGGATTTTAGGCCAGGACTGGAGATCATTCCAAAGGGAGAGAGAGTGCTCATTTCAAAGAACCATGGATGAGGATCCATCTCCTTTCTGGGCAAAAATTATTCCTTTGGGTTCATTTTCCAGCAAACAGAAACCAAAATTTTGCCTTGAGGAGCAGAATCCAACTCCCAGAAATTATTCAGCTTTCATTTTCCTTTAGGATTTCACCAGGAATTACCTAATTTCTTATCTGCTCCCACATAGGTTCTGGCATTGAGTACATAAAACCTGCTCAGGATGTGAGGTGATCCCAAAATATTCTTATCTCCCAGGAATGTTTGGGGCTGGGGCTCATCCCTGCTAATTATAAAATGCTGAGTGCCAATGGTTCCAGGAAACAATTTGTAAAGGTCAGGTTGGCAGCCTGGAATAATTTCCTATCTAATTAATTACTTACTTTATTTTTATTTTTATTTTTAAATAACTACTATTAATTCAGCAAGAAGCAGTTGCTGAACCACAGTCTGTCCCAAAGTAGTGCTGCCTGTTGTGCTTGGAAATACCCAGAAAATTAAAAATATGGCCCTGAAAATGAAGAGGGTTTGAGGTTTTCCTTTATTCAGGAAGAAATTCCAATGCCAATGTTCTGTGTTTTGGGAGTTAGGAGATTATTGTAAGAAAAGAAGGAGAAGGAGGAGGAGGAGAGGAGGAGGAGAAGAAGGAGAAGGAGAAGGAGAAGGAGAAGGGAGGAGAAGGAGAAGGAGAAGGAGAAGAGAAGAGAAAAGGAGAAGGAAGGAGAGGAGAAGAGACAAAGAAGAAAGAGAAGAGAAGAAGAGAACAGGGAGGAGAGGAGAGAGGAGAGAAGATGGAAAGAGAGGAAAGGAGAGGAGAAGGAGAAGGAGAAGGAAGGAGAAAAAAGAAGAGAAGAGAGAAGAAGAAGAAGAAGAAGGAGAAGGAGAGGAGAAGAAGAAGGAGAAGAAAGAAGAGGAATAGAAAGACAAAGAGAAACAAAGAAGAAAAGATGAAGAAGAAAAGACAAAGAAAGACAGAAGAAAGAGAAGGAGAAGGGAGAGAGAAAGAGAGGAGAGGGAAGGAGGAGAAGGAGAAGAAGAAGAAAGAGAAGAAAGAAAAAGGAGAAGAGAAAGAGGAGGAGAAGAAGAGAAAGATGGAGAAGAAGAAGAGAAGGAGAAGAGAAGAAGGAGGAGAGAAGTCATTGTTACCATTGTAGCCAAGGTCATTCTCTCATAAAAGCTAAACCACACCATGTTTGACACTTGCTACAGTTTTACAAATGAAAATCCCTGTTTTGGCTGGAATTTGGCAGAATTGGTGCAAACCAGGTGTCTTTGTTGCTAACAGGACACCCTGTGATGAAAACAAACACAGCTGCATGAAAGCAGCAGAATGTGGAGATCCTGGCCTTTCCAGAGCTTTCCAAGGGAATAATTTCAATCTGGATATTGGAATGTGACTTTACAGCCCAGGAATCCAGGGGAGCAGCAGCAGGGTGGGGGTGTTCAGCTCAGGGGATCTCCAGCAGAATTTCTTTGGAAATTCAACCCTTTTTCATCCCAGGGGAAAGCACCCAAGAATCACCCGGGGTTTTCCTGCCTCGGGGTTGCTTTAAATCTCAACTTCTGACTTTTGGGACTTTCAGTTCTCAGCCTGGATGTTTAGGGGAATCACTGCAGCTTTTTGCCAAGAGAACAGGAAGATTTATCATCTGCAGTGTTTTGACAGCCTGGTAATTGTGGTGAGCAATGAGGTCATTTCTTGTCTTTGGCCTCATCTTGTTGGTTCATTTGGTTTGTGTTTCTGCTTATCTTCTTTATTTTCTTTTCCTGTTTCTTTATTATTTATTATTTATTTTATTTTTTAATTTTATTTTTAATTTTATTTATTTATTATATTTGTTGTTATTATTATTATTGTTGTTATTCTTACCCTAATTAATTCTTACTATTAATATTGTCAAGATACAAAAAAAAAAAAAAACAAACCCTTTGCATAAACCCCAGGAAAATTCCAGTGGATTCCTTTCTGGAGGAGTAAAGAATCCCAAATTTTGGGATCCAAGGCAAGGGGATCTGAAAAAAGGTGAGAGATGGAGAACACAGAGAGGGAAGAATTTGGGCAATTCCTTAACCCCATCCCCAGAGCTTTAAAACCTGGATGACCACAGGAATTATCCGAAGAGAATGGAATTAAGACCTTCCACACCCAAATAATAAATCTTTGGAGCTGAGACATTTCCTGGAAGTAGCAAATCCTATTAATTCATCAAATTTGGAAATAAACTGGTGCAGAGCACAAGAGTTTGGATGAGGAATGACAGGGATTTCAGAAATAGTAGCTCCAGATTGGATTTAATTTTTGGAATGAAATGTTTTGTTGGAAGCCAAGGACTATTTAAAAAACCCGGATAAAAATAGCCATGCCAACATTGATTAAAAAAAATTAATATAATATATCATTAAATTAATTAATTAATGATAATTAAATAATTTAAAGAGCAGGATTTTTTTTTTCTGGAGTTAATTCCACAGATTGATCATAATAGAATAGACAGGATGGATTAAAAGCTGAGCAAGATAAAAACTCCAGAAAAATTAGTCTGAACAGTTTATGCTCTGAATTTTTCCATCACTCAGGTTTGGAATGCAGCAAAATTGGAAAAATGAGTGTAAAGTGTCACAGTTTTAGATGGGATTTCTAAATCCCTCGGGTCATCCATAAAATTCTATCTGAGGTTTTTGCAGCACTGCCAACCTTCCTTCCCATTCCCAACAAAATGGGAAGCAATTCTCCAGACTGGAGGTGCCAAAAATACTAAAAATGAGGAATGGGAAAGAAAAACTGAGACTTGAAGTAATCCCGTGACTTCCATGACATTTTTGAGGTTGATTTTTTTCTCAGTTCAAGGCAAAAGGCACTGAATTAATTCAGATTCAGTAAATTGTTCCAATCTATTTATTTTTGTTTTAACTGGAAAATAATCAGTTTATCTTAATTTATTCCCTGGAGGATTCTTCAGGAAAAAATAATCGTGTCAGGAGTTGGATGTGATCCCATTTGAGGAGGAATGGTCATTCAGCTCTTCCTGTCCTGCCTAAAATTATTGTCTGGGCTGTTAAATCTGGCTCAGCAGAAAAGGAAAGAACCAGGATTAAGTTTAAAAAAACCCATTTATTACCTCAGGGTTTTCACAACTCGGTGCATTGTGGAAAATCCCACATGAAGGTCAGGAGATGGCGTTGCGAGCAGAAGTTTGGAAAATGGGATGGAACAAAGCAGTTTTTTATGTCCTTAAATTCCACGAAAAATGAAAAAATTCCTTAAAAAATTTTATTTTTTAAATTTTAATTCCTTAAAAAATTTTTGGAAAGAAATTCCTTAAAAAAGGACTCATGGCTTTGTGTCATCCTCTCCGAGGTGAGCGCTGCTGGATTTAACAGAACATAGGATTGGATTGCCACGTTTCCTAAGGAATTGATTGTTTTCCTTCCATTCCCAGATTGCAAAGCAGGAAAAGATTTTCCTTTTGGGATGATGAGAAGGAGAATTCCAGCATTTCCAGCCTTTTGAGTGGGTCCAGTTCCTCCACCCCAAATCTGCTCCTACCTATGGATCAGCATCCCAGCTCCACAAATTATTCCTGCTCAGAAGCAGCAGCTTTTTTTTATCCCAATTCCTCATGTTTTAAGGAAAATTCATCTGTCCACATCCACAGGGCTTTGAAATCCTTCCAGGAATGGGCTGGAAAGGCCTTTCCATGAAGGAATTTTCCCCATATCCACCCTGAACTTCCCTTGGCACAGCTTGAGCCTTTTTTTTTTTTTTTTTTTTGCCAAGGAGTTCAGATAGCTGGTTTGTTATGGGAATTACATGAGAATTATTTGTGAGTTACACACGGGAACTACATGGGAATTGGGAGATTAACGGGATTTTTTTGTTTTTTGTTGTTTTTTTTTTTTTTTTTTGCCGAGGGGCCGTGGGTTGGTTTGTTGATGAGAGTAAATGAGAGTTAAATGTGAGTTACATAGGAGTTACTTAGTGACTTACCCGGCCTTTTGCCAGGGGGCTCGGAGAGTTCGATATTCGTGTGAGTTCATGTGAATTTCATGTAAATTCCGTGTGAATTCCATGTGATTTGCATCTAAATTCCACATGAGTTCCCGTTTTTTTCTCCTGGAGCTCAGATAATTAATTTATTTATTCATTTGTCTCACCGTCCGCCAGTGGAGCCTCATTCCCCTCACAAAATAACGACGCGGCTCCTTTAAGACGCGCCCTCACTCGGGCCCCGCCCCTCAGCACGCGGAGAGGCGTGGTTTAGCGAGGCGGAAGACGGGATGATGACAGCGCTGTGGCCCAATCAATGGCGGAGCGCGAGGCGGGGGCGGGGTTTCCGTCGGGACAGCTGAGGCGGCGGCACTCGGAGGAAGAGACGGGCCGCCATGATCAAGAAGTTCGATAAGAAGGACGAGGGTCCGGTACGGGGGGCTGGGGTGAGGGAGGGGCTGAGGAGAGGAGGGGCGAGGAGAGGAGGGGGCCCTGAGGAGAGCAAGGAGGCTGAGGGAGCAGGGGGCTGAGGAGAGGAGGGGGCTGAGGAGAGCAGGGGGGCTGAGGGGAGGAGAGTGCTGAAGGAGAGGGGGCTGATGAAGGGAGGGAGCTGAGGAAGGAGGGGGCTGGAGGAGAGGAGGGGGGCTGAGGAGAGGGGGGGCTGAGGGGAGCAGGGGGCGTGAGGTGGAGAGGGGAGAGGGGGGCTGAGAGGGGCAGGGGGGCTGAGGGGAAGGGGCAGGGGGGGCTGAGGGCTGAGGGAGCAGGGGGGCTGAGGGAGCAGGGGCTGAGGGGGGGGGGAGAGCATTGAGGAAGAGGAGTTGGGGAACTGGGGGCATTGAAGTGAGGGGGTGCTGAAGTGAAGGAGGTGCTGAAGTGAAGGGGGTTAGAGATGAGGGTGCTGAGGTGAGGGAGGTGCTGATGTGAGTGGGACGTGAAGGTGAGGGGGATGCCGAGGTGAGGGAGGTGATGATGTGAGTGATGTGCTGAGGTGAAGAGGACGGTGAGGTGAGTGAGTGTTGATGTGAAGGGGATGCTGAGGTGAGGGATGTGCCGAGGTGAAGAGGAGCTGAGTGAGTGAGGTGCTGATATGAAGGGATGCTGAGGTGAGGAGGATGCTGATGTGAAGGGAATGCTGAGGTGGTGAGGTCCTAGCACAGGTTGCCCAGAGAAGTGCTCCTGGATCCCTGGAAGTGTCTGGTTGGAACACCCTGCTCTGTAGAAGGTGTCCTGCTCATGACAGGAGATGGGACTGACCATCCTTAAATTCAGTTCCAGCCCAAACCTGTCCATGATGCTCTGATCTTCCAGGTTTGAGCTTCAGCTGTAAGAATTCACTGTCAAAGTTCTTTTTTCCTCTGGGGATAAATCCAAAGGAACTGGGCTCTGTTCTCAGAGCTGCTCCTATAAATTTATATTTATGTCAATACCTGAACAATGTGGTGATATACATAAAGACAACAAATATTTTTTTTTAAAGTCATTTTGCTACAAGGAGCAAAGTCCAAAAGGCTTCAGAGAAGCCTTTCCAGACCTTCTCTGTCTGGACTGTGCCTGCACTTCTGGAATTCACGACAGGGAGTTTAGGCAACCTCTAATCCCATCTCCCTGTGCTCAGCAGTGCCCAAGTTGGAGATTTTTTGTCCAGAGAGCTGTGGCTGCCCCTGAATCCCTGGAAGTGTCCAAGTTTGAAAAGAAGAAGGAGGAAGAGAAGAAGGAGGAGGAGAAGATCCATTGTTTATCATTGTAGCCAAGGTCATTCTGTTATAAAAGCTAAACCACACCACGTTTGACACTTGCTACAGTTTTACAAATGAAAACTCCCTATTTTGGCTGGAATTTGGCAGAATTGGTGCAAACCAGGTGTCTTTGTTGCTAACAGGACACCCTGTGATGAAAACAAACACAGCTGCATGAAAGCAGCAGAATGTGGAGATCCTGGCCTTTCCAGAGCTTTCCAAGGGGAATAATTTCAATCTGGATCATTGGAAGTGTGACTTTACAGCCCAGGAATCCAGGGGAGCAGCAGCAGGGTGGGGGTGTTCAGCTCAGGGGATCTCCAGCAGAATTTCTTTGGAAATTCAACCCTTTTTTCATCCCAGGGGAAAGCACCCAAGAACCACCCGGGGGTTTTCCTGCCTCGGGGTTGTTTCAAATCTCAACTTCTGACTTTTGGGACTTTCAGTTCTCAGCCCTGAGGCTGTTTAGGGGAATCACTGCAGCTTTTTGCCAAGGAGAACAGGAAGATTTTATCATCTGCAGTGTTTTGACAGCCTGGTAATTGTGGTGAGCAATGAGGTCATTTCTTGTCTTTGGCCTCATCTTTTTGGTTCATTTGGTTTGTGTTTCTGCTTATCTTCTTTATTTTCTTTTCCTGTTTCTTTATTATTGTTATTGTTATTGTTATTGTTATTGTTATTATTGTTATCATTGTTGTTATCTTTATTGTTGTTATTATCATTGTTGTTGTTATAATTATTATTGTTGTTATTCTTACCCTAATTAATTCTTACTATTAATATTGTCAAGATACAAAAAAAAAAAAAAAAACCCTTTGCATAAACCCCAGGAAAATTCCAGTGGATTCCTTTCTGGAGGAGTAAAGAATCCCAAATTTTGGGATCCAAGGCAAGGGGATCTGAAAAAAGGTGAGAGATGGAGAACACAGAGAGGGAAGAATTTGGGCAATTCCTTAACCCCATCCCCAGAGCTTTAAAACCTGGATGACCACAGGAATTATCCGAAGAGAATGGAATTAAGACCTTCCACACCCAAATAATTAAATCTTTGGAGCTGAGACATTTCCTGGAAGTAGCAAATCCTATTAATTCATCAAATTTGGAAATAAACTGGTGCAGAGCACAAGAGTTTGGATGAGGAATGACAGGGATTTCAGAAATAGTAGCTCCAGATTGGATTTAATTTTTGGAATGAAATGTTTTGTTGGAAGCCAAGGACTATTTAAAAAACCCGGATAAAAATAGCCATGCCAACATGATTAAATATAAATAATATAATTATATCATTAAATTAATTTAATGATATAATAAATATAATTTAAAAGAGCAGGATTTTTTTTTTTCTGGAGTTAATTCCACACAGATCTGATCATAATATGAATAGACAGGATGGATTAAAAGCTGAGCAAAGAATAAAAACTCCAAAAAAT
The DNA here is from genome assembly GCA_009741485.1 of Malurus cyaneus samueli. Taxonomy (NCBI): domain Eukaryota; kingdom Metazoa; phylum Chordata; class Aves; order Passeriformes; family Maluridae; genus Malurus; species Malurus cyaneus. The sequence continues at coordinate 41,959 of VKON01001393.1, forward strand.
TATGTCTGAACAGTTTATGCTCTGAATTTTTCCATCACTCAGGTTTGGAATGCAGCAAAATTGGAAAAATGAGTGTAAAGTGTCACAGTTTTAGATGGGAATTTCTAAATCCCTCGGGTCATCCATAAATTCTATCTGAGGTTTTTGCAGCACTGCCACCTTCCTTCCCATTTTCCCAACAGAATGGGAAGCAATTCTCCAGACTGGAGGTGCCAAAAATACTAAAAATGAGGAATGGGGAAAGAAAAACTGAGACTTGAAGTAATCCCGTGACTTCCATGACATTTTTGAGGTTGATTTTTTTTCTCAGTTCAAGGCAAAAGGCACTGAATTAATTCAGATTCAGTAAATTGTTCCAATCTATTTATTTTTGTTTTAACTGGAAAATAATCAGTTTATCTTAATTTATTCCCTGGAGGATTCTTCAGAAAAAATAATCGTGTCAGGAGTTGGATGTGATCCCATTTGAGGAGGAATGGTCATTCAGCTCTTCCTGTCCTGCCTAAAATTATGTCTGGGCTGTTAAATCTGGCTCAGCAGAAAAGGAAAGAACCAGGATTAAGTTTAAAAAAACCCATTTATTACCTCAGGGTTTTCACAACTCGTGCATTGTGGAAAAACCCACATGAAGGTCAGGAGATGGCGTTGCGAGCAGAAGTTTGGAAATGGGATGGAACAAAGCAGTTTTTTATGTCCTTAAATTCCACGAAAAATGGAAAGAAAATTCCTTAAAAAATTTTATTTTTTTTAAATTTTAATTCCTTAAAAAATTTTTGGAAAGAAAATTCCTTAAAAAAGGACTCATGGCTTGTGTCATCCTCTCCGAGGTGAGCGCTGCTGGATTTAACAGAACATAGGATTGGATTGCCACGTTTCCTAAGGAATTGATTGTTTTCCTTCCATTCCCAGATTGCAAAGCAGGAAAAGATTTTCCTTTTGGGATGATGAGAAGGAGAATTCCAGCATTTCCAGCCTTTTGAGTGGGTCCAGTTCCTCCACCCCAAATCTGCTCCTACCTATGGATCAGCATCCCAGCTCCACAAAATTATTCCTGCTCAGAAGCAGCAGCTTTTTTTTATCCCAATTCCTCATGTTTTAAGGAAAATCATCTGTCCACATCCACAGGGCTTTGAAATCCTTCCAGGAATGGGCTGGAAAGGCCTTTCCATGAAGGATTTTCCCCATATCCACCCTGAACTTCCCTTGGCACAGCTTGAGGCCTTTTTTTTTTTTTTTTTTTTTTTGCCAAGGATTTCAGATAGCTGGTTTGTTATGGGAATTACATGAGAATTATTTGTGAGTTACACACGGGAACTACATGGGAATTGGGAGATTAACGGGAATTTTTTTTTTGTTGTGTTGTTTTTTTTTTTTTTTGCCGAGGGGCCGTGGGTTGGTTTGTTGATGAGAGTTAAATGAGAGTTAAATGTGAGTTACATAGGAGTTACTTGTGACTTACCCGGCCTTTTGCCAGGGGGCTCGGAGAGTTCGATATTCGTGTGAGTTCCATGTGAATTTCATGTAAATTCCGTGTGAATTCCATGTGATTTGCATCTAAATTCCACATGAGTTCCCGTTTTTTTCTCCTGGAGCTCAGATAATTTATTTATTTATTCATTTGTCTCACCGTCCGCCAGTGGAGCCTCATTCCCCTCACAATAACGACGCGGCTCCTTTAAGACGCGCCCTCACTCGGGCCCCGCCCCCTAGCACGCGGAGAGCGTGGTTTAGCGAGGCGGAAGACCGGAATGATTGACAGCGCTGTGGCCCAATCAAATGGCGGAGCGCGAGGCGGGGGCGGGGTTTCCGTCGGGACAGCTGAGGCGGCGCACTCGGAGGGAAAGAGAGCGGGCCGCCATGATCAAGAAGTTCGATAAGAAGGACGGAGTCCGGTACGGGGGGCTGGGGGTGAAGGAGGGGGCTGAGGAGGAGGGGGGCTGAGGAGAGGAGGGGCCTGAGGAGAGCAGGGCCTGAGGAGAGCAGGGAGCTGAGGGAGCAGGGGGCTGAGAGAGGAGGGGCTGAGGAGAGCAGGGGGGCTGAGGGAGGAGAGTGCTGAAGGGAGAGGGGCTGATGAGAGGAGAGGAGCTGAGAGAGGAGGGGGTGAGGAGAGGAGGGGGCTGAGGAGAGGAGGGGGGCTGAGGGAGCAGGGGGCTGAGGGGACAGGGGGCTGAGGGGAGCAGGGGCTGAGGGGAACAGGGGGCTGAGGAGAAGAGGGGGCTGAGGGGAGGAGGGGCTGAGGAGAGGAGGCTGAGGAGAGGAGGGGGGCTGAGGGAGCAGGGGCTGAGGGGAACAGGGGGCTGAGGGGGGGGTGGGGGAGCAGGGGGCTGAGGGGAGCAGGGGCTGAGGGAGAGGGGGCTGAGGAGAGGAGTGGGGCTGGGGGCATTGAAGTGAGGGGGTGCTGAAGTGAAGGAGGTGCTGAAGTGAAGGGGGTTAGAGATGAGGGTGCTGAGGTGAGGGAGGTCTGATGAGGTGGGACGTGAAGGTGAGGGGGATGCCGAGGTGAGGGAGGTGATGATGTGAGTGATGTGCTGAGGTGAAGAGGACGGTGAGGTGAGTGAAGTGTTGATGTGAAGGGGATGCTGAGGTGAGGGATGTGCCGAGGTGAAGAGGACGCTGAGGTGAGTGAGGTGCTGATATGAAGGGGATGCTGAGGTGAGGAGGATGCTGATGTGAAGGGAATGCTGAGGTGGTGAGGTCCTAGCACAGGTTGCCCAGAGAAGTGCTCCTGGATCCCTGGAAGTGTCTGGTTGGAACACCCTGCTCTGTAGAAGGTGTCCCTGCTCATGACAGGAGATGGGACTGACCCATCCTTAAATTCAGTTCCAGCCCAAACCTGTCCATGATGCTCTGATCTTCCAGGTTTGAGCTTCAGCTGTAAGAATTCACTGTCAAAGTTCTTTTTTCCTCTGGGGATAAATCCAAAGGAACTGGGCTCTGTTCTCAGAGCTGGCTCCTATAAATTTATATTTATGTCAATACCTGAACAATGTGGTGATATACATAAAGACAACAAATATTTTTTTTTAAAGTCATTTTGCTACAAGGAGCAAAGTCCAAAAGGCTTCAGAGAAGCCTTTCCAGACCTTCTCTGTCTGGACTGTGCCTGCACTTCTGGAATTCACGACAGGGAGTTTAGGCAACCTCTAATCCCATCTCCCTGTGCTCAGCAGTGCCCAAGTTGGAGAAAATTTTGTTGTCCAGAGCAGCTGTGGCTGCCCCTGAATCCCTGGAAGTGTCCAAGTTTGAACAGGGTCTGGAGCACCCTGGGATAGTGGAAGTTGTGCCTGGAAAATCCCTTCCTGTGGTTTGGAAATTCAATCCATGTTCCCTTTAATAACTGATATTGCCTTGAATTTTCTGTGCTGCTGCTCTGAGCTCCCAATGTGCTCAGCTGGGCTGATTTCTGTTCCATTCTCAGTTTCCTTCTGCTTGGGATGTGAGAACTGAGGAATAAGTGGAGTGGAAATGAGGAATTCCTGCTGGGGAAAGGATGAGGAGCAGAACTGAGGGTGTGGAGGGATTTATGTGTCTGAGAGGTGTTTCAGTTCTGTTTCAGGTCTTGATGTCTTCAGTGCTTTTGTTGCCTGAAGGAATAAAAATAAATGGATTAGGAAGAAAGAAAATAAATAGTTTTATGTAACGGCAAATTAAATCACCAACAATTTTCTTCTTCCATTCCTTTTTTTTTAATTCATTCTTTCTATAACTTTGAATATACCACTAAAGAAAATGGATTGGAAGTTGATGGCCAACATCAGTTTTTCAAAGAGGAGTATTGAGGTGGTTTGGTAAAGTTTTGGGGCTGTTCCTTGCACATTCAGTTTTGTTGGGATTTTTGGGGAATTAATTTCCTCAACAGAGAGGTCTCTCTTTTTCTTCAGGCAGTGGCTCCAATCCTTTCCAGCATCTGGAGAAGAGTGCTGTGCTTCAGGAGGTAGGAATAATCACAGGATAATGTTGTTTAAATATTTTTTTTTCCTTCAGGAAGTGTTGCAGAATGATTGTGGGGAAATGTGAATGGCTAAGTTCATATAATTAATTTGAAAACACAGAGATTGTAAGTAAATTTTATTCATCTACAGCTAATGAGGGTTTTATTTAGTGTTATTAGATGTCACATGGCTTTTGCCCTCTATATGGGCATGTGGCATCTCAGGAGGCTCTTCCTGAAGAAAAAAGGTTTTATTTTGAGTTAGGTTTGCTTCTTCCAGATGGCAAATTGAGTTGTTTGTGTTTTGCTGCAAATTGGAGATGCAAGAATACATTCTCTCACATATTTAGTCCAAATAAAAATTACAAAATTACTGCTTGGCTGGGAACAAATTTGTTTGATTTTGATGTTGAAAGAGAAATAATTATTGTTGGGTTATATTAAAGCAGAATTTCTGTTGTATTTGCAGGCACGGCTCTTCAATGAGACCCCTATAAATCCACGAAGATGCCTTCACATCCTCACCAAGATCCTGTACCTGCTGAACCAGGTACAATTTCTCTCCATCCAAAATTAATATTCCTGGTAGTTTTTAGAGGGGAAGAATTTTCCCACCTCCTCCTGTCACGGGGAAAACTGCTTGGGAAACCATTTCATCCCTGTGCATGGCATTTAGGGTGGAGATAATTGTGTATTCCCTGGGATAGAAAGTGAAGAAGAGATGGTTTCTAACACAAGAAAGCCTCCAAGGAAAGATTCCTGGTGTGTGGGAGGGAATTAGAAAAAGGAGCTGAATAATGACTGCTTTTCCTCTCTGTTAATTCCAGGGTGAACATTTTGGAACCATGGAAGCCACAGAAGCTTTTTTTGCCATGACCAGATTGTTTCAGTCTAATGATGTAAGTACCCGGTGTTTTGCCCCTCCCTGCTTTTGTCTGGACTTGCAGGAATTTGGATCACTTGGATTTTGGGATGTGGGAGGAATTCTGGAGGCAATTTGTGATTTGGAAACAAATGAGTGAATAATAATAACTTGTGGTTACTTCTGTGGGTTGGTTTGGGGGTGGACGTGGGTTCTGAGTTAATTATTGTGTAAAATCAGGGATAATAACAAAGCCTGAATATGCAAATCAGTGTCACTTGATGATTGTTGCCTCCACTTGCAAATCCCCATCTGCTTGACTCAAAATAGAATTTAAAAGTTGCCTGCAGATCAAAGGCTGCTGTTGCCTAGAACAACTTCTGTTCATGGATCAGCATTGATCTCAAGGCAAGGGATGAAAAATCCCTAAAAATCCTAGAATGGTTTGGGCTGGAATTCAACCTTGGGCTCAGCAGAATGTAAAAATCCTTCTATGATCTGCTTTGAAGAGTGTAAACTCAGAGCTGTGTGTTTCTTGTGATGAATTCTTCTAATTCTCATTAATTTTGGTTAAAAGTGGTTGGGTTTAGAGATTTGTCCAAGGAAGGTTTAAACTGTTTAAAGATGGAGCAAAATTTTTGGAAGTACAGACTGTTTGCAATGTTTCTCTTATCCACATTTTAAAAACCAGAGGGTTTTTTTTAAATATAAATGTCAATTATTTTCAAAGACTTAATATCAACACTCCATGTGCATTTCTGGGTTTTTTTGTACAATAAAAAAATTATTTTTAACGCTTTTAACTGATAATTGTGATGCTTCTGAGCACAGATATGATGCATCACTTCTTTCATAATTAACACGTGGATTTTTGTATTAATTCTTTTAATTTTCCAGGATATTTATGTGTTACTCTTCTGCTTTGTTTGATATCAAGGAGTGAGGCTGTTATCCAGTTATCAAATGTAGTTTTACAGTTATTAATTATAATTATATTGCTTATTACTTCTGTACCTTATTAATTATTAACTTATTAACTTATTAATTAATAGGAGAGAATATGTTTTGTTTGAAAGTTTCTCTTTTAAAGTCACATCTTTAATTTTTACATTTATTTAACTGTTTAAGCTTCTAATTTCCATTAAGTTTAATCTTTCTCTGCAACACATTTCCACAGCAAACCCTCAGGAGAATGTGTTACCTCACAATCAAAGAGATGGCCAATATCTCCGAGGATGTCATCATTGTCACCAGCAGGTGGGACACCCTGCACACGTCAGGATCAGGGCTCTGGAAAAGAAATCTGCTCCTCCCTGGTTTTGTTTGATTTGCTACAGTGTTGAGATTTTATGAGGATACAGCAGTTCTGTGATACAGAGTATAGGACACCCTCTGAAAGGTTATTTTGTTCCCACTTTGAGGGAGAATCCATTATGAAACACTCATTACTTTGTTTTCTTGTGTTTTGGAGTCGTTCTGTTAAATTGTTTCATTTTTTAAATTAAAATCTTTTAAATTTAATTGCTCTCCATAGATTTATCAGGATTTAGGCTGTGACTTCACTGTCATCAATTATAGCAAAGCCCAGTTCATTCTCTCAACTGAACTCTCAATTTTTTTTAACCACAAAAGCAGACATTGCAGCTGTTGCAAGAGCAAAAACTGGATCCGTTGTGTGCACCAAGTGATTGCTGAGCAGCTTTAGAAATACAGAAAATGAGCCAAACTGAACTCTGTTCACTATTTCTAAATCAAAATTTCATAACAGCACCACCAAGAAAGAGAATGAACTCAACAAACCAGACCCATGGCAAAGCAATACAATGAACTGTGCATTTTTTTAGCTATTTCCCCAGATTTTGATGTTAATAACTCTCAAATTAAGCTGATTATTAAGTTGTTCTTAGCCAGAACAACAGCAGTTATTGGTGACAGCTAAATGAGGTGAATGTCACATAAAGACTGAGATGTGGGGATGTTTAAGAAGTGCTCACAGGATTTTTTTGTGATTTCAGTTTGACCAAAGACATGACGGGCAAGGAGGATGTCTATCGAGGCCCGGCCATCCGAGCTCTGTGCAGGATCACTGACGTGAGTACAAATCACAGCACTTTTGTGGGAGAGGTGATGGGTGGATTTAAAATCCCACAGCTGCTCTCTTGCAGGGTTTATTTTACAGTAGTGATGGAGCTGCTGCTTTAGGGAGAGCTGCTCCGTGCCCACTGCACTGACAGGAGCTCTGTGGAGCTGGAGCTCTGGGAATGTGGAGTTGGAAGGTTTGGGAGCTCCAGTTTTCAGTCTGGGATTGATTTGGGAGCTCCAGTTTCCAATCTGGGAATTTGATTTGGGAGCTCCAGTTTCGCATCTGAGATATGCTTCTGCATGGAGCTCTGTGGAAGGTGAGCTCCGGAATGGGCAGCGTGGAATGTTTGAGTTTTTGTTTTTCAGTTTCCTATCGTCAGATTGATTTAGGAGCACCAGTTTCCAATCTGGGATTGATTTGGGAATTGGTTTCTGAGCTGAGATTGGTGCTGCCAATGCTCTCTGCAGTTTCCCAGGAGCTCTGTGGAGCTGGAAGCTCTGGGTATGGTGCAGCTGGAAGGTTTGGGAGCTCCACTTTCCATCTGGATTGACTGGGAGCCCATTTCCAGTCTGGGATTGATTCGGGAGCTCTCAGTTTTCCAATCTTGGGATTGGTTTGGGAGCTCCCAGTTTCCATCTGGATTGGTTTGGGAGCTCCAGTTTCCAATCTGGGATGGTTTGGGGCTCAGTTTCCAATCTGGGATTGGGTTTGGGAGCTCCCAGTTTCCAAATCTGGGATGATTTGGGAGCTCCAGTTTCCAGTCCTGGGATTGCAAGCTGAAGGTTTGGAAGCTTCAGTTTCCATCTGGGATTGAAGCTGGAAAGGTTGGGAGCTCCAGTTTCCAGTCCTGGGAATTGGTTGGGAGCTCCAGTTTCCAATCTGGGATTGATTTGGGAGCTCCAGTTTCCAGTCTGGGATTGCAGCTGGAAGGTTTGGAAGCTTCAGTTTCCATCTGGGATTGAAGCTGGAAGGTTTGGGACTCCAGTTTCCAATCTGGATTGATCTGGGAGCTCCAGTTTCTGTTCTGGGATTGCTCTGTTTTGATGCCCTCTGCAGTTTTCCAGGAGCTCTGTGGAGCCTGGAGCTCGGAATGTGCAGCTGGAGAGGTTTGGGAGCTCCAGTTTCCAATCTGAGATTGATTTGGGAGCTCCATTTCAGTCCTGGATTGATTTGGGAAGCTCCAGTTTCCAGCTGGGATTGAATTTGGGAGCTCCAAGTTTCCAGTCCTGGGATTGATTTGGGAGCTCCAGTTTCAGTCTGGGATTGATTTGGGAGGCTCCGTTTCCGTCCTGGGATTGATTTGGGGAGCTCCAGTTTTCCATCTGGGAATTGGATTTGGGAGCCCAGTTTCCAGTCCTGGGATTGATTTGGAGCTCCAGTTCCAGTCTGGGATTGATTTGGGAGCTCCAGTTTCCAGTCTGGGATTGATTTGGGAGCTCCAGTTTCCAGTCTGGGAATTGATTTGGGAGCTCCAGTTTTCCAGTCTGGGAATTAGATTTGGGAGCTCCCACGTTTCCATCTGGGATTGATTTGGGAGCTCCAGTTTTTCCAGTCTGGGGATTGATTTGGGAGCTCCAGTTTCCAATCTAGGATTGATTGGGAGCTCCAGTTTCCAATATGGGATTGATTGGGAGCTCCCAGTTTCAATCTGGGATTGATTTGGGAGTCAGTTTCAACTGGATTGATATTGGGAGCTCCAGTTTCCAATCTGGTGAATTGATTGGAAGCTCCAAGTTTCCAAATCTGGGAATTGATTTGGGAGCTCCAGTTTCCAGTCTGGGTTGATTGGGAGGCTCCAGTTTTCCAGTCCTGGGAATGATTTGGGAGGCTCCAGTTCCAGTCTGGGATTGATGGGAGGCTCCCAGTTTTCCAGTCTGGGATTGATTTGGGAGCTCCAGTTTTCCAAGTCTGGATTGATTTGGCGAGCCTCGCAGTTTCCCAGTCTGGGATTGATTTGGGAGCTCCAGTTTTCAAAATCTGGGATTGATTGGGAGCTCCAGTTTCCAGTCTGCGATTGATTTGGGAGCTCCAGTTCCAATCTGGAAATTGATTTGGGAGCTCCAGTTTCCATCTGGGATTGAATTTGGAGCTCCAGTTTCTAAATCTGGGATTGATTTGGGAGCTCCCAGTTTCTATCTGGGATGTTAACATGGAAGTTTGGAGCTCCATTTCCATCTGGGATTGCAGTTGGAAGGTTTGGGAGCTTCCAGTTATAACATCTGGGAATTGATTTGGAGCTCCAGTTTCCATCTGGGATTGATTTGGGAGCTCCAGTTCCAGTCTGCGGATTGATTTGGGAGCTCCAGTTTTCAATCTGGGATTGATTTGGGAGCTCCAAGTTCCAGTCTGTCCGATTGATTTGGGGAGCTCCAGTTTCCAATCTCTGGGATTGATTTGGGAGCTCCAGTTTCCATCTGGGATTGATTTGGGAGCTCCGTTCCTATCTGGATTGATTTGGGCTCCAGTTTCCTATCTGGGATTGTAAATGGAAGGTTGGGAGCTCAGTTTTCCATCTGGGATTGAGTTGGAAGTTTTGGGAGCTCCAGTTTCCATCTGGGATGGATTTGGGGAGCTCCTTTTTCCAAATCTGGGATTGATTTGGGAGCTTCCAGTTTCCAATCTGGGATTGCTCTGCTGATGCCCTCTGCAGTTCCAGGAAGCTCTGGGGAGCCTGGAGCTCTGGGAATATGCAATTGGGAGGTTTGGAGCTCCAGTTTCCAATCTGGGATTAGGTTTGGGAGACTCCAGTTTTCCAGTCTGGGATTAGATTTGGGAAGCTCCAGTTTCCAGTCTGGGGATTGATTTGGGAGCTCAGTTCCAATCTGGATGATTTGGGAGCTCCAGTTTCCATCTGAGATAGCTCTGCTTTAGACGCTCTGCATGGAGCTCTGTGGAGGTGGAGCTCCGGGAATGTGCAGTTGGAATGTTTGGGAAGTTTCCAGTTTCTATCTCAGATTGATTTAGGAGCACCAGTTTCATCTGGGATTGATATGGAAAACTGCTTCTGAGCTGAGATTGCTGCTCAATGCTCTCCATGCCAGTTTGCACTACGGAGCTCTGTGGGGTGGAGCTCTGGGTATGTTGCAGCTGGAAAGGTTTTGGGAGCTCCAGTTCCAAGATTAGCTGTCGGATTGATTTGGGAACTGCAGTTTCCAGATCTGGGATTGTTGGACTGCCACGATTCCTCTGATGCCAGTTTAGACGCTCAGGAGCTCTGTGGAGGCTGGACTCGGGAATTGTGCAGTGGAAGTTTGGGGAGTCTCGTTTCTATCTCAGATTGATTTAGGACCTCCAGTTTCCAATCTGGGATTGATATGGGAACTGCTTTCTGAGCTGAGATTGTGCTGCTCAATGCTCTCTGCAGTTTCCAGGAGCTCTGTGGGTTTGGAGCTCTGGGAATGTGCAGCTGGAAGGTTTGGGAGCTCCAGTTTCCAGATCGGGGATTGATTTGGGAGCTCCAGTTTCCAATCTGGGATTGATTTGGGAACTGCTTTCTGATCTGGGATTGCTCTGCTTGATGCCCTCTGCAGTTTCCAGGAGCTCTGTGGAGCTGGAGCTCTGGGAATGTGCAGTTAGAAAGTTTGGGAACTCCAGTTTCTGTCTGGGATTGCTCTGTGCGATGCCCTCTGCAGTTTCCAGCAGCTCTGTGTGCTGGAGTTCTGGGAATGTGCAGCTGGAAGATTTGGAAGCTCCAGTTTCTATCTGGGATTGATTTGGGAGCTGCTTTCTGAGCTGAGATTGTGCTGCTCAATGCTCTCTGCAGTTTCCAGGAGCTCTGGGTATGTGCAGCTGGAAGGTTTGGGAGCTCCAGTTTCCAATCTGGGATTGATTTACGAGTTCCAGTTTCTAATCTGGGATTGATTTGGGAACTGCTTTCCAATCTGGGATTGCTCTGCTTGATGCCCTCTGCAGTTTCCAGGAGCTCTGTGGAGCTGGAACTCTGGGTATGTGCAGCTGGAAGGTTTGGGAGCTCCAGTTTCCAATCTGGGATTGATTTGGGAGCTCCAGTTTCCAGTCTGGGATTGATTTGGGAGCTCCAGTTTCCAGTCTGGGATTGATTTGGGAGCTCCAGTTTCCAGTCTGGGATTGATTTGGGAGCTCCAGTTTCCAGTCTGGGATTGATTTGGGAGCTCCAGTTTCCAAAGTCTGGGATTGATTTGGAGCTGCAGTTTCCAGTCTGGTAGATTGAGCTCAGTTTCCAGTCTGGGGATTGATTTGGGAGCTCCAGTTTCCAGTCTGGGATTGATTTGGGAGCTCCAGTTTCCAGTCTGGGATTGATTTGAGAGCTCCAGTTTCCATCTGGGATTTCTTTGCTTGTGACTTTGTCACCGAACCTTCAGGACTGGGCAACTCAAACCCATGTCTGCCTTGTAGAATCAGCTCAAGATTGTTTCTGAGGGTCCTTTGAATATGGATTTTTTCCTGTTGCTGCTTTTATTCTCTTTCTTCAAAGTATCCTCACTTCCTTTTTTCCCTTTTTTTCCCTTTTTTCTCAGGGTACAATGTTACAAGCCATCGAGAGGTACATGAAACAGGCCATCGTGGACAAAGTCCCCAGTGTGTCCAGTTCTGCACTGGTGTCTTCCTTGGTAAGTGGAACAGAAGATTATTATCCATCTGTTTATTATTAAAAATTATAAATTCACTGGAAAATATGGAAAAAAAGGCATGAATGGAGTTTCCTTTCTCTCCTCAAACTCCTGCCTTAACATCCCCTTGCTTTAGGATAATATCTTTTAGTGCAAAATAATCTTCAGGTCTCTGCAGTCAGTGTAAATATAAATTTATCTGGGGAGGCCATGAAATTACCTGCTAAAACTGTAATTCAGGATTATTTCTGCTAATAGACATCAGAAGGGCAATTCCTTGTTTCCTTCTCTTGTTAGGAGAAAAGGCTGGGAAAGATTTCATTAATTCATATTTTTATTAATAAAAGTGGAAATGTGGAAGTTTGAGATGTAAGAAAAACCCGCAACTGGAAGGAATTAACTCTTTTTCCCTCTTTTGTTTAGAGGAAAAGGCTGGGAAAATTCTCATTAATTCATATTTTTATTAAATGAAATGTGGAAAGTGGAAGTTTGAAGATGAAAGAAAAAACCCATGAACGGAAGCAATTCACTCTTTTCCTCTTTGTTTAGAGAAAAGCTGGGAAATTCTCAATTAATTCAATATTTTATTAATAAAAGTGGAAATGTGGAAGTTTGAGACTGAGAAGATATAAGAAAAACTCACATTTATAGGATAAAGAGTGGCTGTGTTGGCAAATCTGGAAGTTTTATCACCATCTCTTTTTTTTTTTTTTTCTTTTTTCAGCACATGATGAAATAGCTACACGTGGTCAAAAGGTGGATTAATGAGGCTCAGGAAGCAGCTTCCAGTGACAACATCATGGTACAGGTGTGTTTGAGGGGTGACTGTTCCCAAAAAACACTGGGGAGTTTAGAGTATTCAGGGAGTTCTTAAAAAAACTTCAGAATAAAAGAATATTTTTTTTCCCCTTTAGTCTTTTAAAAACAAGAATTGTGATTTGTGTGATGTGCTGTTTAAAAAAATCTTGAGTTTTCCCAGCACAAGATTGTGGATTAAGGGTCAAAAAAAATCAGAAATTTTACCAGATATAACACGACCACAAGATTAACCCCAAAATCAGGAAGATCTCCACAATTTTTGCACAGATATTCCAAACATCTGTGAAAATGAAATTATTGTCTGTCCCAGACTCATGTTCAAAAGATTCTGTAAAATCAGCTTTGTTCTTGCCCTCTTAGCAGCTTCATTAAACCTTACAGAAAATGTATTTATGAGGGAAAAACCAAAATAACTTGGTAGGAACTAGAAATGTTCCTTTGTGCTTCCATCAAAAAGGCCTCAAGGATTTTTGTGAGAGCTGTAATTTCAGACTTGGGGTAACCTGGATGTGGATTTATTAAAATAAATATAATAATAAAATAAATTAATAATAAAATAAATAAAAAAAATAAATGCAGTGTTACCTACTTAATCCAGTAAACTGAAACCTTCACAGTGATGGTATTTAATGGGGAAAAAAAGGAACTAAATTAACTTTGTGACCTTTAGATCTTGAGGAATAGTTGAGAGCAAACAGAAAGGGGAAGGAAACGTTGCAGATCTTTGCAATTTATCAGGAAACTCTGCTCAGTTGAGGTTTGAAGGTGTTTTTGCCATGAAACAGCAATTTTTACCCTTTTTTGATGTTTTAATGTGAATTTTCCAGCTGTGCTCAGTGCCTGAACCTCTGTTTCCCATTTTGTAGTATCACGCTCTGGGGCTGCTCTATCACCTGAGGAAAAACGACCGCCTGGCTGTTTCCAAAATGCTGAATAAATTCACCAAATCTGGCCTGAAATCCCAATTTGCTTACTGCATGTTGATCAGGATTGCAAGCAAACTCCTAAAGAATCTGAGGAAGGGTAAGTGAGAGGCAGAATTTAAATCATAAATGTTAATGAAAAGTTTGAAAACAGCGTTTTTGTGGTGGAAATCTTCACAAAACCAGAACTGCGATAATGCTTGAGCTCGACCTTAAAGGGATTTTTCCAACTTAAAAAAATCCTGGGATTTTTATGTTTGCAGCCATGAAAGTCCCCTGTTTGACTTCATGAGAGCTGCCTGAGGAATAAACACGAGATGGTGATTTATGAAGCTGCCTCTGCCATCATCCACCTACCAAACTGCACTGCCAGGGAGCTGGCACCGGCTGTGTCAGGTTGGTCACAGTCCTTGGTACCCCTGAAAACACTGGGAAAAAGGGAAATCAAGACATTTAGAGAAAATATGGCATAATTTTAACACCCAAACCCTGAATTTTCTGATTGTCTCCAAGTTAAAGGACTTTAGGACAAGATTCTTTCTCTGTTTCATTCAGAAATTTTGATAAATGGCAGCAAGGTGGCACAGGGTGATACTTTTCTTTATCCAGCTGTAGGAAATTGAGTTGGAAGGAAATCATGGAATGATTTGGGTTGGAAAGGACCTTAAAATCATCCATTCCCACCCCATTCCATGGCAGGGACACCTTCCCCTATCCCAGGATGCTCCAAACCTTTTCCAACCTGGCCTTGGACACTTTCCAGTTGCTCTGGGAAATCTCTCCTCCACTGGATAAAGAACTGCAATGTAAAAGCAACTGTACAATCCCCTTTTTATTGGTTATCAACACCCAGGAGTTGATTTCTAACCTATTTGTGAAGCTTGCTAAATTAGGAGTTGATTTTTCACCTATTTGTGAATCTTGCTAAATTAGGAGTTGATTTTAACCTATTTGTGAAGCTCATGATAAATTATGCATAGAACTGCATGAATATTTAGCAGTGTAGAGCTTAGTGGAGATACATTACACTTTTCCACTATTGTCTTTCTTTCAAAGAGGTCATATCTTTGATTTTGGGGTTTTTTTTTTTGTTTTTTCCCCAGTGTTGCAGCTTTTCTGCAGTTCTCCCAAACCCGTCCTGCGCTATGCAGCCGTCCGGACCCTTAACAAAGTGAGTGATTCCAAAATTTGGAATTTTATTCTCAGAGCCAACCAAGAGTGCCTAAAGATGTGATAACTCTGCCTGGAACCATTCTCTGCTGGAAAATTGGCTTTTCTGTGCCAGATCTCCTGGTGGAACAGAAATATTTCCTGGATTTGAGCTGGTTTTGCTCATTTCTGTTTCACGGGGTTGGAATGTTGGATAATTTGTGAGCTTTCAGCTGTAAAAAGGCAGAATTTTGGATATTTAATATTGCAAAATGCATGTGGAGGAAATATTCTGATTTCTAGAGCTGCACAACACAATATTTAATATTCCAAAATCCACATGGAGCAGGAAATATTCTGATTTCAGAGCTGCACAGACACAATATTTAATATTAGAAAATTTAGGTAAAGGAGGAAATATTCTGATTTCAGAGCTGCACAAATGGGTATTTTACATGCCAAATCCACATGAAAGAGGAAAATATTGGTGATATCAGACAGCTGCCCAACACGATATTTAATATTCCAAAATCCTCATGGATTTAATATTCTGATTTCAGAGCTGCACAACACAATGTTTAATATTAGAAAATCCATGTGAAGGGAGGAAATATTCTGATTTCAGAGCTGCACAATATTTAATATTAGAAAACTGTTTGGAGGAAATATTCTGATTTCAGAAGTGCACAACATCGAATATTTTAATATTAGAAAAATCTCTCAATGGGAGGAAAATTCTGATTTCAGAGCTGCAACAATATTTAATACTAGAAAATCCATGTGAAGAGGAAATGTTCTGATCTCAGATCTGTCACAACACAATATTAGAAAATCCACGTGAAGGTGGAAATATTCTGATTTCAGATCTGCACAGACAATATTTAATGTTAGAAAATCACTGTGAAGGTGGAAATATTTTGATTTCAGAGTTGCACAAAACAATATTTAATATTCCAAAATCTATGTGAAAGAGGAAATACTCTGATGTTTCAGTTTAGAGCTGCACAACATGATATTTAATATTAGAAAATTCACATGGAGGAAAATATTCTGATTTCAGAGCTGCACAATATATTAATATTAAAAATCCTGTTTGGAGGAAATATTCTGATTTCAGAGCTGGACAATATTTAATATTAGAAAATCTGTGTGGAGGAAATATTCTGATTTCAGAGCTGCACAACACGATATTTAATATTAGAAAATTCTCATGGATGAAATAACTCTGATTTCAGAGCTGCACATGATATTTAATACCAAAATCCATGTGAAAGAGGAAATATTCTGATTTCAGAGCTGCACAATATTTAATACTAGAAAATCCATGTGAAAGAGGAAATGTTCTGATCTCAGATCTGCACAACACAATATTAGAAAATCCACGTGAAGGTGGAAATATTCTGATTTCAGATCTGCACAGAACAATATTTAATGTTAGAAAATCCACGTGAAGGTGGAAATATTTTGATTTCAGAGTTGCACAAAACAATATTTAATATTCCAAAATCCTTGTGAAAGAGGAAATACTCTGATTTTAGAGCTGCACAACATGATATTTAATTTTAGAAAATTTATGTAAAGGAGGAAATATTCTGTTTCAGAGCTGCACAACACAATATTTAGTATCATAAAATCCTTGTGAAGGAGGAAATATTCTGATTTCATAGCTGGACTATATTTAATATTAGAAAATCTGTGTGGAGGAAATATTCTGATTTCAGAGTTGCACAAAACAATATTTAATATTCCAAAATCTGTGTGAAAGAGGAAATACTCTGATTTCAGAGCTGCACAACATGATATTTAATATTAGAAAATTTAGGTAATGGAGGAAATATTCTGATTTCAGAGCTGCACAACACGATATTTAATATTAGAAAATTCTGATGGATGAAATAACTCTGATTTCAGAGCTGCATGATATTTAATATCACAAAATCCATGTGAAGGAGGAAATATTCTGATTTCAGAGCTGCACAATATTTAATACTAGAAAATCCATGTGAAAGAGGAAATGTTCTGATCTCAGATCTGCACAACACAATATTAGAAAATCCACGTGAAGGTGGAAATATTCTGATTTCAGATCTGCACAGAACAATATTTAATGTTAGAAAATCCACGTGAAGGTGGAAATATTTTGATTTCAGAGTTGCACAAAACAATATTTAATATTCCAAAATCCTCGTGAAAGAGGAAATACTCTGATTTTAGAGCTGCACAACATGATATTTAATTTTAGAAAATTTATGTAAAGGAGGAAATATTCTGGTTTCAGAGCTGCACAACACAATATTTAGTATCATAAAATCCTTGTGAAGGAGGAAATATTCTGATTTCATAGCTGGACTATATTTAATATTAGAAAATCTGTGTGGAGGAAATATTCTGATTTCAGAGTTGCACAAAACAATATTTAATATTCCAAAATCTGTGTGAAAGAGGAAATACTCTGATTTCAGAGCTGCACAACATGATATTTAATATTAGAAAATTTAATGGAGGAAATATTCTGATTTCAGAGCTGACACACGATATTTAATATTAGAAAATCTGTTGGATGAAATATCTGATTTCAGAGCTGCACATATATTTAATATTACAAAATCCATGTAGGAGGAAAATTCTGATTTCAGAGCTGCACAATATTTAATACTAGAAAATCCATGTGAAAGAGGAAATGTTCTGATCTCAGATCTGCACAACACAATATTAGAAAATCCACGTGAAGGTGGAAATATTCTGATTTCAGATCTGCACAGAACAATATTTAATGTTAGAAAATCCACGTGAAGGTGGAAATATTTTGATTTCAGAGTTGCACAAAACAATATTTAATATTCCAAAATCCGTGTGAAAGAGGAAATACTCTGATTTTAGAGCTGCACAACATGATATTTAATATTAGAAAATTTAGGTAATGGAGGAAATATTCTGGTTTCAGAGCTGCACAACATAATATTTAATATCATAAAATCCTTGTGAAGGAGGAAATATTCTGATTTCATAGCTGGACTATATTTAATATTAGAAAATCTGTGTGGAGGAAATATTCTGATTTCAGAGCTGCACAACATGATATTTAATATTAGAAAATTCTCATGGATGAAATAACTCTGATTTCAGAGCTGCATGATATTTAATATCACAAAATCCATGTGAAGGAGGAAATATTCTGATTTCAGAGCTGCACAAATGGATATTTAATATTCCAAAATCCATATGAAGGAGAAAATATTCGGAAAATATTCAGAGCTGCACAACAGAGCAGCAGCAATTTGTGACTGTCCAACCCACGAAATGCAACTCAAAATTTGTTAAAAACACCAAATCAAAAAAAAAAAAAGATTGCATTGAACTTCAGAGTGTCGTTTCTCCCAGCTAATTTTGAAATTGCCTTTTTTTTCACAGGTGGCCATGAAACACCCATCTGCAGTCACTGCCTGTAACCTGGACCTGGAAAATCTCATCACAGATTCGAACCGCAGCATCGCCACGTTGGCCATCACCACATTGCTGAAAACAGGCAGTGAGAGCAGCGTGGACAGGCTGATGAAACAAATCTCCTCCTTCGTGTCAGAAATCTCAGATGAGTTTAAGGTGTGTCTTTGGAGGTCTCTGTTCTGGTTTGAATGAATTTAATGGGAGCAAAACACTCCCAAGTTCCAGCAAACCTCCCCCGCTCTCCTTTCCCCACCCGGGTCCCAGAGACAATTTTCCACAGAGAGGAAAGTGAAAAGAAAAAGGAAAAAACCCTATTTATTTAAAATTAAAAACAAAACAAAAAAAACCTGTGGAATCAGCTGTTAGATCCCTGTAGGGTTTGAATGAATTTAATGGGAGCAAAATAATCCCAAGTTCCAGCAAACCTCCCCCCTCTCTTTCCCACCCGGGTCCCGGAGACAACTTTTCCACAGAGAGGAAAGTGAAAAGAAAAAGGAAAAAAACCTATTTATTTAAAATTATAAAAACAAAACAAAAAAAAAACCTGTGGAATCAGCTGTTAGATCCCTGTAGGGGTTTGAATGAATTTAATGGGAGCAAAACACTCCCAAGTTCCAGCAAACCTCCCCCCCTCTCCTTTCCCCACCCGGGTCCCAAACTTTTCCACAGAGAGGAAAGTGAAAAGAAAAAGGAAAAAAAAAAAATTTATTTAAAATTATAAAAACAAAAAAAGAAAAAACTTGTTGGAATCAGCTGTTAGATCCTGTAGGGTTTGAATGAATTTAATGGGAG
This sequence comes from Malurus cyaneus samueli, assembly GCA_009741485.1. Lineage (NCBI taxonomy): Eukaryota > Metazoa > Chordata > Aves > Passeriformes > Maluridae > Malurus > Malurus cyaneus. The sequence goes on from VKON01001393.1 coordinate 60,551, forward strand.
CAAAACACTCCAAGTTCCAGCAAACCTCCCCCCTCTCCTTTCCCCACCCGGGTCCCAAACTTTTCCACAGAGAGAAAGTGAAAGAAAAAGGAAAAAAAGCCTATTCTTTTTTTTGTTTTGTTTTTATAATTTTAAATAAAAATCTGTGGAATCAGCTGTTAGATCCCTGTAGTGGTTTGAATTAATTTAATGGGAGCAAAAATCCCAGTTCCAGCAAACCTCCCCCCTCTCCTTTCCCCACCCGGGTCCGGAGACAAACTTTTCACAGAGAGGAAAGTGAAAAGAAAAAGAAAAAAAAAAAAACCAAAAAACTATTTATTAAAATTATAAAACAAAAAAAGAAAACTTGTGGAATCAGCTGTTAGTCCTGTAGCAGTTGAATGATTTAATGGGAGCAAAACATCCCTAGTTTTCTTTTTTTGTTTTATAATTTTAAATAATTTTTTTTTTCCTTAGACTCGACTAATGTATAGTTCCAGAAGGGTTGTTTAACTTTCCTCTAACATAAGCAGATGATAGGAATACAATACTCAGCTAACCTAGGACGCTGCAGGTTTTTCTTCTATTTCTTTTTTGTGAAGGTTTTGCTGGTTGGTGATGTTTTTTTCCGTGGGGTTTAGGTTGGTAAAGATCTGCTTAAATATCCTGTGTCACTTCCTCCCACTGCTTCAAGAAAGGAAAAATGTTATTTGGTGGATTCCTGGCTCCTCTGCAATATCCTGCAAATCTTGTGCTTCCTTCTGGTTGTGTCTTTAGAGAGGAAGAAGGATTTTAAAGTTCTGATTGAGTTTATATTGTATCAGTCTTGATAGTTAGGAAACTGGGAATTATTAAATTTCTGCCTGATTTTTTAAGGTTTAGGCTAAATTCTGGTAATAAATTTATGGTTTTAAGGCTGAAGTCTGGTAATAAATTTAGGGTTTTAAGGCTAAAATCTGGTAATAAATTTAGGGTTTTAAAGCTAAAATCTGGTAATAAATTTAGGGTTTTAAGGCTAAAGTCTGGTAATAAATTTAGGGGTTTAAGGCTAAAATCTGGTAATAAATTTAGGGGTTTAAGGCTAAAATCTGGTAATAAATGTAAGGTTTTAAGGCTAAATCTGGTAATAAATTAAGGTTTTAAGGCTAAATCTGGTAATAAATTTAGGGTTTTAAGCTAAAAGTCTGGTAATAAATGTAGCGTTTTAAGGCTGAAGTCTGGTCATAAATTTAGGGTTTTAAGGCTAAAATCTGGTAATAAATTTAGGGTTTTAAGGCTAAAGTCTGGTAATAAATTTAGGGGTTTAAGGCTAAAATCTGGTAATAAATTTAGGGTTTTAAGGCTGAAGTCTGGTAATAAATTTAGGGTTTTAAGGCTGAAATCTGGTAATAAATGTAGGGTTTTAAGGCTAAAATCTGGTAATAAATGTAGGGTTTTAAGGCTAAAATCTGGTAATAAATGTAGGCTTTTAAGGCTAAAATCTGGTAATAAATGTAGGATTTTAAGGCTAAAATCTGGTAATAGATGTAGGCTTTTAAGGCTAAAATCTGGTAATAAATTTAGGGGTTTAAGGCTAAAATCTGGTAATAAATTTAGGGTTTTAAGGCTGAAGTCTGGTAATAAATGTAGGGTTTTAAGGCTAAAATCTGGTAATAAATGTAGGGTTTTAAGGCTAAAATCTGGTAATAAATTTAGGGTTTTAAGGCTAAAGTCTGGTAATAAATGTAGGGTTTTAAGGCTGAAGTCTGGTAATAAATTTAGGATTTTAAGGCTAAAATCTGGTAATAAATTTAGGGTTTTAAGGCTAAAATCTGGTAATAAATGTAGGGTTTTAAGGCTAAAGTCTGGTAATAAATTTAGGGTTTTAAGGCTAAAATTTGGTAATAAATTTAGGGTTTTAAGGCTGAAGTCTGGTGATAAATTTAGGGTTTTAAGGTTAAAGTCTGGTAATAAATTGGTCCAGAATGGTTCAGTTGTACCTGTCCCTGTTACATCATGAGAAGCACAGCTCTACAAAGTCACTGTCTGCTTAAACTGGCCTTAAGTCCTTGTTTTGATGAGAAAAATGAATATTAGACTCATTTTTTGAGCCAAGTTTGAAATTGCAAACAGTTTTAAAGACAGAATGTGACAAGTTACAATTGGATTATGATCATCACTGGGCAGAGGGAAGGAGGAGAGGTCTTTGAGTTAAAATATTCCATCCTAAATTCCATCCCTTTAGCAGAGCCAGGTCTTGCAGTACCCTGTCCCAAGGCTGTTTTCCTTTCACCCTGAGAATCCACCACCTGATTTTTATCCTTGGATCTGAATTTAATCAACCTGAATTGAATCCCTCAAGGTGACAACTTGAAACAGAAGCCTGTGTTTTTCCTGGGAAAACAAACACCCCTTTTGTGTTGTTCTGCAGGTCGTGGTCGTGCAGGCCATCAGTGCCCTGTGCCAGAAATATCCTCGGAAACACAGCGTGATGATGACATTCCTCTCCAACATGCTTAGGGATGATGTATGTAGGGGAATTTGGGCAAATTTGGGCAGATTTGGGCATGGTTGGTGATGGGAAGGGTCCCTTTTGTCATTGTGATGTCTTATCGGGCTCATCTAAACCAGAGATTGGACAGAATTCAGAGAAACAAAATTAATTCGTTTTTCAGGCACACTTAGGCAATCACAGCCCACCCAAAATGGGTTTTTCACCCTTTCTCTTTTTCCATTTTGGGGCTGAATCCTCCAATTGCAGCTCAGCCAATGCAGTCAAAAACTCCAAGTTGGCTCCCCCCAATTCTCTGTTGTTTCCATCCCTTGGCTGCAGGAGGTGTCCTTGAGTTTGGGGCTGCAGAGGAATTGTTTTGTGTGAAAATGGAGAGAGGAGCTCAGCAATGTCTGTGGAGTCTGGAGTTAAACCCTGAAGAATTCCAGGATTACACAGACATGGAAATAAAAGAATTCTGAGGCATCAGTCAGAGTTGGCAAAACTTTAAAAAAAATGGTTAAAAATGGGAGAGCAGGAACTGAGAACTGTCTGTGGAGTCTGGAGTTAAACACTAAAGAATTTCAGGGTTACAGAGACCTGGAAATAGAGAAGCTGAAATCCTGAGGAATGTAGAGTTAGCCACTGAAGAATTACAGCAGTACAGAGACATGGAAATAGAGAAACTGAAATCCTGAGGCATCAATCAGAGCTGACAAAACTTCCAAAACATGGTTAAAAATGGGAGAGCAGGAGCTCAGCACTGTCTGTGGAGTCTGGAGTTAAACACTGGAGAATCACAGGGGTACAGAGATGGGAAAATAGAGTAATCCTGAAATTCTGAGGCATCAGTCAGAGCTGACAAAATTTCCAAAAAAAGGTTAAAAATGGGAGAGCAGGAGCTGGGAACTGTCTGTGCAGTCTGGAGTTAAACACTGAAGAATCACAGGGTTACAGAGACATGGAAATAGAGAAATCCTGAAATTCTGAGGAGTCTGGAGTTATCCACTAAAGAATTCCAGGGTTATGGCGACATGGAAATAGAGTAATCCTGAAATTCTGAGGCATCAAGTGGGTGCACAGAATGATGGGCCTGAGTGATCACAACACCCTGTGGGTCAGACTTGTGTGAAATGCTCAGGAATTAGAGCTGAGGATGTGCAGATGATTTTGATGGATAGGGGGCTGGGAACCTTTTCCCATTTTGTACAAACACTTGTTTTCTCCATGGGCAGAAACCACTGAAGCGTGAGGGAGCTGAGCATGGCTGTGTTTAGAGGGTCACTGTCCCAAATTTTCCTTTCCCAGGGTGGCTTTGAGTACAAGAGAGCCATTGTGGATTGTATAATCAGCATCATCGAGGAGAATCCCGAGAGCAAGGAGGCGGGCTTGGCTCACCTCTGCGAGTTCATCGAGGACTGCGAGCACACCGTGCTGGCCACCAAAATCCTGCACCTGCTGGGCAAGGAGGGCCCCAGGACACCGTCCCCATCCAAGTACATCCGCTTCATCTTCAACAGGGTGGTACTGGAGAATGAGGCTGTGAGGGCAGGTGAGTGGAGCTGCGGGCTGGGCGAGTGGACTCCGGGGGGAGTGGAGCTCCGGGGCCGGGGAGTGGAGCTCCGGGGCCGGGGAGTGGAACTTGGGGGGGAGAGCAGCTCCTGCGTGGGCGAGTGCAGCTCCCGCGGGAATGGAGCTGCGGGCCGGGGAGTGGAGCTCAGGGCCGGGGAGTGGAGCTGCAGGGCCGGGGAGTGGAGCTGCAGGGCCGGGGAGTGGAGCTGCAGGGCCGGGGAGTGGAGCTGCAGGGCCGGGGAGTGGAGCTGCAGGGCCGGGAGTGGAGCTGTGGGGCTGGAGAGTGGAGCTCCGGGGCTGGGGAGTGGAACTTCAGGGGGAGAGCAGCTCCTGCGTGGGCGAGTGCAGCTCCAGGGCTGGGGAGTGGAGCTCCGGGGCCAGGGAGTGGAGCTCCGGGGCCAGGGAGTGGAGCTTGACTGGGAGTGGAGCTCTACGGGCGGGCAAGTGGAGCTTGGGATGGGGAGTGAGCTCTGGGCAGTGAGTGCATCTCTGGGAGCAAGAGAGCAGCTCCGGGCTCGCTGGGGCATGAGTGAGCTCCGCGGCCAGTGAGAGAAGCTCCCCGGCCCGTGAGTGGCGCTCCAGTGCCGGGGAGTGGAGTTCCGGGGCCAGGGAGTGCAGTTCTGGGGCTCGTGAGCAGCTCCAAGGGCTGGGGAGAGCAGCTCCACGGGCTGGTGAATGGAGCTCCGGGGCCGGGAGTGCAGCTCCGAGGCAGGTGAATGCAGCTTGGGGTCAGGGAGTGGAGCTCCGGGGTGGGTGAGCGCAGCTCTGGGGTCGGGGAGTGGAGCTCTATGGCTGGTGAGTAGAGCTCCGCAGCTGACATGAGCTGCTCCACGGACCAGCAAGTTCAGCTCTAGCTGCTGAGAGCAGCTCCAGGGTTGGAATTCTGACTGAGCTCTGTTGGAGTTCCCAGGTTTAAACTGGGTTTGGAATGTGGGGAGTGTTGGTTCTTCCCCAGGCCCTGTGCAGAGCTGTGGAGGTGGTTTTGTCCTGAGATTCTTGAAACCCAGATCATCCTAACCTCCTGCTTCAGGACATTAATAAAATATAAATAATTATATATTATATAGTTATTAATATAGATGATAATGATATATATAATATTATATTTTATTTTAATTTATAATCATTAAAATCACATCAACATATTTTACTTAAAAAACAAAAGATGAACTGAACTAAACAGAAGAAAGAGTTTCCTACACAAAATACCCCAGCACAAAGCAGAAGGTTAAATTACTCACAATCCACCTTTAGAATCTTCACTACAATTACAACACAAATACTTCACTATAACTCTACTTTTAAAACATAGCTTAATACTTGTTTTGCCCATAATTTTTTTTTTTGGCCATAGGTTTGTTCTAGGCCCTTCTTTGAATGTCTGCTGGAATTCAGGGTGTAAACATGAGGAGGGGACACTGCCACTTCCCTGTTTAACATCACTGTCATAAGCTTGGGCTTCCTGAAACAGCTTCCTCTTCTTTCTGGGTGGGGATTTTCTCCAAGTTGGTGCCAAGCTGAAATTTGATTGGTGTGAGAGGCAGCTCTGAGTAGTCACTGTGGGGTTTGAGCTCCCTGCAAAGCCACTGGGTGATTGTGTGGAAAATTGATTTATTTGGAGAATGACAGAGGGACCAACAAATGGGATATTCAATAAATATCTGATGGAGAATTCTCTCAAAAAAGAGCTGCATGATTGTTAAGCTGTTCTTGATCTCAAAATCATTCCATTTGGAAATACAGGAATTGTTTTTTCTTGCCATAATGCTGAAAGGTTTATGGTGTGGAAGTGAAAAGCTGTGTAAATTGAAAATTCAGGATAACAGGACTGTGAGAATGGGTTTGTGCAGAACCCGAGCTCCTCTGACATCTCCCTGTTCTCTCTGCAGCTGCTGTCAGTGCGTTGGCAAAGTTTGGAGCCCAGAATGAGAATTTGCTTCCCAGTATCCTGGTGCTGCTCCAAAGGTGAGTGGGAGAGGCTGTGCCAGTGATCTGTGGTGACACAGATTCCATGGAAGCAGCAGGGTCACACCAGGTTGGAACCTGCACTGGGGTTGTCAATCCCAAATGTTTCTCCCACTTTTCCTGCCTGGGCTGGAGGGAGCAGAGCCCTGCTGGAGACAAGGAAGTGAAGGATGGGATTAGTCATGGGAACATGTGATGGTGATTTGATCTGAGAACATTGCTCAGGGGGTGATGAATCACAGAATCATTGATTGTTTTGGGTTGGAAGGGACCTTAAAATCATCCAGAGCCACCCCTGGCATGGTAGGGACAGCTTCCACCATCCCAGGGTGCTCCAATCCCAATGTCCAGCCTGGCCTTGGACACTGCCAGGGATCCAGGAATTCTCTGGGAATTCCATCCCAGCCCCTCCCCACCCTCCCAGGCAGGAATTCCTCCCCAACATCCAACCTAAACCTCTTTTGCTTTAAAATTGTTCTCCCTTGCCCTATCACTTTCTGCCTATATAAAAAACCACTTTTCCCCTGCCAATCTTTACTCCCTGTGAGCACTATTTACTCCTCTTTAAGCAAGAAAATTCATGTCCAGGTTGCTCCTAAATAACGTTTGTGTTTGCCAGAGTTGGGTGTTCCCATGTCACAGGTCTCTTGTTAAGACATGCAGTGTTAACGATTTCATTAAAATTAAACCAACTCCTGTGTGGTACAAACACATTTTTACATTGTTTGAAAATATCCTGAAGGAGCTCTGTCACTGCAGGATCAAAGCTGTTTTTTTCAGTGCCATTTTTAGCTCTCTGATGCCCTGTCCCCTTGTCCCCAAATAGGTGCATGATGGACAGCGACGACGAGGTCCGTGACAGAGCCACCTTCTACCTGAACGTGCTGCAGCAGAGACAGCTGGCCCTGAATGCTGCCTACATTTTTAATGGTCAGGGAGGAGAAGGAAGCAAATCAGAGCTGTTAATTCACGTGGTTTTTCTGGCCTTAAACTTCCCTGCCGAGTGTTTGTGCTGAGAGCAGCAGATTTAACAAAATATGGGAAAATGGGGCCAGGAGTGTGAGTTTCTGGGCTTTTCTCATTGACTCTTCCTCCACTTTGGCTCAAATTTCTTGATTATTGCTCCATATTTTCTGTTGCAAAATGAGAATGAGTGTTGGTTACAAAAACATTTTATGTGTGTAATTGAGAATTCACTTGAGCAGAGCATTTAACACGTGTAAGATTCACCGTTTTGACTTTGCCATTGTGTGTCATCTTCAGAGCAGCTTTTTTTCTGCCAGTACCTTGAAACTCTTTGCCTGTTTTTTTTGTTTGCTGTGTATCAGCACCAGCTCTGGCAGTTCCAGCTCTTAAAATGGAATTTTTCTGCCTTTCTCCCCTGCAGGGTTGACAGTCTCTGTTCCTGGGATGGAGAAAGCCCTGCACCAGTACACTCTGGAGCCTTCAGAAAAACCTTTTGACATGAAAACAGTTCCCCTGGCCACGGCACCCATGTTTGAACAGAAAGCAGGTAACACCCACACCTCATGGAAATTGGGGCTGCTGCTGTTGTGCTGATCCCATCACCACAGACAAGTAATCAGAATAATTAGAGTTTATTATAGAATTAGAATAATCAGAATTTATTGTTTCATAGCTTTTGGGAAAAGGTCATTCCAAGAGCACTTTGTCACCCCCTGCCTTTCTTCCACATTCTTGCACAATTCTTGAGCATCTCATCTTAGCATAACAAATTTGGGGTTTCTTTTTTTCTCCTTTTCCTCCTTTTTTAATTTTTTCCTGGCTCTTCAGGGCTAAGGCGTGGTTTATTCCTCATAATTCTGAATTTTTTTCTCAATTTGCAATTCGGTATTTCCACAAAAAAAAGAAAAGATATTTCAGTGTTTGAGGAGCCAGGCTGGCAGTGTTTTGCAGCAAAATGTGTGAAACACAGAAGGAATATAATAGAGGGGAATGTAATTTAAGGAATATAATATAAGGAATATAGGGGAATATAATATAAGGGAGTATAATATAAGGGGATATAATACAAGGAATATAGGGAATATAGTATAAAGAATATAATATAGGGGAATGTAATATAAGGAATATAATATAGGGGAATGTAATATAAGGAATATAATATAGGGGAATGTAATATAAGGAATATAATATAGGGGGAATAATAGTATAGGGAATATAACATAGGGGAATATAAGAATATAGTATTGGGGAATATAATATAAGGAATATAATATGGGGGAATATAGTATAGGGAATATAATAATATAGGGACATAATAATAAGGAATATAAGGAATATAATATATGGGAATATAATAAAAAGAATAAAATATGAGAAATATATAAGGAATATATAGGGAATATAATATAGAGGAATATAATATAGAGGAATATAATGTAAGGGAATATAATATAGGGGATATAATATAAGGAATATAATTTTAGGAATATAATAATATGGGGATATAATATAGGGAATATAATATAGGGAATATAATATGGGGAATATAATATAGGGAAATATAATGTAGGAGATATAATATAAGGAATATAATAATATAGAGGAATATAATATAGACAAAATAATTTAAGGAATATAATGTAAAGGGATATAAGGGAATTAATAATATATAGGGAATATAATAGAAGGAATACAATAATAGAAGGAATACAATAATAGAAGGAATACAATAATAGAAGGAATATAATATAAGGGATATTTAGTAGAGATTTAGTGGCATTTAAACCTCCTGCATGGGGCAGTTGAGAGCACCAAATCTTTGCTTTTTTTCTCCCCAGAGATTGCCCTGGTGCCCAGCAAACCTGAGAAAGTGGCTCCTTCACGGCAGGATATATTTCAAGGTAGGAAAAGTGGATCTCCAGAACCACAGGAGAGCTGGAGAGGGACAGGACGCGGGGAATGGCTTCAGAATGGAAAAGAGGAGATTGGGGTGGGATCTGGGCAAGGAATTCCTGCCTGGGATGGAATTCCCAGAGACTTCCTGGATCCCAAGGCCAGGTTGGAAGAGGTTTGGAACAACCTTTGGTAGTGGAAAATATCCAGGGGTTAAAACTGTGTCACTTTCCACCCAAACCATTCCTCAACTCTCTGAAGCATTGGGATGATCTCAGGATCAGAGCCTGACACTGCTGATCTTCTTTCCCTTCCTGCCCAGAACAACTGGCAGCCATCCCAGAATTTAAGGGCCTGGGGCCACTCTTCAAATCCTCAGAAGCCGTGCAGCTCACGGAAGCAGAAACAGAATATTTCGTTCGCTGTATCAAACACGTGTTCCCGAACCACATCGTTTTCCAGGTGAGAGAATTCCCACCCTTTTCCCAAGATTTGGCAGAGCTGATGGATTTGAGCTGATTTTGGGGGAGAACTCTCCCTAAGGAAGTGTTTCCAGGTGTTTTTTTTCTGTTTACAGTTTGATTGCACCAACACCTTGAACGATCAGCTCCTGGAGAGGGTCACGGTGCAGATGGAACCGTCGGACGCTTACGACGTGATCTGCTGTGTCCCTGCTCCCAGTTTAGCCTACAACCAACCTGGAATGTGCTACACCCTGGTCAGCATCCCCCAGGATGACCCCACTGCAGGTGAGGAATTCTAAAATCCCTCAAAATAAAGATTTTGGAGAGCATCATGGGTTGGGTTCATCCCGACATCCTCACGCCGCCGTTTGTTTTTTTATCTGTTAGTGCCGAGTTTTAGGAAAATAATTTTTATAAATAATCAGTGGAATTGGATGTGAAAAATGAGGATTGCAGGGCATGCAGGTGATGGAAATTTGGATTTACTGCCTGCCCTCAATGGTGAGATAACCCTCATGAATTTTAATCTGAAATCAATGAAAGGAGCACATTTAAAGCCATGGATGTTTGGGAGCGTTCAAGAACAGAGCCAGTAAAAGCAAAATGCAAATAGAATAAAAAAAAGAATTTTTTTAGGCTTTATATTTATTTTTTAAATTGAAATTTTTAGTTTAATTGAAATTAAATTGAATTTTTTTGGAAATTATTTTATAATTTCAGGCTTTATATAATGGATTAATGAAATTTTCCTCCTCTTTAGAGAATTAGAAACATCTACAAAATGGGGGAATGAAATTTTCTTGGGCATGAAACTTCCCTTTCTTTCATTATTCTCACTTAAACACCACTGGATTTACATGACTTACCAGTGGAGTGGGTTTTGAAATTATTTTAATTCCAGGGAGGATTAAAACTAATCTGAATTTGCTGAACTGAGGGTTTGGATCATACCCCACTGTCAGAAATCCTTGTGGAATTCTTTTCTGGTGGCTCCTGCTGGATCTCAAGGAGCATTTGGGATCAGTGGCCTGTGCTTGTCACCCCTGGAACTCTCCTAAGATCCTCCTTTGGCTTTTATTTTAAAATCAAAGGGGAAAATGAAACTAAAAATGAAACTAAAAATGCTCTGCCCTGGCTGTGTCTGTATTCCTGGACCCAAGCTGCTGGATATTCCAATCACTTTTTGGGAAGAGAGGGCTCAAGCAGAGGATTTTCTCCCATTTATCCAGGATTTCTCTCTCCTCCCAGTCTCTTGTACCTTCAGCTGCACCATGAAGTTCACAGTGAGGGACTGTGACCCCAGCACGGGGGTGCCTGAAGAGGATGGCTACGAGGATGAGTATGTGGTGAGTCCACAATTCCTTCCATTTTCATTTATTTGGGATAAATGTGGCATTGGGTCAAGTTTCCTCTCAATTTGTGGTCAATCAGTCAATGGCAGGTTTGCCTAAAACACTAAAATACTGAAAAATGTTGTTTTTTAGTCATTCCCCAAAACGTCGTTTCTGTCAAAAGTTTGAGTGTCCTATGGAACAGAATTTGTAGAATTTTATTGTAAAATTCTTTTAAAGGGAGGGAGTAAGGAAGGGAAGGAATTTGGAAGGAGGAAGGAATTGGAAGAGAAGGAAGGATAGGAAGGTTGGAAGATTGAGGGGAAGAATTTTGGAAGGGAGGGAAGGAATTTTGGAAGGAGGGAAGGAATTTTGGAAGGAGGGAAGGAATGGAGGAGGAAGGAATTTGGAGGGAATGGAAGATGGAGGAATTTTGAAGGAGAAGGAAGGAATTTTGGGAAGGGAAGGAATTTGGAAGGAAGGAAGGAAGGAATTGGAAGGAAAGGAATTTGGAAGGAATTGGAAGGAAGGGAAGGAAGGAATTTTGGAAGGAAGGGAAGGAAGGAATTTTGGAAGGAAGGGAAGGAAGGAATTTTGGAAGGAAGGGAAGGAAGGAATTTTGGAAGGAAGGGAAGGAAGGAATTTTGGAAGGAAGGGAAGGAAGGAATTTTGGAAGGAAGGGAAGGAAGGAATTTTGGAAGGAAGGGAAGGAAGGAATTTTGGAAGGAATTTAGGAAGGAAGGAGGAATTTAGGAAAGGAGGAAGAAAATTAATTCCATTGTTTGTTTTCAGAATTGTGTCCTGATCTTTCCACTCCAAGCATTTCAAATTTTGTAAATCCTGGTATAAGTGATGGGAATACAAGTCAGATCTCAGGGAATATTGGAAGAAACAGAGGATCCTCTGGATCAGGCTGGGAGAGCTGGGAATGTTCCCCTGGAGAAGGGAAGGATCCAGGGAGAGCTTCCAGAACATTCCAGGAGAGCTGGAGAGGGACTGGGGCCAAGGGCTGCAGGGACAGGACACAGGGAATGGATCAGAGTGGAAAAGGGGAGATTCGGGTGGGATCTGGGGAATTGGGAATTCCTGCCTGGGATGGAATTCCCAGAGAATTCCTGGATCCCTGAAGTGCCCAAGGCTGAGTTTGATGGGATTGGAGCACCCTGGGATAGGGGAGGGGTCCCTGCCCTTGGCAGGGGCAGAATTAGGGAATTTTAAGGACTTTTCCAACCCAGACCATTCCGGAATTCTGTAAATTCCGAGGAACTTTTTCCATAGGGGCCATAAAGGGCTTTGACCCATGAAGTGATGGCCTCATTTTCTGCTCCCCTTCAGCCTCACAGATGTTTTATGTAAATATTTTTAACCATAAATACAATTCTCCCCTTTTTTAGAAGCCATTATTACACGGTTCTGAAATTAAAACCAGGCAAAATGCTGCTGCTCCCTTGGCCTTTCCTAAGTGAGGATCATTTCTGTGACAGGAATGAAAATTTCAATTTTTTTTTTTTTTATTTTTGCCAGCTGGAAGACTTGGAGGTGACAGTGTCTGATCATCTCCAGAAGGTTTTAAAGCCCAACTTTGCAGCTGCCTGGGAGGAGGTGGGGGATGACTTTGAGAAAGAAGAAACTTTTGCACTCAGTTCCATTAAAACCCTCGATGGTGAGATAACCCTCATTAATTTCAATCTGAATTTTAATATTTGAATAATTTAATTTTAATACTTTAATAATTATTTTCTTCTTCAATCTCTGAATGCAGAAGCTGTCAACAACATCATCAAGTTCCTGGGCATGCAGCCCTGTGAGAGGTCAGACAAAGTGCCAGAAAACAAAAATTCTCACACCCTCTATTTGGCTGGTAAGTGTTCCTCATTTTGAACTCCACATTCCCCACAGATTTTTCTAAATGAAGAGAAATCCTTCATTCTATTGCTTTTTCTAAATGAAGGGAAATTTAGGAGATTCTGCTGTCATTTTGGGGTTTTTTCTCTGTAGGAAGGGGTTTTTTTCCCCTGTAGAAAGTTGAAGTGGCCCCGTGTGGTCTTGGATATCCTCAGGCCAAGCTCTGAATGTCTTGGGATGGAGGAATTAGGAATTCTTCCTGTGGGAATGGTGGAGAATCTCGGATTTGAGAACTTTCAGAGCAGGCATTGAATTAAATTCCTTGCCTGAGCTTATCTCACAAAGGGCATTGTGGGAGCATCTTCTTATCAGGCACATCTTGAATTGCCCTGCAGCACCTACAATTTTTCCTGAATCTTGGAGTTGTTCAGGTTGGAAAAAACCCTCTGAGGTCATAAAATCCAACCATTTCCAGCACTGCCAAGGCCACCATTGGCCCTGTCCCCAAGTGTCACATCCACAGGGATTAAAATCCCTTCAGGGATGGTGACTCCACCTGTGCCAGGGCTGGATAATCCTTTCCATGGAGAAATTATCCCAATATCCAAATCAAACATTCCCTGGTGCAATTTGGGGCCGTTCCCTGTTCCTGTCCCTGTTCCCTGGGATGAGATCCCAAATCCTCCCTTCCTGTCAGGGAGTTGTGTAGAGCCACAAAGTCCCCCCTGATCCCCATTTTTCCCAGTTTTTTCCCCTTTCCAGTGTTTAATCACCTTTTCCATTGAAGGATTTCTCCCCAGCCATACCCCAAATTCAACACTCCCCGGGCAATTTGGCGGGCCATTCCCTGGTTTCCCTGGATGAGATCCCAATCTCCCGCCCGGCTGCCCCCTCCTGTGCAGAGCACAAGTCCCCCTGATCCCCATTTTTTTTCCAGTTTTTTCCCCCTTTCCAGTGTTTAATCACCTTTTCCATGAAGGAATTCCCCAATATCCAAATCAAACATCCCCTGGTGCAATTTGGGGCCGTTCCCTGTTCTGTCCCTGGGATGAGATCCCAAATCCCTCCCTCCTGTCAGGGAGTTGTGCAGAGCCACAAGGTCCCTCCTCATCCCCATTTTTCCAGTTTTTTCCCCTTTTCCAGTGTTTAATCACCTTTCCATGAGGAATTCCCCAATATCCAACCAACATTGCCTGGAGCTGTGCAATTGGGGCTGTTCCTGTTCCTGGGATGAGATCCCAAATCCCCCCGGCTGCCCCCTCCTGTGCAGAGCCACAAGGTCCCCCTTGATCCCAATTTTTCCCAGTTTTTTCCCCTTTCCAGTGTTTAATCACCTTTTCCATGAAGGAATTCCCCAATATCCAAATCAAACACTCCCTGGTGCAATTTGGGGCCGTTCCCTGTTCCTGTCCCCATTCCCTGGGTTGAGATCCCAAATCCACCCCGGCTGCCTCCTCCTGATGCAGACCACAAGGTCCCCCGATCCCCATTTTTCCCAGGTTTTTCCCCTTTCCATTGTTTATCACCTTTTCCATGAAGAAATTCCCCAATATCCAAATCAAACATTCCCTGGTGCAATTTGGGGCTGTTTCCTCTCCTCCTGTCCCTGTTCCCTGGGATGAGATCCCAAATCCCCCAGGCTGCCCCCTCCTGTGCAGAGCCACAAGGTCCCCCTTGATCCCCATTTTTCCCAGTTTTTTCCCCTTTCCAATATTTAATCACCTTTTCCATGAAGGAATTCCCCAATATCCAAACCAAACATTCCCTGGTGCAATTTGGGGCCGTTCCCTGTCCCTGCTCCTGGATGAGATCCCAAATCCTCCCCTCCTGTCAGGGAGTTGTGTAGAGCCAGAAGGCCCCCCCTGATCCATATTTTTCCCAGTTTTTTCCCCATTCCAGTCTTTAATCACCTTTTCCATGAAAAAATTCCCCAATATCCAAACTAAACACTCCCTGGTGCAATTTGGGGCCGTTCCCTGTTCCTGGGATGAGATCCCAAATCCCCCGCTGGTCCCGCTGTGCAGAGCCACAAGGTCCCCCCTGATCCCCATTTTTTTCCAGTTTTTTCCCCTTTCCAGTCTTTAATACCTTTTCCCATGAAGGAATTCCCAATATCCAAATTCAAACATTCCTGGTGCAATTTGTGGCCGTTCCCCATCTCCCCTGTCCCTGTTCCCTTGGTTGAGATCCCAATCCCCCCTGGCTGCCCCTCCTATCAGGGAGTTGTGCAGAGCCAGAAGGACCCCCCTGATCCCCTTTTTTTCCATTTTTTTTCCCCTTTCCCAGCTCCCCACCTCTCCCGGTTCTCCAGCCCTTTCCCAGCTCCATCCTCCCTGGACACCCTCCAATCCCTCCAGAGCTGCTCCCGAGGATTCCAGGGGTTCCTCAGCAGGGCCGGGACAGGGGACAGGGCACAATCCCTGCCCACCCTGGGGCTGGCACAGCCCAGGTGCCATCAGCCACTGCTGTCCCCATCCCCTCCAGGCCATCCCCCAGTGTCCCCATCCCTATGGGACTCGGGGACATCTCAGTGTTCCTTTTATCTTTTAATACCTACCAGGATATCTCTCTGTCCCCATCCGTTTGGGATTCCAGGATATCTCAATGTCCCCATACCATTGGGATTCCAGGACCCCTCAGTGTCCTCATCCCTTTGGGATTCCAGGATATCTCAGTGTCCCCATCCCTTTGGGATTCCAGGACATCTCAATGTCCCCATCCCTTTGGGATTCCAGGATATCTCAATGTCCCCATCCCTTTGGGATTCCAGGATATCTCAGTGTCCCCATCCCTTTGGGATTCCAGGATATCTCAATGTCCCCATACCATTGGGATTCCAGGACCCCTCAGTGTCCTCATCCCTTTGGGATTCCAGGATATCTCAATGTCCCCATCCCTTTGGGATTCCAGGACCTCTCGATGTCCCCATCCCTTTGGGATTCCAGGACCCCTCAGTGTCCCCATCCCTTTGGGATTCCAGGACATCTATGTCCCCATCCCTTTGGATTCCAGGACATCTCAATGTCCCCATACATTGGGATTCCAAGACCCCTCAGTGTCCCCATCCCTTTGGGATTCCAGGACCCCTCAATGTCCCCATCCCTTTGGGATTCCAGGACATCTCAATGTCCCCATACCATTGGGATTCCAGGACCCTCAGTGTCCCCATCCCTTTGGGATTCCAGGATATCTCAATGTCCCCATCCCTGTGGGACTCCAAGACCCCTCACTGTCCCCATCCCTGAGGGCTCCAGGTCACCTCTGTGTCCCTTTTGGAACTCCAGGTCACCTCCCTATTCCCTGTGGGATATCAAGACCCCTCCCTGTCCCCATTTGGGACTCCAGGCCACCTCCCTGTCCCCATTTGGGACTCCATGCCCTCCCTGTCTCCCATTTGGGACTCCAGGCCACCTCCCTGTCCCCATTTGGGACTCCATGCCACCTCCCTGTCCCCATTTGGGACTCCATGCCACCTCCTTGTCCCCATTTGGGACTCCAGGTCACCTCCCTGTCCCCATCCCCACGGGATTCCACCCATTCCCAGCTTTCCAACCCCTCTTTTCCAACCTGGAGCCCTCCATGGGGTGTGACCCTCGTGCAGAACCCCACTGCAAATTCAACCCATCCCGCTCCCCCATAATCTCAGAACTTCACCCCTGAACCCCTCTAAGTGACCTCTCCCCATTTCTTTGTCCCAGGTGTGTACAGAGGTGGCTCTGACGTGCTGGTGAGGTCCAGGCTGGCCCTTGGGGACGGTGTCACCATGCAGGTGACAGTCAGGAGCAAGGACGAGACGTCCGTCGATGTCATTTTGGCTTCCGTGGGCTGAGATTTCCAACGTGACCAATTCCCCTTTTTCCCATCAGCCTGGCTGTCCTTGTGCATGTCGTTTTTATTTCTCCATTTGGGAAATCTTTTTCTATGAGGTTCCATTCGATCTGTGTCCCTTTTTTCCCTCGTTGTCATTTTCCACATTCCACTAATTTATGGCATCTGGGGCCGCTTCAGCAAGCAGGGAAGAGAACCAACCCAAACTGCAAATTTGTGGGTTCCATTAGACCCATTCTGTGTCCCTTTTTTCCCTCTTGTCATTTCCACATTCCACCTAATTTATGCATCTGGGCCGCTTGCAGCAAAGCAGGGAAGAGAAAAAATGCGGGTCGGGGCGAGAAACGGAATCAGATTTTTGTCAAATTGATTTTTATTAACAGAAAATACTGGTTCAGTGGTGGAATTCATATGAATTGCTGTTAATAAAATAGAATTTTTTTTCTAATTCTCTCTGCTTGATACCAAAAAAATAGCCCAAATGGTGTTTATTAAGCAAACCCTTATTCCTAAAGGGATGCTGTCAAATTCCCAAAAAAAGCAATGAAAACCAACCCAACTGCAAATTTGTGGGTTCCATTCGAGCCATTTCGCTGTCCCTTTTTTCCCCTCATCATTTCCACATTCCCACCTAATTTATGGCATTGGGGCCGCTTGCAGCAAAGCAGGGAGAGGAAAAATGCGGGGTCGGGCGAGAAACGGAATCAGATTTTTTGTCAATCGTTTTTATTAACAGAAATACTGTTCAAGTGGTGGAATTCATATGAATTGCTGTTAATAAATAGAATTTTTTTTGTTCTAATTCCTCTCTGCTTGATACTAGAAAAATAGCCCATAATGGCTGTTTATTAAGCAAAACCCTTATTCCTAAAGGGATGCTGTCAAATCCCAAAAAAAAGCAATGAAAACCAACCAAACCTGCAAATTTGTGGGTTCCATTAGAGCCATTTCTGTGTCCCTTTTTTCCCCTTGTTGTCATTTCCACATTCCCACCTAATTTATGGCATCTGGGGCCGCTTGCAGCAAGCAGGGAGAAAAAATGGGGGTCGGGGCGAGAAAACGGAATCAGATTTTTGTCAAAATCGATTTTTATCTGGTTCAAGTGGTGATTCACTGGTTCAAGTGGTGGAATTTGCTGCAAATATGAATTGCTGTTAATAAAATAGAATTTTTTTTCTAATTCTCTCTGCTTGATACCTAAAAATAGCCCACAATGGCTGTTTATTAAGCAAACCCCTTATTCTAAAGGGATGCTGTCAAATTCCTAAAAAAGCAATGAAAAACCAACCCAAACCTGCAAATTTGTGGGTTCCATTAGAGCCATTCTCGTCCCTTTTTTCCCTCATTTCCACATTCCCACCTAATTTATGGCATTGGGGCCGCTTGCAGCAAAGCAGGGAAGAGAAAAATGCGGGTCGGGGCGAGAAAACGAATCAGATTTTTGTCAAAATCGATTTTTATTAACAGAAAATACTGGTTCAAGTGAGTGAATTCATATGAATTGCTGTTAATAAATAGAATTTTTTTTTGTTCTAATTCTCTCTGCTCTGATACAAAAAAAGCCCACAATGGCTGTTTATTAAGCAAAACCCTTATTCCTAAAGGATGCTGTCCAAATTCCCAAAA
Organism: Malurus cyaneus samueli; assembly: GCA_009741485.1. Lineage (NCBI taxonomy): Eukaryota > Metazoa > Chordata > Aves > Passeriformes > Maluridae > Malurus > Malurus cyaneus. The sequence goes on from VKON01001393.1 coordinate 78,490, forward strand.
AAAAGCAATGAAAAACCAACCCAAACCTGCAAATTTGTGGGTTCCATTAGAGCCATTTCTGTGTCCTCCTTTCCCTTTTTCATTTCACATTCCCACCTAATTTATGGCATCTGGGCCGCTTGCAGCAAAGCAGGGAAGAGAAAAAATGTGGGTCGGGGCGAGAAATGGAATCAGATTTTTGTCAAAATCGATTTTTATCTGGTCAAGTGATACTGGTTCAAGTGGTGGAATTGCTGAATAGAATTGCTGTTAATAAAATAGAATTTTTTGTTCTAATTCTCTCTGCTCTTGATACAGAAAAAGAGCCCACAATGGCTGTTTATTAAGCAAAACCTTATTCCTAAAGGATGCTGTCAAATTCCAAAAAAAAAGCAATGAAAAACCAACCCAAACCTGCAAATTTGTGGGTTCCATTAGAGCCATTCCATGTCCCTTTTTTCCCCTCATCATTTCCACATTCCCACCTAATTTATGGCATTGGGGCGCTTTGCAGCAAAGCAGGGAAGAGGAAAAAATGCGGGGTTCGGGGCGAGAAAACTAAATCAGATTTTTGTCAAAATGATTTTATTAACAGAAAATACTGGTTCAAGTGGTGGAATCATATGAATTGCTGTTAATAAAATAGAATTTTTTTTTGTTCTAATTCTCTCTGCTTGATACAGAAAAAAGCCCACAAGGCTGTTATTAAGCAAAACCCCTTATTCCTAAAGGGATGCTGTCAAATTCCCAAAAAAAGCAATGAAAAACCAACCCAAACCTGCAAATTTGTGGGTTCCATTCGAGCCATTCTCGTGTCCCTTCCTTTCCCTCATTGTCATTTCCACATTCCCACCTAATTTATGGCATCTGGGGCCGCTTGCAGCAAAGCAGGGAAGAGAAAAGATGCGGGGTCGGGGCGAGAAAATGGAATCAGATTTTTGTCAAAATCGATTTTTATTAACAGAAAATACTGGTTCAAGTGGTGGAATTCATAGGAATTGCTGTTAATAAAATAGAATTTTTTTGTTCTAATTCTCTCTGCTCTGATACAGAAAAAATAGCCCACAATGGCTGTTTATTAAGCAAAACCTCTTATTCCTAAAGGGATGCTGTCAAATTCCAAAAAAAAAGCAATGAAAAACCAACCCAAACCTGCAAATTTGTGGGTTCCATTAGAGCCATTCCCATGTCCCTTTTTTCCCCTCATCATTTCCACATTCCCACCTAATTTATGGCATTGGGGCCGCTTGCAGCAAAGCAGGGAAGAGGAAAAAATGCGGGGTCGGGGCGAGAAAACTAAATCAGATTTTTGTCAAAATCGATTTTTATTAACAGAAAATACTGGTTCAAGTGGTGGAATTCATATGAATTGCTGTTAATAAAATAGAATTTTTTTTTTGTTCTAATTCTCTCTGCTCTGATACAGAAAAAATAGCCCACAATGGCTGCTTATTAAGCAAAACCCCTTATTCCTAAAGGGATGCTGTCAAATTCCCAAAAAAAAGCAATGAAAAACCAACCCAAACTTGCAAATTTGTGATATTTTTGTGACTGTCTCTTCTCCATCAGTGTACAGAGAGAGATTAAACTTCATTTCTAGACTGAGGCAGATTCAATTCTCTGAGTCTCAGGAAAACAGGAAACACCAAACCCCAGGGCAGCTTTTCCTGGGCTCAAACTGGGAAATGAAAATATTCATCCCACATGAAAAAGTGGGAAAGGACCTCGTGAGGGGATTTCTGCCTCTCCCTGCTGATGATTTGGTGCTTTTTGCTGAGTCAGGGTGAAGAAGGAAGGAAGAAATGCTGATTTAATGCTGATTTAATGCTGATTTAATGCTGATTTAATTCAAATTTAAACCCCTGAGTTAGGCTGGGCAAGAAGGGGAATGCAGGACTGGAAGAATTTCCAGCATCCTGTTTTTTCCCCTCGTTTTTCCAGCACTCCAAGGATTTCCCTCTGCTTGCAGCCCTGAGGGTGTGAGCACCGAGTGAGATAAAATCCAGGTTTTTTTTTTTTTTCCTGCCCTCCAAAGCCTCCCTGGTGAGCTGCAGCAGCTCAGAAGGAGTTGATGAAATTCAGGTAGGCATTTAGGAATCCTGTAGGATCCTCCAGCTGTGGGTAGTGGCTGATGTGATCATCCAGCACGGACACCGTGGACGTGGGGAGCACTTTCCTGGTGGAAAAAACAGCAAATTTGGCACAGGAACTGCACACGATCTGCCTCAACGTGGATTTGGGATCAAAAATCCTGGAGCAGCTACATCTGAGCATTTCCAAAAGTTGGATTCCCTTCGGGTCAGTTTGGAGATTTCCTCAGGTAACAAATCTTTCCTGTGTGGTTTTAAAATGTTAAAATTTTTCCTTGGATTAATTTTTCCTTGGAAAATTCCAATTTTTGCTGCAGAAGGAATTCCAAACTGCTCTGGCTGTGCAGGTTCCAGGGGGAATTAAAAACAGCCTCCATGAGGATGGAATTGAAGGAATAACAGGAAAAAACATCCCTTGGAATGAAGTTCCAGCTGCACATTCCCATTTTTCTCGTACCTGTAGAGCTGGAGGAACTCTGGGTGTGGATTCACAGGGTCCAGGGGCCCGTAGATGAGATGCACTGCAAAGGGAGGCACAGACAGAGTTTTTATATCATCAATTAGTGGATTCATTAATTAGGACATCCCTCAATTAACACCAAGGAGCCCTGCAGATGTGATCCCTCCTCGTTTTTACAGAGCACAGAACAAACCAGCACCAAAGGGGCACGTGCTGCTCTGCCCTGGGGACAAATTCAGCCTCAAACCCCAAAATTTTCCTTCGATGCAACTTTTTTGGGGTTTGAGAAACTCCTCAACTTTATGGAGCAGAGAACCAGCACAAACCAGGGAATTCTCTGCTGAAAAATTGGATTTGAGCTCAGAATAACCCAGAGGCTGAGGAGTGGAAGGAGCCAGAGCTGTGCACCGATGCTGGGAAGCGAGGGGAGGATAATTCCCAAAAATCCCAAAAGAGGGGGGGAGAAAATCCCAAAAGAGAGGGGGGAAAATTCCCAATAATCCCAAAAGAGAGGGGAAAACCCCAATAATCCCAAGCAGGAAGGGAAGAGATTCCTACTCACATGGGACTGAGGTAGACTTCAGAGCCCCAACCCAGCGCTCCCTGTGCTTCTTCCTCTGGTTTATGTACTGCAAAATGCTGAAAAAAACCTCAATTTTACCCCTGGTTTATGTACTGCAAAATACTGAAAAAACCTCAATTTTACCCCTGGTTTATGTACTGCAAATACTGAAAAACCTCAATTTTACCCCTGGTTTATGTACTGCAAAATATTGGAAAAAACCTCAATGTTACCCCGTGGATGCTGCCCAGCACTGGAATTCCAGTCTGGAATTTGCTCCTGGAGCCATGGACAGTTCTGGAATGAGATCCAGGTGGGATCTGCATCTCCCGTGGGAAACCAGCACCACCCCCTCTTCATCATCATTATCATTATCATCATCATCCTCATATCATCGTCACCATCATCATTATCCTCATATCATCATCAGCAGCAGCACTATCATCATCACTGTCGTCATCACCATAATATCATCATCACCCCATCACCATCACATCACCAATTCTAATCATCGCACCATTACATCACCATCACCACTATCACCAAACACATCATCATCACTCATCACCATCATCATCATATCATTATCATATCACCATTGTAATTATCATATCATCTTCACCATCATTATCATCATCCTCATCATCATCATATCGTCATCATATCATCATCATCATATCATCATCATCATATTCATCATCCCTCATATTCATTCTCTATCATCATCATCATATCATCTCATCTTCTACAATCACCATCATCATCAATTCATCACCATACCATCATCATATCATCATCATCTTCATATCATCATCACCATCATCATCATATCATCATCATCATCATCATATCATCATCATCATCATATCATCATCATCATCATATATCATCATCATCTCATCACCATCATCATTCATCATCATTCATTCACCATCATTCATACCATCATCATCATCATCAATCATATATCATCATCATCATCATCATCATATCATCATCATCTATCATATCATCATCACCATACCATCATCATCATCATCATATCATCATCATCATCTTCATATATCATCACCATACCATCATCATCACCATCATCATCATCATATCATCATCATCATATCATCATCATCATCATCATCATCATCATATCATCATCATCATCACCACCACCACCCCATCATCGTCATCATCATCATCATCATCATCCTCCTCATCATCACCATCCTCCTCATCATCATCCCTGTGCTTAGTGGCTCCACATTTCCGGTGGGAGCAGGGGAGATGAAGAACTGAACCCACAACCACCAGCCCGAAATCCTTCAAAAAGCCACAAAGTGGAGAAAACAAAACATCCAAACTCCACATTTTGGATTTGGGATTTCTGGGAATGGCCCAGAAGGTTCAAATCCAGAGGGAAAATCGCTCCTGGGACAATTCCACGGGATCTGTCCCAATACCTGCCACAGTTTCAGCTCAGTCATTCCCAAAAAAAACCCCAAATCCAAGCTTTTGCCTTCCAAATTAAAAATTCCCAGATTTTACATCTTTAATCACGCACCAGCTCAGATCCAACTCAAACCTCCATTTCCCTGCCTTTCACCGTCCCTGATCAAATCCCTGCTCCGACATCACCCCCCAGCTCTTTTTTGGGGTGCAGCGCTGATCCCAAACTCCAGAGAAGCAGCTGGAAGTTCTGGAGAGCTCTGGGAACCTCGGAGCAGCCGGAAAATAAAATTCCTACAAGAATTCACCCCAAAATACCTGTCCATAACGAGATTGCCGTCGTTATTCCGCACCGCTGTCCACATATCCCAAAATTCCGCCTGCGAGGGCTGTGTGTACGGCCCAAAAACTGCCCCGAGCCTGGAAAAAAAGGAATTTAGAGAGAGATTTGGCAGAAATTGGAGACTTTGGAGAAATCTGGAGAAATTGGAGAAATTTGGAGAATTTGGCAGCAGTTTTTTAGCAGCAAAAACTCCCCCCATTTTTGAGGGAAACTCAAATTTCAGCGCTTCCAATTTCCACGGCAGAACTCCCAAGTGGTAAAATGTCCCATAAATAAGAAGGGATAAGAGTTGATGGCCTAAAGGGGTTTTTTTGGAAAAAAGAGGGTTTTTAACAGTTAAAAATACCGAAATTTGATTGTGCTGGGGGTTTTGTTGCCTCTGAAATGGGTGATTCCAGGGAAAAGCTGGTTTATTATTAAGCTGAAGTGCTTGGTGGAGAGGGGAAGGTCCAGGAGGTCAATTTGGGAGGGATTTGCTCCTCTGCCAAATCCATGCTGATTGAGGGAATCGTGGAATTTTGGGGGTTGGAAGGGAATTTTAGGATTTTTCAGTGTCACCTCCCACCATCCCAGGCTGCTCCAATCCCAATGTCCAGCCTGGCCTTGGGCACTGCCAGGGATCCAGGAATTCTCTGGGAATTCCATCCCAGGCAGGAATTCCTTTGAATTCCCACATTTTCCCTTTCCCACATCCCTATGGATGTACCAAAACCCGACTCACCCTTGGGAGAAGAAGAAGAAGTTCATGAGCCGCAGGAGGATGGGCGACAGCAACCCCCCGTCCTTGAGGAGCTTGAGAAGGAGGAAAACGTGGATCAATGCTCAAAACCTCCACGGAGAGCTTCTCCCATCCCTTGAGATGTCCATGGGGTCTCCAGGGGGTTTTTATTTGGGATTTTGGGGTTTGGTGGGATTAGGAAGGGAGAGCTCACCGTCTGGATGAAGCGGGGGTAGTGCGTCTCGGGAAAAATCCCTGGAAGGAGAGCAGAGAACAGAGCGGTGATTGTTTTGTTGGGAGTGTTTTGTTTTGTTCCACATTTCCTGGTTTTTGCCCTTGGTGGTGCCGTGGAATCGGCACAGGGAGCCCCAGCATGGCTGCTCTGGGTTAATTAGAGCAGCTTGATTGCAATCTTTGGGATTTGGGGGACGGAGATGGGAAATCCCATAGGTTCCAATCCCATGGATCCCATCCTACGGATCCCCATCCCATGGATCATCATCCCAGGACCCATCCGGACATCATCCATGGATCCCATCCTGGACTCCATCCCACGATTCCCCTCCCCCTCCATGGATCCCATCCCATGGGTCCCATCTCACACATCCCATCCCATCTCACGGATCCCATCCCTGGATCATCCATCCACAATCCATCCTATGGATCCCATCCCATCCCACAGATTACATCCCTCCATCTGTGATCCCATCCCATCCCATCCCATGGATCATCATCCCAGATTGTCCTCCTCCCATCCCATCCCATCCCACGGATCCCATCCCACAGATCCCATCCCATGGACCCCATCCCATCTCACAAATCCCATCCCATGGATCAATCCCACCCCATCCCTGGATCCCACCCATCCCAGATTCCATCCCATCCCAACCCATCCCGACCAGTCCCATGCCACAGATTCCCATCCATTCCCATCCCACCCCCCAGATCCCAAACCTCACCTCCGTTGGATAAGCAGAGGCTGTTGATCAGGATGCTCCCAGTTTTATTGTGCTCATACCTGGGGACAGCACAGAAGAAGCTGAAACACCCCAAAACCCCTCCAGACCCCAAAAAACAACGGGATCACCTCCGTTCCCTTCAGGATCGGCCGGATGGGAGCTCAGACATGCCCCGAGACACCTCAGGCATGAGGAAAATGGGATTTTCTGCCCCATCCTTCCACTTATCTGCTGGAAACATCCCGATGGACAGAAAAAAGACCAGGAGGGGTGGCAGGGACCTGTGTAGCAGCTCCTGGGCCACCGTGTCCCCGTAGTCGTGGGACAGCAGATTGATCCTCTGGTGCCGCAGCCCGAGGTGCCGCAGCAGCCCCTCCACGATGGTGGCCTGCTCGAAGATGGAGTAGCCATGGGGCCTCTGAAAAAGGGGAGAGAAGGGTCTCAGTGAGAGCCTGAGCCAGCAGGAACCCACAAATTCCCAAAGAAATACCCCGAGGGAGGAAGGTGGAAATGTGGGATATGGAAACGGGAAGTTCGCCATCCCGGACTCGGCGCTTGGGATGGCCACGAGGCCACGGCGAGCATTGTCCACGCTCCACAGGGCTCAAGGTGTGCTCTGGAATCCCATCAAACCCAGCATGGAGTCCAATCAAACCCAGCTTGGAGTGAGTCCCATCAAACCCAGCTTGGAGTGAGTCTCATCAAACCCACTTAGAGTCCATCAAACCCAGCTTGGAGTGAGTCCCATCAAACCCAGTTTGGAGTCCCATCAAACCCAACTTGGAGTGAGTCCAATCAAACCCAGCTTTGAGTGACTCCTATCAAACCCACCTGAAGGTCCATCAAACCCAACTTGGAATCCCATCAAACCCAGCTTGGAGTCCATCAAACCCAGCTGGAGTGAGTCCCATCAAACGCACACTTGGAGTGAGTCCAATCAAACCCACTTGGAGTGAGTCCAATCAAACCCAGCTTGAGTCCCATCAAATCCAGCTTGAGTGAGTCCCATCAAACCCAGCTTGGAGTGAGTCCCATCAAACCCAGCTTGGAGTGAGTCCCATCAAACCCAGCTTGGAGTGAGTCCCATCAAACCCAGCTTAGGTCCCATCAAACCCAGCTTGAGTGAGTCCCACAAACCAGCTTGGAGTGAGTCCATCAAACCCACTTGGAGTGAGTCCATCAAACCCAACTTAGGAGTCCATCAACCCAACTTGAGGAGTCCATCAAACCCAACTTGGAGTGAGTCCATCAAACCCAACTTGGAGTGAGTCCAATCAAACCCAACTTGGAGTGAGTCCAATCAAACCCAGCTTTGAGTGGCTCCTATCAAACCCAGCTGAAGGTCCATCAAACCCAACTTGGAATCCCATCAAACCCAGCTTGGAGTGAACCCATCAAACCCATCTTGGAGTGAATCCCATCAAACCCAGCTTGGAGTCCAATCAAACCCAGACTGGAGTGAGTCCATCAAACCCAACCTGGAGTCCCATCAAACCCAGCTTGGAGTGAGTCCCATCAAACCCAACTTGGAGTCCCATCAAACCCAACTTGGGTCCCATCAAACCCAGCTTGAGTGAGTCCCACCAAACCCAGCTTGGAGTGAGTCCCATCAAACCCAGCTTAGAGTGAATCCAATCAAACCCAGCTTGGAGTGAGTCCCATCAAACCCAGCACTGGTGAGTCCAATCAAACCCAGTGGAGTGATCCCATCAAACCAGCTTGGAGTCCATCAAACCCAGACTGGAGTGAGTCCCATCAAACCCAACTTGGAGTTCCATCAAACCCACTTGAGTGATCCAATCAAACCCAGCTTGGAGTCCAATCAAACCCAGCTTGGAGTCCCATCAAACCCAACGTGAGTCCATCAAACCCAGCTTGGAGCTCCATCAAACCCAACTTGGAGTCCCATTAAACCCAGCTTGGAGTGAGTCCAATCAAACGCAACTTGGAGTGAGTCCAATCAAACCCAACTTGGAGTGAGTCCCATCAAACCCAACTTGGAGTGAGTCCCATCAAACCCAGCTTGGAGTGAGTCCAATAAACCCAGCTGAAGTTCCACCACAAATTCCCATCCCTTCCTTACATATATAATTATTTAGAATTTGAATTTATCCCTTTATAATAATTTAAAATTTACAATTATATAATTAGAATTTATCCTTTTTCAGAGATAAATGGGAGGAGGGAGTGGATGAAAAAACCCCAATTTTCCGGAGTTGAAAATTTCCGTGAAAATGCTCATCCCGGGCTACTCACGGGTTTGTCACTGAATCCAAATCCCAGGAAATCCAGGGCAATCACCCGGTGAAAGCGCTGGGTCAGCCCTTCCCAGATCTGGGAAGAGGAGAAAAGCGTTGGAAAAGCATCAGAGAGGGGATATGGGTCTGATTTGGGTCAGAAGATTGTGGGCTCATTGGGTAAGGGGGATTGTGGGTCTCATTTGGGTCAAGGGGTGGGCATTGGGTAGAGGGGCCTTGGGGTTGGAGGGGGATTGTGGGTCCATTTGGTGGGAATGGAAAAAGGGAAAATCCTGGTGGGAGGGAAATGTTCCACTCCACCATCTTCCAGCTCCAAAAAAAAGCAGCAGTAGGTCAAAATTTCCCCCAAAAAACAACACCATCCCAAAAAAACCCTAAGGAATACCTGTGGGTGCTTTCCTCACGGTTTGGGGTGGAATGTGGGATAGGGTGATGTGAAAAAGCTCAGATCCCATCTGGGAGAGGAACAAATATCCCAAAGCATGGGGATATCCTTCCAAATCCCAGAAAAAAAACTGGGAATTCTCCGAGCTGCCCCACTGCTCTGCTCATCCCAGGAGATGAAAATCCCAGGATTTGCTGTAGGATTTCCCCCCCTGACCTTGCTCCAGTCGTAGCTGGACGTGGGGAAGCCGTGCAGGAGCACCACGATGTCAGAGCTGCCCACGGCACCGCTGGAATCTGTGGGGTCGGAGCAGAGACACCTCAGGGAGGGTTTTTACCCCAAAAAAAAACCCTTTTAGGGCGGCTCAGCCCAATGGGAATCCGCCCTCCTGTGAGGTTTCCCCAAAACCAAAGATGGGTTTGATTCTTGCTGCTCCTTCCCAGTGGGTCCCTTTGTTCCAGGGATTTAATTAGGACAAATTAATTAGGACAAATTAATTAGTTGAAATTAATTCCAGCAGCTGCCATGTTGCTGGAAAAAGGGTTTCCAGTGTTTTCTTCATGCTGGGATCCATTAGAAGCTTTTAGGATCGTTCTCACCGAGGTACAAAACCCAACTTTCCCCCATTAAAATGTTTGGATCCATCCCTGCCGGGTGAGCCCATAAACTCCTTCAGACCCGCTATGGGTCCGTGTGCCCCTCAGCCCCACAATGACCCCAAATACCCCCTCAAACCCCAAACAGAACCATATTTCCCCCCCAAACCCCCAATGAGACCCACAATCCCCCTTTGACCCCAAATGAGAGTCATGTCCCCTCTCTGACCCACATTTCCTCCACAAATTTGAAATGGACCCATATCCCATCTCTGACCCCAAATGGACCCACAATCCCCCTTCAACCCCAAATGAGACAAGTCTTTTCTCTGACCCCAAATGGACCCACGTTTCCCCCTCAAACCCCAAATAGACCCACATTTCTCCTGCAAACTCGAAACGGATCCATATTCTGTCTCTGACCCCAAACGGACCCACAATCCCCCTCCAACCCCAAATGAGACCCACAATCCCCCTTTGACCCTAAATGAGACCCATGTCCCCTCTCCGACCCCAAATGGATCCCCATTTCCCCCTCAAAACTCATATGGACCCACATTTGCCCCCCAAATTCGAAATGGACCCATATCCCGTCTCTGACCCTAAATGGACCCACAATCCCAATCAGACCCCAAATATCCCCTCTCTGACCCCAAATGGACCCAATTCCCCTCAAACAAATGACCCAACCCATGGACATAGACCCAATCCATCTCTGACCCAAATGGACCCACAATCCCCTCTCACCCCAAATTAGACCATGTCCCCTCTCTGACCCCAAATTAGAGCCATGTCCCCTCTCTGACCCCAAATGGGCCCACATTTCCCCCTCAAACTTGAAATGGACCCACAATCCCAAATGAGACCCCAAATGAGACCCATATCCCATCTCTGACCCCAAATGGACCCACAATCCCCCTCCAATCCCAAATTGACCCACAATCCCCTCTCTGACCCCAAATGGACCAACAATTCCCCTCAAACTTGAAATGGACCCACAATCCCAAATGAGACCCCAAATGAGACCAAAGTCCTTTCTCTGACCCCAAATGGACCCACAATCTCCCTTTGACCCCAAACAATCCCTGAATCATCAGCGGCTCCTCCCCGAACCGTCCGTGCGGGATTTGTCCCCCTCTCGGGGACATTTGGGGTTTTGGGACCGTCCCCGTGGCCCCGAGGGCACCTCGGTAGAAGACGTTGAGGTCGTTGTAGGTGAAGAAGCTGCCGGAGGAGCTCCAGGAGCGCAGGGCCGGGGACAGCTGCGGGGCCGGGACGTGCAGGTATAGGGCCAGGAGGGGCACGAGCAGCGACCCCAAAAGCAGCCGCCGCTCATTCATCCTGCGGGGTTAACACCGGAACGCCTCAATTCCCCTAAAAACCGCTGTGACCCCAAAACCAACCGCCGTGACCCCAAAAGCAGCCACCGCTCGTTCATCCTGCGGAGTTAAACCAGAACTCATTAATTCCCCTAAAAACTGCTGTGACCCCAAAACCAGCACTGTGACCCCAAAAGCAGCCACCGCTCGTTCATCCTGTGGGGTTAACACCAAAACTCCTCAATTCCCCTAAAACCCACTGTGACCCCAAAAGCAGCCACCGCTCGTCATCCTGCGGGTTAAACCCGAATCGTCAATTCCCCTAAAAACCGCTGTGACCCCAAAACCAACCACTGTGATCCCAAAAGCAGCCACCCCTCATTCATCCTGCAGGGACAACGGGGTTCCTCAAATCCCCTAAAACCCACAGTGACGCAAAACCCACACTGCTCGTTCATGCTGGGGGTTAACACCGGAATCCTTCAATCCCTAAACACCACTGTGACCCCAAACCAGCCACATGCCCCAAACCAGCCACTGTGACCCAAAACAGCCACTGTGACCCCAAAAACAGCCACTGTGACCCCAAACCAGCCACTGTGACCCCAAACCAGCCACTGTGACCCCAAACCAGCCACTGTGACCCCAAAACCAGTCACCGCTCGTTCATCCTGCGGGGTTAACCCTGGAACTCGTCAATTCCCCTATAAATGACTGTGACCCCAAAACCAACCACCATGACCCCAAAACCAGCCACTGTGATCCCAAAACCAGTCACCGCTCGTTCATCCTATGGGGTTAACCCCAGAACTCCTCAACTCCCCTAAAACCCACCGTGACCCCAAAACCAACCGCCATGACCCCAAAAGCAGCCACCACTCGTTCATCCTGCGGGGACAATGGGGTTCCTCAAATCCCCTAAAACCCACTGTGACCCCAAAACCAGCCACTGCTCGTTCATCCTGCGGGGTTAACCCCGGAACTCGTCAATTCCCCTAAAAACCAACCACTGTGACCCCCAAAACCAGCCACTGTGACCCCAAAAGCAGCCACCGCTCGTTCATCCTGCGGGGTTAAACGGAACTCTCTTAATTCCCCTAAAAACCACTGTGACACCACCACCACCCCAACCCCCGTGACCCCAAAACAACCACTGCTCGTTCATCCCTGCAGGGACAGCGGGGATATCGGGGTTTGCCAGCACTCTCATTCCCTAAAGACTATGGGGGTTAGGGGGTTATGGGGTCATTGGGTTATGGGTATTGGGTCATGGGGTTATGGGTCATTGGGGGGCCGTGAGTATTGGGGTTATGGGGTCATTGGGGGGTCACTGGGGGGGGGGTCACTGGGGGGGGGGTATGGGGGCCATGAGGTTATTGGGGATGTTATGGGGTCATTAGGGGGCTATGGAGTCATTGGGGTTTATTGGGTTCATTGCTGTGGTCACTGGGGGTCATTGGGGGTGTATTGGGGTCATTGGAGGATCACTGGAGGGTCATTTGGGGCGTTATGGGGTACTGCGGGGGTCTGAGGGGGGTTATGAGAGTCTAGAGGGGTTGAGGGGGTTATGGGTCATTGGGCGGAGCCGTAGGGTCATTGGGGGTTATGGAGTCATGGGGTCATTGGGCAGGGCATGGGTCCTGGGGGGGTTTGAGGGGGTTTGGGTGACGGGGAGGTTATGGGGTCATTGCGGGATTATGGGGTCATGGGGTTCATTGAGGGAGTTATGGGGTCATTGGGGGGTTATGGGGGGGTTATGGTCACTGGGGGGTCTGAGGGGGTTATGGGGTCATTGGGGGTTATGGGGGGGGTTATGGGGTCACTGGGGTCCGGAGCGGGCACGAACCACACAGGGTTCCGCCAAAGCGCGGGCCAACCCATCCAAGCCACGCCCTGGCACACCACCCCAACCCCGCCATCGAAGCCCCGCCCATATAAACCCGGCCCGTCCCGGGCCCCCCACCGCCCCTCCATGAGCGGCGCGCCCGGCGGGGGAAGGGGGCGGAGCCTCCAGCGCGCCCCGGCGGGGGGCGAGGGGGCGTGGCCGCGGGCGCGCGCGCCCCTTCTCACTGCGCTCAGGCGCTGCCGCGGCGCGCGCGCCGATCGCGCTCTGCCGGCGGGGCGGGGCGGGGGCGGGGCTGGGAGGGGGCGTGCCACCTCCCGCGCATGCGCAGCTCCCCCCCCCCCTTTCCCTTCCCGCGTCTTCTCCGTTGCCGGGCGACGCGCGCGCTGCCCCTGCGCGGCTCCTGATTGGCTGCGGCCGCGGCGGGCGGCCAATGGCGGCGGGCGTAGTTGCGGGGTGGGCGGGAGGCGGGAGCGCAGCCGCGCGTGAGGGACGGGCGGAGCGGGCGAGTGGCGCTGTGGGGAGATGTCGGCTCGGGGCGGATTCGGGGACCCTCAGGTGCTGTCAGGGCCATTCCCTTCGCCGGCATCCTCCGGGCGGCGAGGGGGAACGCGGGGGAAGCGCGGGGGGACGGCTGCTGCAACCTCCGGAGCCGGGCGTGCTCCGCGTGGAGGGAAAACGGAAGAAATGCTCCTCCGAATGCATTAATTTTAATACCGAGATGGGCATTCCGGAATTTCTCATTCATTTTTCTATCTCTCAAACCCCTTGAAATAGCATTTTTTTTGTTCTTTTTTTTTCCCCTTTTAAAAATAATTTTTCAAAATTTGAGGTTTTCTTTTTCTTTTCCGTTTTGAAACAGCTTTTAACGCGGCGCATCCCCTCAAATCCCAAGTATCAACATATAAAAACACGGCTGGATACCGGTAAGTGAAATTGTTGTGGGGTAAAAACACCACAAAGTGGACGTAGGATGATAGAAAAGTATAATTAATGTCTTAATTGCTTCTGTTTTAAGCTAATTTACCTCAAGCCCTGCGGAAATCTCATTGTGATTATGATTTGTCTCTCGGGTTTGAAGCTTTTAAAAATCACCAGTTTTAAAACTTTCTTCTAAATCTGAAGGTTAAACAAGCCCAAACCCTGTAGATTTACGTGTCTTTGTGTATATTTTTTGTATTTATATGTATTTATGCATATTTATAATTATTTACAGATATTTTGTGTATTTATTTTCACACATCTCAGTGCATCCTCGTGAAAACTGAGATTAAATGCTGTGTGTGTAGATAACCACAAGTTTAAAGCATTCCTAGTGTTAAAACTTGGGGTTTTTTCCCTACTTTTCTGTTTTAAAGAAAAATTAGTGCCTTAAATAGGGTTTAAACTGGGTCAGGCTCTGTTGTGGTGGTTCCCATAGGAATTTCTGCTCTTGAAATTCACGGCCTTTCCTTGTATTTTGTCAAGAATGTGAGGCAAAAATAATTATTTGGGGTTTTTTGTTGTTGAAGCAGCTGAATTTTATCCAGTGACACCAAAATTCTGGGAAAGGGACAGCAAATCCTTGGATTTTTCTGTTTAACTCCACCTTCCTTGAAAGAAAAAAAGGAAAATTGTGGCGTTTTTGTGCCTTTTATTGTGATGAGAAAAGAAGATCTACAACAAACAGCAATTTCCTTTGAAGCAATTAAAATTTAAGCCTTAATGGGCCTGAAGAAAACCTCTTATAAAGAAATAATTGTAATAAACTGATTTTTTTTGTTTTTTATTTTCTTACAGGAAACAGTATGTCAAAATATATGGAGAAATTGGAGGAGATCAAAAGAAGTGAGTACATGGGAGAGGAGTAAGGATGGGATAAAAATGGGTTTGTTCAAAACTCCGAGAGCAGGGGCTGAATTCCAAAGTTTTCCTTGGAAATCTCCACAAATTTAACTTTAAAATTGAAGCAATTTTAAATTGGGGAATCTTCCAGATCCTTCTTTGTGCGGGTTTTGTGATTGGATTGAAACCAGACAGGAAGTTCTCTGGATGAAAAAATCCACACCAGACTCACCTGGGAAGACTCATGGTTCATTTTCATTTCTTTATTTCACTTTTAGGTGACAATTTGAGTTCTTTTATCTTTATATAATTTAAATTTCCAGCAAAATACTCCAAGACAGGAAAAAAACAAGCTCATTATTTCTGTTTCCACTGATTTCACCACCTGGTGATTTTGACAACTTTGGCTTCTTCATTTTATTTCTTTCTTTTCCCACCAAAACCAGGCTTTTCAATTTTTTTTTCCCAATAAAACTGGTGATTCACTACTTTATTTCCAGATTATTCTCACGTAAGGAGCCAGAAAAACTCTTCAACCCAAAAGCTGTGCTTAGCAAAGCGACAAAAAAACCTGAATTGAACCGAAACCTCCATTAATGAGCATTAATTAGGACTTGAAACATTCAGTTTTAACTCTCAGCCCCATTTTCTGTGTCCCCATTGAGAGGGAATTTATTTGTACAAAATGGCCCTTTGTTCATGGTTTGTTTGTTGGGGTTTTGTTTGTTTTTTTTTTTTTAAAACCGCAGGTCTTTTTGGGGAAAAAAAAACCCAAGAGAGGATTGACCTTGGCTTTCCAAACTGCTCTGTTTGACTGAGATTTCAGCTCTGGACACTGCCTGGCTTTTTCTTGCTGCTGAAAATCTTGTTTTGTGGCCCGGGGTGGGTTTTCAATCTCCACCACGGATCTGTTCCGCGCGATTCTTTTGTCCCTCTTCGTTTCTGCGGGCCAGGGAGGAACTTTCCCATTCTCCCCTGGCTGAATGGACACCTTGTGCTCTCAGGGAGGGTAGGAACTTCTCCCCCTTGGTTTCTCAGGGATAGATGACACCGTTTGGACACGGCTTTAAATCCCCAGCACAGGCAACTCTCTGTCCCTTATGTAACGTGAGAGATTTAAATCCACGGCATCAAAAATTAAAGAGAGCTGCGGCCACCACCATTCATCCTTTTCTGGAGGACACACACAGAGCCTCTTCCTCCTCTCTTCTCCAAAATTCCAAGGAGCCTGTCCTGGAGAATCCAATCATTCCCAGCAAAACCATGTCAGAAAATTCCAACGCATCTGCCAGGACCCAGCCGGGTACGTCGGGTTGGTTTTGGAGCTGGGAGCGGCACTTTTGAGCTCTCTGGGAAGGCATTTTGGGGGGCAAAGCAAGATTTAGGGCAAAGAGGCTTTTTCTGGGTTCTGGTTTATTTTTTGGGATAAATTATCCTGATTTGAGGTGGGAAGAAACTGTCCAGGAGCCGCGTTGTGCGACAACACCAGTTCTGCTTTTTTACATCCAGCACTTCCCAAACTTTGCTGCTTTCATTTGTCCTAAATGAATTTATTTAATACTCCAGAAAATCTCTTTCTTTTTGGCCCTAACTGGGCAATTTCAATCCTTGAGCAGATGAAATGGGAAATAATTACAGGAGCACTTCCCAAACTTTGCTGCTTTCATTTGTCCTAAATGAAGTTTATTTGATATTCCAGAAAATCTTTTTGGCATACGGGCAATTTCATCCTTGAGCAGAGAAATGGGAAATAATTACAGGGTGGCAGTTCCCAAGTTTGCTGCTTTCATTTGTCCTAATGAATATTTATTTGATACTCCAGAAAATCTCTTTCTTTTTGGTCATAACTGGGCAAAATTTTCAGTCCTTGAGCAGATGAAATGGGATAAATAATTTACAGTAGGCACTTCCCAAACTTGCTGCTTTCTTTGTCCTAAATGAAGTTTATTTGATACTCCAGAAATCTCTTTGCTTTTTTGGCCATAACTGGGCAATTCAATCCTTGAGCAGATGAAATGGGAAATAATTACAGGGGGCAGTTCCCAAGCTTTGCTGCTTTCATTTGTCCTAAATGAAGTTTATTTGATACTCCAGAAAATCTCTTTCTTTTTGGCCCTAACTGGGCAATTTCAATCCTTGAGCAGATGAAATGGGAAATAATTACAGGAGTCACTTCCCAAACTTTGCTGCTTTCATTTGTCCTAAATGAATTTTGTTTGATATTCCAGAAAATCTTTTTGGCCATAACTGGGCAATTTCAATCCTTGAGCAGACGAAATGGAAAATAATTACAGGAGATAATTGTTGCTGGGTTGTTTTTTTTTTTTTGAGTTAAAGGAGGATTTAACAAGCTCAACTTGAGGTTGTTTTGCAAGAGCCATGAGGTTCATTTCCCACTGATTTGGCGTTTTGCAATCCCATTTCTGCACCTCCTCATCCTTCAATCCCATTTCTGCACCTCTCATGTTTCAACCTCATGGTTTGGATGAGGTTTGGATGTGCAGTGGATATTTTGGATGGGCTCCTTTTCCCTAGGATGAGTTGTGAGGAGCAGATAAATGCTTGTTTTGCAGCCCAGTCAAAATGATTTAGGTAGGATGTTGGATTTGGGGATTTTGGATGTGTTGGGAAGAGATTTCAGTGGTTCCTTCTCTAAACACAACTTGAGAGTTTCCAGAAGCAAATCCTGCTGGAATTTTTCACGTTGTGGCTGCGGGAACGTGCATGGGAACCCTTCCCCCTTCTCCCTCATCTTCCCTAAGCTAATGAAGCATCCAGCAGATGGTTTTAGAGGATTTTGAGTTGTTAAACTGAGTGGATTTGCTAAAGATCCCTCGCTGCAGAGCTGAGCAGCTGGAGGGGGACCAGGTCCTTGTCTGGCCCCGCTTTTGGCGAAGGACAAAGCTCCCATTTCTCCCCAGGAGAGGCTATTCCATGTCAAGATGTTCCAACTGATACCCATCCTCCCTTCCCTCTCCTCCTTTTGTTCCTCACCACGAAATTTCTCCCTTTTTTCTGCATCTCTGGGATTGAGGTGAGATCAGGACTCCCACCTTGTCATGGTTCTCTCAGCTCTGGGAATCTCTGCTCTGGATTTTTGCCAGCCTTTCCACCAGGCCTGCTCAGTTTTCCTGCTCCTTAAGCTGCATCATCAGGATTAAGATTCAATTAGGGTGGTTTCTTGTGTTAATTAGCCATTAAGACTCAATTAGTCCAGTTTCTTGTGTCAGTTAGCCGTTCTTTGAGAGATCTGTGTCAACAAATGGTAAAAATCGGGATTTAATTGTCAGATAAAACATAAAAACTTGGAAATTTTTTAATTATTAAGGTAAAATCTTCATGTTTAACTTGTTATTTTCAAACACACGATGTCCCACACTCTGATTCTGCTATAATTTTACACAAATTAAAAACTCAGGTAAATTAATCTTTTGTTTTAAGGAGCTTTGTGACCTCGGTGGGCTCCAAAGAGCAGCAGGAAAAAAGGGAATTCCTGAGCTTCTCCTTCTTTAATTCAGCACCATGGAAAACACAAATCCATCCTTGAATCTAAAAGCAACTCAATCTTATAACTGGTGTTAATTAAAACCTCTCTTGATAATTGATATTAATTAAAAATTCTCTTGATAAGTGGTATTTCACAAAGTTTTCAGGTTTGCTGCTCTGATCCTTCAGCCCCAAAATCCTTCCTGGCTGCAGAAGAATCTCTGAGAAAAACTGGGATGCCTAAAAAAATGGGGAATAAACCAAAAAATTTACCTTTGTCCTCTCTGTGTTTTGTTTTTGAAGATTACAGATATAAAAAGGATGAGCTGTTTAAAAGGCTGAAGGTGACAACTTTTGCCCAGCTGGTACGTACAGATCCCTCTCTGCCCCCCAAAATCTTTTAAAAGCACCGTTTTTCCTTGGAATAAAAATTCCTCCCTAATTTTTTACCTTTAGTGTGTAATTAATCTGTCCTTGCTTCTTTTAATAAAAGCAAATCTTTCATTTCCACAGTGGTGAAATGCCTTTAAGTTGCGAATTTAAATCTGTAGTGACTTCATCTTTCAAATTTATTTCTTGTTTTATTTGTCCATAAACTTAAAAAGATCCCCAAACCTTTTGCAAAAGACCATAAAACAGCACCTAAATCTGAATTTTGTGTCAAAAAAACCCCTCCCTGACCACAGGTTTAACTGTAGGAGGTGGGCAGGTTGGGACTTCAGGGATTTCTGTGCCTTATTTTATTTAAAACCAGTGAATTGTAATTTTTAAAAAGTGAAAAAATGATCAGGAAATATAGAGGTGAGGGGTGCTGGTGCAAGAAAACTGCTTAAAACTAGAAAAAAATTGTCTTCTAAGGAGAGAAGGAAAGGGGTGGTGGAGTTTTGTGATTTTTTTTTTTCCCCTGGATTATTAAAACCAACACTTGGCTTGTGTTTCCTTGAGCTGTGTTTCCCTGCCATGAGGATTTGGGGATCAAAACCTCTTAATTTTTGTGTCTTTCAGGTCATCCAGGTGGCCTCCCTGTCCAACGAAACCTTGGAGGTGACAAATGAGGAGCTCCAGAAGCTGCAAGGTGACAACATTAAAGGTAGGAACGAAGGGACAGAGCTGGAGATCACTGCCAGGGGGGAATTGGGACCTGCAGGCAGAGCTGACAGCTCTTAAAAATAAAAAAATAGAGAAAAATAAAAACTCCACCTGTGGCCTGCAGCAATTCCATGCTGGGAATAGAAACATTCCTAAAAAACAAGGGTTGGGAAGTAGGAAAAGCCTCCTGGTGGCAGATTTGTTGTAGTAACAGCATAATCCACATCAAAAATTGTATTTTTTTTGAGTTTTCCAAGTGAGATCTCAAGCCCTAAAACTCCATTTGGCTCTGTGTTATTTTTCATAGGAGGCTCTGGGTGAACGCTGCTCGTTAAGAGGATGAAGATAAAGCCATCACCCTTTTTTTTTTTTTTTTCCAAGAATAGAATCTGCCCTTAAACCCTACCCATTCCCTTCCTACAGCTCTTTAACTCCTCTCTCCCCAGATCCTGAGGCTGCAGGTAAAGATGCAGCGGGGACAAACAGCAAAGGAAGCTCTGAGGGGACCCCCAGCCCCATCCTGTTCCTGAACAACGCGGGAGCCGGCGAATCTCCTCGCTCCACGCTGCAGAGGTGCCTCACAACAACACCATTTTCTTCCTGTGCTAACAGGGGATTATTCCAACCCAGCTGCTGATTTTAAATTGCTGCTGAGTGGTTTTGTGTTGTGTTTCTTATTAAAGCCTGAGAGAGAGGGCATTGGCAGGTTTTCATGTTGGAATGAGTCTGGGTTGTTACCAAGGATGGGCTGACAAGGAAATGTCTCTGTGGGATTCCATCCAGGCCCCTGTCATGGGTTTAAAACCTGATTTTTCCCAATTTCCCAGCCAATGCACCAGAAAATGTCATGGTTTAGCTGTTTAGTCCAGTCCTTAAAGGCCAGTTTTTTTTCCCTCAGAGCAAGGTCGCTCTCCTTTTTCTATTTGGGTCTCTCAATGATGAAATAGTTTTTTTGAGAACAACTTATTCTCCATGCTCAGAACCACAGCAAAAGCACAGAAGCCAATCCCATCTTCTCTTACTGTGATCTTTGGGTCCATTTTTTTTCTTACATCTCTCCTCCCTCCTGCCTGTTTTTCCTCAGTGCATGATACTAAAACTAAATACTTACAACCTAAAAACAGAATGGCGGCCACACTTATCTTGTTTTGAATTCTTTCTTAAATACTACAAAATACGTCATCACAGAGGTGTAACCAACTGTGCAATTGGCCCAGCAGGCTGTCAATCAACCCAGAGCCAATGATGGATTGGCCCTAAAACACAGGGGGCAAAACTCCTTTTGCTGGAGAAGAAGGAGAAAATTTCTAGAACTTCCTCACAGCAGCCATCTTTGTGGTTTCTTGGTCCCCATCCCCTCACCACCAAAAATTGGACCAAGTAAAACCATGACAGCCCCACATTACAGAATTTTGGGGAAACGCTGTGCTCTCTGAGCCTTTCTGATGATGAGCTTTTTTCATGGATTTGGAGTGTCAGGACACAAGGAATGGCTGCCCAGTGCCAGAGGGCAGGGATGGATGGGATCTGGGGGAAGAATTCCTACCTGGGATAGAATTCCCAGAGAATTCCTGGATCGTTTTGAGTGCCCAAGGCCAGGCTGGACATGGGGCTGGGAGTATAATAACAATAAGAGTTGTCCCTGCCCATGGATTGGGGTGGGATGAAATCCTTAAGTCTCTTCCACCCCAAACCAATCTGTGATTGCTCCATAATCGAGAATAAATCCAATTCCAAACCAGGATTGATGCAGGCAAATAGAATTCCAGCATTTCACCTGAATTTCTTCCCTTTTCAGTGTGATCAGTGGGGTTGGGGAGATGGACATCGAGAAGGACTCCAAGGAAAGAGGACAGCCGGCTAGGAGAGCTGAATCCTTGACTGATGCCCTTCCTGATGCTGGCTGCGGGGATTGGGCAAGAGAGAACAGGGACGTTGCTAGAGCATGTCTAGCAAATCGTGGAGGATGGTTGAGTGGCAAAGTTTCCAACAATGGGAGAGAGTTAGGATGATCAGTCGGTTGGGTTATAGTTGTCCTGCAGTTTTTAGCTCTAACAACTGGAGATAGACTTTCATAGATGGGTTCTGGATACTACGATAGACATCTTCTGAGCACTCAATGCAGACTAGAGATGGTGCGCTGGCTGGAGTGAGTTGTTATTTGTATTAAGGTGATAATGATATACTGCATCTAGGGGAGTGGATTTTTTTTTCCTCACTTTCTATTTTATTGCTACGTTTATGACAGATATTTCTGCATAGCAAAAGATATGTATATGATGTATATGTAGCTTTAGACATATCAATTAGGTTATGAGAATAATAAGCTCTTTCATTTCCACAAAAATTATTCAGAAAGAAGTTTTAGGTACTGTTTTTTAATTGAACTAAATAGCAGTCGAACAGAACCGATAATCTACGATGTTACTCTGCTTCTCTTTTCTCTCTCTCTGCTCTCTCTCTTTCTCTCTCCTCCCTTTCCTAATCTCTCTCGTCGCTCCTCTCTCTCTCTCTCTCTCTTCCTCTCTTCCTATCTCTCTTCTCTCTCATGCTCTCTCCTCCCTCCTCTCTCTTTCCTCTCTCTCTCCTCTTCTCCTTCTCTCTCTTCCTTCCTTCATCTCTCTTCCTTCTTTCTCTTCTTCTCTCTCCTCTCCATCCTCTCCTCTCTCCTTCCTCCTCTTCGTTCTCTCCTCCTCTCCTTCCTTCCTCTCTCCTTCCCTCCTTCCTTCTCTCCTTCCTCCCTGTCCTCTCTCTTTCTAATGTTCTTGTCAATCCGGGTGGAAATGTGATGTTCAGCAATGTTGAGCCTAGTGCTGTCATAACTGGTTTGTTGTGTTCTTAATACTCTCTCCAAGCAAGATGGTTTGTAAGGCTGCTTTAAGAGTCGTTTTTTCGCTTAACTGCTGTCTGTGATAATTTTGGATAGACAGAATTGAGAAAAGTACAAAGTGATATCAAGCCGTAAATGACACAATTTGGTGTTCAAAGTGTATCTTCGTTGTTTGGGCAATTTTTCAAACTTGTTTATCACATTTTTTGTGCTTTATCTGTCCAACACAGCTGTTTCTATTTATTGCAGAGTCTGTGGAACCACTTTTTATAACAAATGCTCAGTGCATTCGTGTCCAATGAAAAATGTCCCTGCAAATGTGAATGTTTGGAGGTATTTTTGTTGAAATTATTTTTTAAATTGGTATTATCTGTGTCCTGGCTCAGTTACCTAAGCAAAAATGGCCTCAGCAAACCAGGATGGCACAGGTGACGCGGGCTGGGGGATGAAAAGGGAAATTTCAGCTGCTTTACTGCAAGAAACAAGGTGTACCTGCAACCATCAGCAAGGTAGTCGGCCTTTAAAAAAAGAGAAAAAAGAAAAAAAAAAAGAAAAAGGAAAAACAAATCTCATAGTTTAGATGTGTATCCAGTAAACATAGGTAGAAGGACAACTACCTTGTTGTTGGTAGGTTTCGCATGGTGAGCCCTTGCTCAGCTTCTGTTCGGAAGACATTTGTGCATTGGGGTAATTTGGCGTTTGACCGTTAATTTAGTGTGAGTTTATCAAATGTTCCTGTGTTGTGTTGTTCCTATGAAACTGTAGCTCGAGTCCAGGACTGATTCAAGATGAAAGGAGCAGAGGGAAATATTCAATGTTTTTGGTGAAAGCATAATGATCCAATTTATTGCGAAGAACTCTTCTAAATTCACCTCAATTGTCGAGAACAATGTCTGGTGAATCGGGGACGGTGGTGGAGTTGATGGATGTTTCGCAAGAGCATGGGCCCAGTCCAAGTACTCGAGAGTATTTTACATGGATGTGATGGGAGCTGATTGATAACTGTGCTTCAGGAATTGGTTTCACCCTGGTTGGGAGGTGTCGCTTTAATTGAGTTGGGGGCCATATGCACCTGAAATGCAAATAGGTGACCGTGCATCGGTTTCGGCAGCCTAAATCATGTCCGTGATGTTTTTGACTCATGCATGTGAAAAAGGGCAAGACTGTGCTTTAGTAGCTAGATGAATTTCATACTAGAAATACATTGATTAAATGGTTGATATGTTATATTAAGTTATACAGATATAAATAAAAAGAATGCTGATGAAAAGCTTTTATATATGTTTTAATAAAAGTAAAGGGAAGGTGCTTTAAAATAGGAGGAGTATGACAGTTTTTTGACCTATGACCATCCTGGATAACATTTTTCCTCAGGAGGATTGATAAATCATGGGGACGTCTGGCTGTTTTTATTGAATTAGTCAAACATCAGATACAAAAAATAAGTTATCATTTGAAAATGTGAGCATTTTCTCTGAAAGCATAAAAGGAGGTGTATATGAACTTGCATACCGAAGGCATTGATAAGTCTTGTATTAGGGAAAGGTGTGGTTGTTGTCTTTCCTCTAAATTTTTGACTCTCGAAATGCACTGAAGATCAAAAATGCATTGGGTAAGTGACAAGGGAGTTAATCTCTCAGGGCAATGAAGGGCCTGGAGGGTGCTTTGTCAACATGTGAATCTTGGCTGTGAATGCTGAGTGCACAGGGGTGTGTGCTGTGAGGCAACGCCTCTCTCATGGTTGTCAGCTGCCTGACCTGGTTCTGTGCATGCTGCTCTGCTGGGACAAATTAATTTAGCTCAGCACAAAGATGACAGAGAGGCGATTTTCTCCGTTGTTTCTGCGCAAGTTATTTTCTAACGAGTGTGTTGGAGAGTATTTTCAAGCCTAACTTGAGCAATTTGGCAGCGCTGAAAGGTGTACATTGACGAGTGGGGAACAGAGTGAAAAAGACAGCTGGTAGCAATTTCTCTGGCAAAGTATGGCACAGAGAGCTTTAAACTAGAAAATTGGTGGCAGACGGAATTAAGTATATGACCAATTGTATGTTTTTACAGCAATACATGCACAAAAGTCAGGGAATGAGGCTTGTTGTAAAACCATGCTTAAGTGATTGCACGGATAATCTCCATTTAGATCATCAGTGGGATGGTTTTGGACTTCCATAAGTTCAATTAAATACCGAATGAATTAATCTGTCCCCAAGATCACAGGTGGGTTACAGCGGATGTACATAACCAAGAAACAAATCATATGTTCATATTTGTAGTCATTTAAAGTAGACACCCCGAATATACTCAATGACACTGATGATGGGAGATTGAGCACATGTATAATGTTATGGATGAAATTATTTAAAGATGATGTGAATTTATGATGTTGCCATTATTCACTTGGTTGTAAAGAGTTAAATCAGAAGCAGGTAATTAGAGGGAAAAACTGGGAAAGCATTGATGGCAGGCAAGGGTCAGCAGACTAACAACCCATTGGCAAAAAGCAGAGAGTGGGAAATCTTTGTGAGAGCCTGCTGGTGAGAACCAGAAATCTGGGCTGGGCAAAAGAGAGAACAAGCTGAAAGTGTTGATCTGCAAATAGCAGTGGAGGGTGTGTGTATCACTGTGTGTTGGGTGTGGGTGTGTGTGAGGGGAATTGCAAACACCTGTGTCAACCTCAATAGGGGGTTAGGAAAATAAGTGGACTATTAGACAATGCCATGATAAAATACAATATACAGTGGGTTTTTTTACAGATTATTTGCAGTGGTTTTGAGATAGCATAAGGCTGAACCTGATAAGTTTGGTGTTGCTGAGTGAAGTTTAATTACTCTCATATTTGTTTAAATAATTGTGAATATAACATGTAGAATGATTATGCCATTTTAGATTGATGTGTAAGAAGAGCACATAGTTTCAAGAAATGAAACAGGAGATGCTTAAAATAAATAACATGCAATGTGAGGATGAGGGGTCAGTAGAATATAAAAATAGTATAGAAAGAAATGCAAGTTTATGATTTAAAGATTTCAAGATTTTCTGGTCACAATCAAATGTATAACTGTCACTGGTGACACTGCTTTTGGGTAGCAGCCAACAACAATAGGCTGATGTGTGCTGCAGCATGAATAGAGAGAGATTTTGACTTTCTCCCATCTGAGATCCAATTCTTGAGAACTTGTTATACAGGACACCAAGCAAGCCGATGCTCAGCTCATACATTCTATACTTTTTCAGACATGATGTACAACAGTGACTCATTGAGGTCAGTGTGTCAGCTCAACTGTTACTGCAGAAAATCATGCTCACAGAAATAATTGAAAATACAGGCCTTATGTAATGATCGTTTGCTGCAGGAGGTTGAATTCTTTAACAATACATAAGTAACATTCTATTGAATTGTGAGTACAGCCAATTGATTTAAGAAACGCAAACACAATAACATTGCATTTAGGAGAACGGCAGTTTGCTCCACGCCAAGAAATGGAAAGACTATGTGCAGTCGTGATTATTCTTAAGCTAAGTGCCAGAAAAAGCCTGTTATACTAAGGACTGATTCAAGAACGTCTTCTTTCTATCTTTGCTAATTTCTAACACTCCCATTAGGTTAGCATTTTCAGATATAAGAGCAGAAGTTTTCAAGAAGTCGTCATTTTACTTTGGCGTAGTACCAGCAGCACGTGTTCATAGAATATAAAGATGTTTGTTTTCGTTGGAAGGAAGCAGCATGAAGAATTTTTCCTCCAGAAGAGTAATTCTCATTGAATTTCTTGAATTCATAGGATTAGTACTATGAGTTTATGTGTTTTGTAGCCTTGAAAGAACGTTTTGTTAGTGATGCTTTGCAAAATCAATGTGGGAATGGTATAAATAAGGACAATGTCGTTAAACAGTTATTGTTCTTTGCGTTTTTCTGAAATGATACGCCACTGCTTTATAGGAGCAAAAGGCTTCTATTTAGATATATCAAAATTGAATTTAATACCTCACAGCTCTGAACCAGGCAAAAGCAGGTATGTGCTAAGCACCTAGAGGTGCAGCAGCCGCACACAGCAAGGGCGTGTATAAATGACTCGTTGCAATCCAGTTCAATGGGTTAAGAAGCATTGTCTGTCCGTGATCTGTTCCTTAATGGTCATAAGTGTATTGCAAGCCCAAGGAGTGACCATATATTGTGACATAGTGCTTCTAGCACGAGTGTGCGCACAAGTACCATGGGGAGAGTGAATTTCTTCTGTTTTTTTGAGAATTGATATATAGGAATAAATCGTGGCCAGGTAGGAAGGAAAAGTGGCAAAGAATCATTTCTGATGCAATGTATATTGAACAAGATTGTTTAATAATCAGAAAAAGCTGAATATCTGAGAGTAAGCGCACACAGAGCTAGCTGGCAGTGATTAAAGTACAGCAATAATTTTTTTACAAAAATAAGACCATATGAGGTATGCAGAACATACCACTCTGCTCAGAGGTTATAGAGAATAAGGTAATTTAATTTTAAAGTACCATTCCACTGTGATAAAAAATTTGAGAAAAGATATTAAAACGCAGCCTGACTAAAATATGAGGTATAAGCAAATAAAGTTTTGATGAACAGAATGGTACATATTAACTGCATTTTCTGCATAAACACATAGTTACTCAATTAGTTGGATTTTTTTTTTTTTTTTTTTTTTAATTAAAACATTCATTAATCAGACTGGGTTTTATGCAAAAAAATAAAAAGACGCATTTTAAGATTGGATGGACCAGCCAGCAACGCATCAAATCAGTGCTGGTTCTCTTGGCAGGCAGGTGTGAGCTGCTGTCTGGGAGCCTGCAGGACGCCAGTGTGGATATTCTTGTGTAAAACAAATGTAAACATCCCTAACTGCTGCAAAGAGGTTGGAAATATGCTTGCGCAAGCAGGGGGTGGGGTATTTCTGTTATTATATAGCAAATGGATTCAGTCGTATCCAACAATTGGCACATAACCGGTTTAGATTGTTCTGATCTTGTTTGTAATGCTGGATTGAATTTCATTGCTGCTTAACCAAATGAGGTAGGACCAAGCAACTACCTAAGGCATTTCTTAGTTTGTTCTATTGGCAGCGGGATATTAGTACAAAGGAGAATTTAGGTCAGTGATGTGATTATTCTTAGTAAGAAGTTAATTAAAAGGATTTCACGACGGATAGAAGATAAATTGGTGAAAGTTTCTGACTTTTTTCTCATGTTTACAAAACTAGAGTGGATGCATGAAAGAGATGAAATTGAATATGAATGTGAGGTATAAAATTTCGATTTTTTTTTTTACTGTAATGAAGCAGGAAGGATTCAGTAAGCATATCATGTCTATTCATACCATATAACACATTAGTTGAAGTTCATCTTGCTACAGTTCATTATTGCCTGATAATGAGTGAGAGAGAAAAAATGCTGGAGAGGCCAGATTCGAGCCAATAACTTGCAGTGATGTAAAATGATGAAGGAAGAATTCCAGGCTTGTTGATTTAATTTAAAATTTTTGCAGCTTAAGGCAAAGTAGTAGCGCGCCTATAGGACCTGGGATATTCAAAAGAATATGATGAGAGGGCAGGGCATTAAGAGTGTTTAGACAAGACATAAAGAGATTAAGACTGGTTGGTCGAAGGACTCAGATTACTTTGCAACACCCGCATGGACACGTCATAGATAGGTTCTAAAGTCCATCCAACTGGATCAAACAACCGGATGGGGGTTCAACTTTCTGACTTAGTACTCAACACTCCAGTTAAGATTCTCATAATTAATATAGATAAATAAGTATACTAGCAAACTGTTCCAAGATGTAGTGGTCGTCTGGCGTGCTCAATAAGCTGTTGTATGGTGAATGGAAACTGCCACGCAGCTACATGTGTAGGCGCTTCTGGTTGAACACACTTAACGATTGTAAATTAGTTTCTATTGGATATTAGTCCTTCAACTGGGGGAGTTTAACCGACTCAATGGGCTCTACTTCTTCTTCATTATAGTTCCATAGAATTGTGTGACGTGAATCACGTGTTTTTGTGCGCCCAGGCAGTGGGAAGCTGTGGGGTTCCAAGAACTGTTGAGCGGTGAGGAGTGTGGGTTGCTATCGATGAGCTTGGCTAGAGTGAGGTTTTTATTTCCACCGCTGTATCCGGTGCAATATGAGACTTACGAATCTTGAAAGAGATCGGCAGGGTGTCGGGAAGCAGATCAGTTATGGGAGGGAACTCTGATTTGAATAACAAAAGTAAGGAGAAGTATTGATTAATTATAGTGGTTAGCGGGAATTTCTGAAATAAATGTGGTGTATAATCATATAATGTGTTGTATTTAAATTTTAAACTGATCGACTAAATTGCTCTGTAAGTCTTATGAAATTGCAAAATGGGCTCTGGGAGGCAGAGAGCATAAATACTGCCATTTGATGCAAGAAAGTGCAATCACTGATGGTTTAAGGTTGGATAGGGCTTAAAAATCCTCTGTTAAATTTGCGTGGCCACACTTACCACTAGAAAAGCTTCGACCATGCCATGGCTTGTTTGAACTTCACAGGGATGGAATTTCTCGTTTGGAGACATGTTTCAGAGGAAAATAATTTGATAATTTTTCTACAGAAAATAGATGGACTGGACAAAAGTGAAGAGAAAAAAAAGGGGTTTATTTAACAAAACAAATAAACAGTGCCAAGACGCCGGAATAGAGTAACAGTCAGGGAAATGATAACAGATAAAAAGTAATTCAGATATTCAACAAAGAACTGCCCGCAAACAGCGGGCTCGCCGGAAAGAAAAAAGGAAGACCACGTGGCGGTTCTTGTACTTAGTGGAAAAGAAAAAAACACGAAGAAAGAAAGTAACAGATCCGTCTCAGTTCAGTGATGATGATAGAGGGGGCCTCAGTGTGCTCCGCTGTGAGGCGTCACCCGAAATCGAAGGATGAGCAGTGAGGCCCTCTCGCGGGACCGGTGGAGGAGCAACGGAGACGCAGGGGGGATTTGGAAGAAAAGCGGATGCACAAACTGCCAGCAAAACTGCGACAATAGTATCTGTTCCATCGTAGAAGACGAGAAGGAGAGCCCGGAGAAGCGCAGCTCGAGCACACGACGACCCCGCGCAGCATGCCGTTACAATGTCCTCGTGTGGCTTCCAGCGCCGTGATTTCATGGTTGATTTAAAGAGATAAACATTTTGGGCAATATGTGAACAGGAGAAAGGAATAAGAACAAAATAGCATCAAATAGTCAACCCAGACATTCACCCCTATATTCCGATATCGTTGGCTTTACGCCATACTTAAGTATCTTTAATTTAAAAACAGACATTATATACATATCAAATATGGCAGTGAATACAGGAATTAGGTACGGTTTCATTCAAGATCAAATCCTGAGGTAAGCAACGGTTTTCCGTCCCGCCATAATCCACTGCAGTGGACCCCGGGGCCTGAGCAAAAGCAACCCCACGGAGGGTTTGTCTTTGCTCGAGGCAGGAATAATCACACATCTTCTAGGAGACCTTTAAGATGTAACTGCTGGGACCTGTCTCCATCCACTGTTATACAGGGTTTCGATTAGGCAGGGCTGGCTCGTGGTAGATGTACTGTGTTATCATCAAGGTAGCTTGCTAGATGTTGTTCCATTTTGACTAGTACTCGCCAGTGCTTCAAGGTGGTTTTTAAGAGTCAATTGCAGCGCGTTCATGCAGCTGCAGGTGCAATGGTAGGGATATGGTAAACCGCATTCAATATGCATGTTACTTAGCCCAGTTAATAAGGCTGTTCTTGAAATGTGTCGTTGTCAGACTCAATTCTGTCTGAGTCATGCTCAAAGGACTGATTTCAGGCCAGGAAAGGTGCTCACGGGATTGGCATGAAGTACAGGGTAGGTTCCAGACTATCAAGTGTGCTTCCATGTGAGACATAAGCTGGTGACGGGACTGGGGCAGTGGTGATGTATCTATTCTGCCAGCATCTCCATACTTATACTTGTCCATCTTCCCCATACAAGGGGCTTTCACCCGTTGGCGCTGCTTGATGGCACGCATGTTCTCAAGTCGTGGAATGAAGCCTAGGATACAAAGATTAATCATGGTTAGATTCACCCGTCTTGTGCCATTATAGTGGCATCATTGCCTGTGGCCTGAGCTCATGGGCCATCGGAGAGGAACAACTCCTTGTGCTGAATCAGGTCATCTGGAGACACCCATATTTGCAGCCTGATTCCTGCTCGTTGTTCGGTGCTTCTCATTAGTCGCTTTGGGGACATGCATCTACATGGCGGACATTTCGGGTG
>VKON01001393.1:142900-160501 GCA_009741485.1 Malurus cyaneus samueli
TCCTTGGTTTTTATTCCAAACAATCCATGGGTTTTATTCCCAGCAATCCATGGTTTTTATTCCCAGCAATCCCTTGGCTGTTATTCCTGGCAATCCTCGAGTTTTATTCCAAATAATCCTTGGTTTTTATTCCCAATAATCCCTGGCTGTTATTCCAAATAATCCTTGGCTGTTATTCCCAGCAATCATTGTTTTTTTTTTTCCCCCAACAATCCATGGTTTTTATCTCCATCAATCCTTGGCTGTTATTCCCAGCAATCCTTGGTTTTTATCTCCAATCAATCCTTGGTGTTATTCCCAACAATCCTTGGCTGTTATTCCCAGCAATCATTGTTATCATCATTTTTCATTAATCTTTGGGCCATTATTTTCCACAATCCATGGGTTTTTATTTTTCCCACAATCCATTGGTTTTTATTCCAAACAATTCCTTGGGTTTTTATTCCCAGAAATCCATGGGTTTTTTTATTTGCTGTTCTTTCAACAACAATCCCTTATGGTTTTTTTTTTTTTTTTCATTTTTATCCCTTTCTTTCCCTTTCCCTTGTTTTTTTTTTTGTGGTGGGAGCAGAGCTGCAGCCCCGAGGGTGGACAGAGCCTCTTTGGGTGCTCAGAGCAGCTCAGCACCCGCGGTGTCAGCAGCGATGAGCGGAGCCGGCAGGGAGGGCTCCCGGGAGCCCAAATGTTTGCTCTCGTTGGCAAAGTCAACACAAGAGCGGCCAAAGGAGGGACGATCTGATAACGACTTCCTCGGGTCCTGGATGAGCTGCTGAGATCCCGGCTCCTGACAGGGGTGGGGTGCTGGGGACAGGTGGGGACAGGAGCCCAGGAAACATCAGGAAACTCTTCTTTGTTCCCATTAATTTCTTTGTTACACGTGGAGTGAGTCAGTCGTAATTATGATTAGTAATGCATGTGTAATGGCAAGCTACTTTACCAGCACAAAAAGCAGGCATTTAAAATTTAAACGTAAATTTATTTAGCATGATTTCATTTTATGCATACTTGTATATATATAGATATAAAATTTTAAAGATATTATTCAATTTATTCATCAAACCGTTCCAGGATTGGGGCTGGTTGATGGTGGATGAAATCTCACTTCAAAGCTGATGGACACCACAGAGCTCGGAGTTGCACAAGGGGTAATGCTCAAAGAGAAAGGCTCATTTTTGGGTCGAAAATTCGTTATTTTTGCATTTTCAGTGTAAGCAGCGGCTCTGGAGCAGCTGTCACTCACTGGGGCCATCCCAGGAGCTCAGTTTGTCATAGAGGTGTCTTTGTTCCCCGCTTCAAGCAGCGCCTTTGTTCCGCAGGTTACAGCAGAGCCTTTGTTGGGCCTTATCTGCGGCGCTCCTGAGCTCCCACCGCGCTTGTCGGGGATGCTGCGGGTTCCTGGGCTGGGCTCCAGGGTGGCAGAGCCCTCCCAGGGCAGCTTCTCACAGCTCCCAGGGCAGCTTCTCACAGCTCCCAGGGCAGCTTCTCACAGCTCCCAGGGCAGCTTCTCACAGCTCCCAGTCTGTGATTTTCCCTGGATTGAGAGCAGGAGGTGCCGTGGGGAAAGGGCCGGGCTCTGTCAGGGCTTTGTGATGCAGAATGGGTGATGTTGGTGAGGTGGTGGCAGGGTCCTCCTTGGGGAGGAGGTGGGAAGGGACCATGGGAGGTTTGTGTTCAACCTCCTGGGTGAAGTGTGGGCAGCTCTGGGCACCCAGCAGGTCCCTCCTCCTTGGCTCTTGGAGCTCTCCAGGAACGGAGGCTGCACGGCCTCACTGGGTGCCAGGTCCTGCTGCTTCTCCTGCTGCTGAGCAGCATTTCCTGCTGTCCCTCCCGGCTCTCCCTTCACCCTCTGTGGTGCAGAGCTCAGCTCTGGATCCTCAATAATCCCCTCCTCCCTGTTAGGTCTCCTCACCCCAAATTGTGACATCTCCAGCCCGTGTCCCACCATGGGACAGACTCTCCTGTTCCTCTGGGTGGCACCCACTGCTCCTGCTCCAGATCTCTTTGGGGTCAGGGCTCCAGAGTGGGATGAGCTGTGATCCCACCAGGCACTCCAAGAGGAGAGCTCCAGACCCAGATTGAGCTTCCAAGCCAGGCTGAGGTCACAGAGCCCCAATCCTGGCCGAGCTTCCTTGGGCTCTGCAGCTCCTGGTAAGAGATTCTCCAGGTCTGAGAGCCAACTGTGTGCCCTGTCCTGGGGTTTTACCATCAGTGGTTTTTAATCCTGGACAGAGGACGGGGTTTTGGGAAGCTGAGGCAGTTTGGGAAGCAGGATAAAGCTGTGAGTGGAGGGGTGGGGACATGCATGGAGCACCCCAAGCACGGCTTTGCTTTCCAGAACAGCAGCTTTGAACCCGAATCAGCCCCCTGGGGTCCCCCCCTGCCTCAGCTGCGCTTCCCCTGTTCCTGCCAGCATGTCCGGTGAGTCCGAAGGGTTTTATCGGCCCCATCAGCGGTGTTTGCTCTCCTGCCAGGCTCACAGAGGGTGAGTAACTCACCAGCTGCTGGGGGGTCACGAGACACTGAGATAAACCTGTTCCGCTCGATAATCGCCACCCCAGCAGCAGCCACCGCTAATCTCTGATCCTTCGCTGCCTCCTGAGCTCTGAGCTCTTAATTCCTGAGAAATTATCGGGAGGAACAGAACGAGGGGTCCTGAGGGGCTGAGAACTGGGTGAAGGAAGGTGCTCTCTCATCCCCATCCTCCCACCCATGTCCACTGGGCAGAGGTGGGAGAGAAAAGGGGCAGCACAAATCTGTGGGGATGTGCATTCCAAGACAGTGCTCAGGGGCAGCATCCTGAGGCTCATTAAAGGAAATTAAATTCCTTTAATCAGCTCCAGAGCCTGGATGATGCTGTTCACACCAGGCCCTCCAGCCTGGAGAAGGGAAGGATCCAGGGAGAGCTTCCAGAACATTTCAGGGGCTCCAGGAGAGCTGGAGAGGGACCGGGGCCAAGGGCTGCAGGGACAGGACACAGGGACTGGATCAGAGTGGAAAAGGGGAGATTGGGGTGGGATCTGGGGAAGGAATTCCTGCCTGGGATGGAATTCCCAGAGAATTCCTGGATTGGTTTGAGTGTCCAAGGCCAGGCTGGACATTGGGGTTGGGACAGTGAGAGGTGACCCTGGATGTGTGGGCAGGGAGATCTGCATCCCAAAATCTCCTCAGGGATGTGTCTCACACACACAAGGAACAGGACTCAAACACCATGGGGAGAATGCACAGGGGGTTTATTCAGCCCTTTTGATCATTTCAGCCATCACATCACACCAAGGATTTACCACCTTGTGCTCCAGATGGCCGAATCCCAGCCCAGCTCTCAGGAGGACTTGTCCCTCACGTGCTCCATGATTTTCTTCAGGCCCAGCCAGGTTTCCTTGGCTGCTGGGATGATTTGGTTGGCGGGCAGCAGGAAGCCGTAGCGCCCCGTGTCGCGCAGCTCGAAGGCAAAGGAATATTTGATGCCCTGGTCGTAGCTCCAGTCAATGCTGCCTCCACTGGCTTGGTCTGGAAGGGAAAGAGAGAGGAGCCAGAGGGGTGAGCACAGCAATGGTGGAGCTCTCTTGTCCTGCTGTTGATATTTTGAGGGGCAGAGATGAAGTTTTGATGGGAATATTCAGCTCTGATGTGATACAGAAGCATCGTGGCTTCCAAGAGGGATGGAGCCAGTGGGGAGGACAGGGATTGTCATCCTGGGACAGCCCTGAAAAGCTCTGAGAACCCAAATACTCCAAATACTCACAGATGGTCTTGCAGATGGTGCCCACTTGGAAGGTGGTGCCGTAGAGGGAGCGGATGGAACTGGCAGCAGCTCTGCCCAGAGATTCCTGGAGAGGAGATGAGGGGAAGGTCAGGAAGCAGCCAAACTTCCTGAGATCAAACACTGGGATTGCACCAAAAATGCCCAAACTGCTTTGGGGGTGGTTCACACTAACAGCAGCCACAATCTCCCCAGCATTTTTGGGAGGTGCCACTTGGGTGAGTTCACTCCCAGCAGCTCTGTTACTGTTCTCCCAATGTTTGTCTCAAAAAATGAAGGCTCAAGAGACACCAAAAATTCCCAAAGCAGTTGGAGATCTTCCAGCACTCCAGGATCAACTTTGTCCTCACTTCACCTACATAAGGGAGGTGGGAGGGAAAACAGAGCCAGGTTCTTCATGGAGCAGGGAAAAAAGGCAACAAATTGCCACATGGGAACTGCATTTAGTGTTAGGGAGAAGGAAAATCCCCATGAAAGTTGGGGGGAAACCTTGGGATGGGCTTGAAGAAGCTGTGAAATTTGTTTTCAGAAATATCAAACCAAATCCAATTGGATTAATCAAAGCTCAGACTGAAATTGTCTCCAACTCCAAAGCCCTTTCAGCACAGGGTTAGAACAGAGACCTCCAGACGTTTTTTCCATTTTTATGAATATAGAATTGTCATAATTCCAATTTTTTTTGGAATTACTATTGCAAGATCCACATTGCCTCCAAGATTTTGTTACAGCTGAGATGCTGTCGTTAAGGAAGGATGGAAAGTGCAGAAGAAAAGGCAAAGCTGAGTAATTCAATCTCACCAGCTCAGCGTAATCGTCTGGCCTGGTGCATTTGTAGCCGTAGGGATACATCAGGAGCTGTGAGTAACTGTGCAGGGTGAGGAAAGCCTTGAAGTTTCCATGATTCTTGATGAAATCCACCACAGATTTCACTTCCACCTCGGAGTTGGCGCTGGGCCCGTGGTAGGAGTCAGAGCAGGGTTTGTTACTGGCACCAGGACCTGGTGGTGTAAGGAGGGAATAAATCTGTGAGAAGGAATTCCTGCAAAGTCAGGGTTGACCCACACAGAGCTGGGCTTTGCTAAGCTTTGTGTGCAGCCAAAGCAAGGCCTTCAGTGCTGAGAAATGCTCAAACAGCAGCGACAGAGTGAGAATATTCCAGGGGTATATTTTAGATGATGCAACCTGGAACAGACTGCCCAGAAATGCTGTGGGATCTTCATCCCTGGAAGTGTTGGAGCAATTGAAAAGGTATCTTTGCCCATAGCAGGGGGTTGGAATTAAATAATGTTTATTTAATAATCCTTCTGACCCAAACCATTCTGTGATTCCATGGCTCCACGATGCTGCTTTCATCCTGTGCTCTCAGGCAATTAAGGTATTTTAATAAGGAGATCCCTTCAGATAGTTACAGTGGGTGACACTGGGGAATGTAGTGAAGATTTGTCGTGCAAGCATTCTTCAGTCTTCCAGAAATTCTGGAAATCCGCACTATCTCCTCTCTCCCTCTCCTCTCATTAATTAACTGTCTGAGAGTAATTGCTGTTCTGTTAAAGGATCCAGGAGTTCTATCCCTACCTCCAAATCCAGCATCCCAGTTCCTGTTGGGATCGACTCCGACGCAGACGCTGCCGGGAATCTTGGAGCGCGTCTTCCTCCACATGCGGTTCTACAACAGAGAAAATTTGGGTCCTGGAACCAAAACTGCTCCCCAGAAACAGCTGCCATCCATGAGGGGTTGATCCCAAGTTTATTTCTGATTGCTTAGATGGGTTAAAGATCAAAATTCAAATGTATTTGCAAAAACTGGAGTATTTACAGTGGGTTGGGATGGGTTAGACAAGTAATGAGGATCTTTGCCCACAGCATTAAGGAATGGACTCTCAGAGTCCAATTCCTTCATGTTTATTATTTCCTTGGAATGATGCCTTAGGATTTTTAGTTTCTGTATTTTTCACATATCTGTGTTCTTGTAGTTCTCTAGTGTACAGTACTGAGCTCCTGCTCTCCCATTTTTAGACAAAACAATTCCTCTCCAGGCCCCAAACTCAAGGACACCTCACTGTGCCAGGCCCCAAAATCTGTAAACAATCATGAATTGGGGGGTGCAGAATTGGGGGGATTGACATCATCACCTGAATGTGTAACTGGAGAATAGGGGCCCCATATATTAATAAGATAAAACTTATAAAAGGTGAAGATCTTGCGACTCGGGGTCCATTTTTGGGTGTAGCCTTATGAGGAGGCTTTTGTTTGCCCTGAATGCACCTGCAGATTTTAATGAAATTTATCTGCTTTTATTCTCCTGACTTTGCCTGGCCTCTGTTTCAGGTAAGCCCTGTTTTAGCCATCAGGAAGAGGCAGGAATGTCACTGAGCTCAGACTCACCGAGGTGTGAGTGTACACAAATCCGTCGGGGTTGGCAACCGGCAGCAGGAAAAGATCCATCTTGTCCAGCAGGGAGGTGATGGAAGCATCTGTTCCATAGTCAGAGGCAATCTAGGCAGGGACAGACAGCACAGAGTTAACACAGTATTTCCTTCCCAAAATGTTCATCCCTCACTGATTGGGACAGAGGAGAGGCTGGAATTTGGGGCAGGGGAGTGAGAAAATCAATTATCTGCTGGTCATAACCATTTCTTTTCCTGTCCCAGAGAATGGGTTGAGGCTGAGCTGGAACAGCCAGGATAGGAATTCCCAGCAGTTTGGACAACATTCCCAGGCACGTGGAGACCATTGGGGATGGTTCTGTGCAGGGCCAGGAGTTGAACTCCTTAATCCTTGTGGTTCCCTTCCAACTCAGTTTATTCTGTGACCTCTCTGGTGGCCCAGTCCTTGCCAGCAGGAATTCAACCCTCATTTACAGAGAGCTGGAGGTTTGGGCATTTTGTGGAAGGAAACAACCCCAAAGCATTTTTCTGGGTGAGCAGAGCAAAGCAGCAAAACAATCTCAAATATCTCAGTTATTTGTGTAACAATTTCACCCGAATCACTACATTTTATCTCCCTAAACTCAGCTGTTCTAACAGAACATTGAATTTTCCAATTCCTGATTTAGGAAGCCACACAGATTAACAGAATGAAACACAGAGGGGTGACAGGAAACATTCCCAGGACAAAAAAAAAGGCAAATCCCTGCTGCAGGAACCTTGTTGGCGATCCACAGGGCGCTGGCCTGGGTGACCCACTCGCGGGAATGGATTCCGGCGTCCAGCCAGATCGCGGGGCGCTTGGTTCCTCCAGTGCTGAACTGGGAAATCAAACAGGAACATTTCAAACTCTGACACCTCAGAGCATCCCACAAATTGTGTCCAACATTCTGTGATTTTTGTCGTACCTTCAGGACGTACAGAGGTCGCTTTTCGTAGGATTCGCCGATCTGGATCTTTTCCACGAAGCTGTACTCAGCTGCAAGGTGGTCCAATTCTTCATTAATCTGGAATGAAAAGTCATGGGGATGTTAATATCATATTTGTGTGTTTTAATATCATATTTGTGTGTTTTAATATCATATCTGTGTGTTCTATCATTGCTTCCAGAGAATCATGGACTGATTTGGGTTGGAATAATCCCATTCCACCCTTCTGCCATGGGCAGGGACATTTTCCACTACACCAGGCTGCTCTAACCCAGCTTGAACCTTTCCAGGGATAGAAAAGCCTGATTTTTCTCAGCAAAAAGCTCTTTATTCCCCAATTTCAAAATTCCTTTGTTTCTCTCTTTTGAAGGAAGGTTTTTGACATTCTGCAAAAAAAAGTTTATGGAATTTTGATCAGCACCATCAGCACCAGCGCTGACTGACTGCTCTGAGCACAAAATCAACACTGCAAAAACCAAACCCACCAGAAAAAGCTGCAAGGACATTTTAGACCCTAATACAGGATATTTAATAGAAAACAGCATCAAAAAGACCCTGAAAAGAAGAATTCTCTCCCCCTGAGGTACTCACATCATCCAGAGTGTGGTAAGTGCCAAAGTCGAAGCTGCTGCTGCGCTGCCTTTGGGCACTCTCGGCCATATCTTCCTTTTCTTTATCCAGGACATCCTAAAAGAACATTCAAATGGGGAGAAATGTGAAAAAAAAGCCATTAAAAAATCAAATGTGGTGAGTTAATGCTGGTTTAGATGCCCTTTTGGGATTACTGCTCATAATAAAATGTCAGCTTAATGCCTGAGTGGGTGATTTTTATGCTTAACTACTCTCAGAGTTTACTGAATGATCAGGAACTTTAAAGTCAGGATTCCCAAATGCCTGGGGCCAAAAGGTCACATGGAATTCCTCAGGGCTTATCAGAAGAGCCCCATGGAGTTTATTGATGTCACTGCTCAGAGAAAACTTGCAGCAATCCATGGATTGTCTCTGAGAAATTAATCCAAAATCTACAAAAATAAGGGGAGGATCCATGGAAAGCAGAGAATGGAAAAGAGGAATGAGGCCAAATTGTGAATCAGACTTTCCAAAATATCTAAAAAAAAGGTGCCAGTGGCATTGCCCACCTGCAGGTCTTCAATCAGGATGGAATACTCGATTCCCTGGGATTCCAGGAAGGCTTTGACTGACTGGACACTGGCAGCAGGAATTCTCACATCCACAGGGACAGCAGAGGCTGAGGGGTTGATCCAGAAATCCAGCTGGGAAGAGGAAGGAAAATGGGTTTGGTTTGGGGAAAGCATCGTGCAAACAATTCCAGAAATGCTGATTTCTCCCCAATCCAGGGGTTCCTGCAGGAAGGAGCCCTGGAATGCTCCGTTCTTTGTGGCCTCGCCACAACCTTGTACCAGTTCTTGTGATAAACTCAATAAAATAACAAATACCAAGAGGCTCAAGGCAGTTTTTTTTTTCAATTTCAAGGCTTCAGTCTCAAAAACAAGAGGAAATTTGATGATTAT
This sequence comes from Malurus cyaneus samueli, assembly GCA_009741485.1. Taxonomy (NCBI): domain Eukaryota; kingdom Metazoa; phylum Chordata; class Aves; order Passeriformes; family Maluridae; genus Malurus; species Malurus cyaneus. The sequence continues at coordinate 151,548 of VKON01001393.1, forward strand.
TTTATTATTCTCCCTTTTTCTCTGATGATTATTTTATTATTCTCCCTTTTACTAGAAATAATTTCAAGGGAAAACCTCTATATTCCAGCATTAGCTAACATGAAACCCATTATTTTTATTTCTCTTTTAATCTCTCCCTTGATAAGGCTTTCCTAAATTTTCATTTCTGCAGTATTCAAATTATATTTTAAAGCCAGTGATGTTAAAAAGTCATGTTCAAAATCCTCACAGATGGCAATAAAGATAATAATAACCTGGAATTTTAGTGTTTTCCTGATTCAATGTTTAGTATTTTCCTTGATTCTACAGTGTAGATCAATTAATACATTTCTTACACAACTCTGGGGGAAAAAAAAATCGCCATTCCCACTTGAAAAACAAGTTTTTCAATGCTGAGATTAAGATCTAACACTTCAAACACGATGTAAACCCAGCAGGAAAAAGATACCAAATCTGGCCCTCCTAAATACTGAGCTGCTACCCGAACTTGTGCAGGTCAAATTTAAAGTTTGAGAGAATAAATTTATTTATTTATTTATCTCTTTCAAAGGAGATGTAAATTCAGATCCTGAGGCTTTGCAAATGAGTTGCAAAGAGAACTATTAATCTGGGTAATCAAGATTAATTGGTTATAACACAAATTTATTTTGGATTATTGATGGAAGAACTATCATTTCTGTAAATGATGGATTACATCCCTGTCTGGAAGGTTCCAGAATGCCCCCGTGGCCATAACTCACCTGGAGATGTTCCAGGGATTCCAAAAGCTGCAGCTGCTTCACCTCCTCCTCATTTTTAGTCTTGATTCGGAGAACCTGGTGCCTGCAAGAAATCGGTGTTTTCAGAACCAGTCTCAAAAAGGGGGCTGGGGGAACTGGTTTGTTACTGGGATCATTAATTTGGTTTTAATTAGGTGTTAATGGCTCATTTAATCAGTTATTTGGTGCCACCCAAGAGTTAGACCAACAATCTGCACCTTCAGAATCACAAAGCAGACAAAATAAGGGTGAGTTTTAAATCACCAGGATCCATCCCATATCCATCAGCTACTTTTCGGCAGCAAATTGTGGGAAAATAATATTCCAGATGAATCTGGAAAGGATCAAACGTTTGGGGAGTGAAGAAAACGAGATTTGTTTCACCTTCCTGCAGCATCTTGGTGTGAACGTGATGTAAACGGTGTCAATGTGGTGTAAATGAGAGGTAAAGGTGATGTAAACGAGGTGTAAATGTGGTGTAAATGAGAGGTAAAGGTGGTGTAAAGGAGAGGTCTGGTTTACACCACCTTTACTTCTCCTTTACAACAAAAAGGGATTTGTTTCACCTTGCTGCAGGTCAGTCAGACACTGCTGACACCACCTTTACATCTCGTTTACACCACATTTACACCTCGTTTACATCATGTTCACACAAAATTCCTCACTCTGGTCACCAGAGGGGTGAGACCTTTTTGTTGAATCGAGTTAAATCAGCTCTGAAGGCACTTTTCCACATGAATAATTTATTACTGGATTCTCCATCACCATAAACTTTATTTCTGCTGTGAATTAAGCACAGCTCCTGAGGAATGGATTCAGGAGAATTCAGTGCAGGATTAAATTATCAAAATAGCCCCTCCTGGCTTTACAAATCCCTGAGTTTTGGGGTATCATTTATATTTTTTTAAACTTTAAGCCTTCATACACAGACTTACTCACTGGAATCTAGCGCTCACTTGCTGCATCTCAGGATTTATCCAGTGGGATTTTTAATCTTTAATTTATTCATTTAATTTAATCTTTCATTAATTTAATCTTTCATTAATTTAATCTTTAATTAATTTAATCTTTAATTATTAAGGCTCTTCCATGGTCAATGAGGCTGTGAGGAAATACCCTGTGGGATAATTTTTGCAATTTTTAACATAAAGATAAACCTTTAGAATTTAATGGTTGGGAGTAAGGATTGAAATGCCTAGAAAGGCAGAAAAAAAAAAAAAAAAAAAAAAAAAAAAGAGGAAGAAAGAGAAAATGGGGGGGAAAGGGAAATTAGTGAACTTTCTGATACACACGGAGGTTCTGGTCTTTGAGCTGTGCTTTTGCAGTGAAGTTCAGCTCTTTAGGTAGGAAATCAGGAAATCTTCAAAATAAAGTCTAGGATGAGCAGGAATTTAGGATCTCAACTCCATAGCTGGACCTCTCTCCTTAGAAAATCCAAATGAAAGTAAAGACAGGTTCCTTCAAACACCAGAGCAGCAAAGCAACAAGAAAAACCAGTCAAGAAAAGCAAAAAAAAAACGTGCCCCAAGCAGATTTTGTGAAGTTGAGATCATGAAAAACCACGAGTGGATCCCAGCCCTAAAGGAAAGGTTTCTCACAAAAATGTAACTCACCCAACGAAGGTTTCCAGGCACAGGGCAGCCCCGATGAGGGCACTGAAGATAAAAATCAGCTTCATGTTTGATGGGAGTCCAGCTGGGCCTGGCAAAGGTGAATTTATACAGGGCTTTATTTTACAGATAAAGCATATCTGATAGAAATTATCGCTCCATGTGATCAAATTCTCACATTTATCGGAGCATTCAAGGAGACCAGCAAGCAGGAGGCTGATTTCACCTCCAAAAAAATATTTTCCACTGGCACATCCAAAATAGGGGGGGAGGAGTCGATCCCAAAGCTGTGACCACAAAAATGTGTGTCCTTTGCACGTGGTTTTCAGGGCAGAGGAAAACAGAGTTCAGATAAACCTATCCCAGCTCTCCCCAGGGGTGAGGAGCTCTGCTCTGAGGATTTCTCCTGTGGATTTGGAATTGCCCATTCCTGGTCCCAAAAATGCCCCAATTTTGAGCTGTTGTTGGGAGGGCAGGATCCTGGTTCAGATTTGGGATCAATCTCCCATGTCCCTGTCGTGGGAACACCCAGCTGTGGTTATCCCACAGTTGCAGTAGGGCCACGGGGCTGTTGGATAAAGGTTTTGTTTTTCCAGATAAAAAGGTGACTGAGGGACAGAGGGGACAGGTTCTGCTGCTCAATCCTGGAGGAAATTATTAACTCCCTGAAAGGAATTCCCTGAGGAAGTTTTAATGAAAATCTCACCGGTGTCGTTCTCAGTTTGTCAGCACCTCCTTTGAGCTTCCTCTCACCTCCACTCCACCCTGCTCCTCCTCCCCAGGTTTCCTGTTTTGTTCACAGCTCCCAGCAAATTCTTTGTCTTGTTTTTTTGGGAACAGAGGGAGCCCCAAGCAGGGATTAACCATGTTTTGGCCTGTAGGATTGACTCATCTTGCAACTGCAGTGTCTGGGGGGCACAAGGAGAACGAGGAGAACGTGCTCTGCTCAAAGTCCTCCACTTTTAGGTTTAACCAAACTCAGTCTCTGGGGGGAAAAAAAATACCTCCAGTCCCACAGCTTAAATAAAAACAAGAAATTTATCCCAAGGGACAGGAGCCATCACAGGAATTTTCTGCTCCTGGAGCTACAGAAATTCTGGTGGAAGTCAACTCCCACCTGTAGCTTTCAGACTCCAGTATTTCCTAAGGAATCAGCTGACTGGCCACAGCACCTGCCATGGATTCAACCTTTCAAAACAGGAAGGAGAGATTTAATCTAGGCCCAAATCCGAGCTTGCTTCATTACTCATGCTACACCCAGATGGGTTTAAAGGTTTGCCTGCCAAACCTGACCTCAGGATCCAAAACATCCCAATGAGCTCTGAGTGCCCGGATCAGCATCGTCTGGGGCCTCCACCCACTGCACTTCAGGAGCTGAATCTGAATCCAAACCTTTGTAGCCATTCCTAGGGCTGGAGCCAGGCTGGGAAAACTGGGAATGTTCCCCTGGAGAAGGGAAGGATCAAGGGAGAGCTTCCAGAACATTCCAGGGGCTCCAGGAGAGCTGGAGAGGGACTGGGGCCAAGGGCTGCAGGGACAGGACACAGGGAATAGATCAGAGTAGAAAAGGGGAGATTGGGGTGGGATCTGGGGAATTGGGAATTCCTGCCTGGGAGGGTGGGTAGGACTGGGATGGAATTCCCAGAAAATTCCTGGATCCCTTTGAATGTCTCAGGCCAGGCTGGAGCACTCTGGGACAGTGGCAGGGCTGGAACTGGGTGCTCTTTAAGGTCCCTTCCAACCCAAACCCCTCAGGGATCTTAGGAAGCTGCAAACACCAGCAGTGTTAATCCCAGAGCCCAAAAGGGGAGCAGCAGGAAGGCAAAGATGGCAGCAGAAACCTCACCACGAGCAGCAGAACCCCCCAGGATCCAAACAGCAGGAGCAGAACAGAGCTGGTGGCACTGCCCAGGTCCAGGTCCTCAGCCAGGATGCCAACAAAACAAACCCAAATGTCCCACCTGGGAGCCCAGTGCAGCTCAAGCAAACCCAAAACAATTTGGCTCAGCTTAAATGCAGCTCCCAGAGGCCGAGGTGGGCGGAGGGTGTGTGAGTGAGCCTGGCCAGGGCTCTCATCCAGCATGGGCAGGGTGGAACGTTCTCTCCACAGAGCATGAAGAGCTGTGGAGTCATGCAGTGAGTCAGGAACATCCTGGGGACACGGGAAGAAGTCAAAGGTTAAATCAGTCTTGCCCAACCAAACTGTCTCCTTGTCTAAATTCGCTGTGTTGGTACAAATTTCCTCTGTGCTGGCACTGAGAGAGGCCAGAACAGATACAAACCCCCAACAACACCCACAACAACAACCAGAAAAGCCTCAAAAATCATTGAATTCCAGCAGAGTCACTCCATTTTTATAAAATCCAGACCCTTTGTTGCTGCCTCAAATGATGCAAACCAAGATCCGGTGTTGTAGCTTCTCCTATCACAATTAGGAAAAAAATCCCAGAGGTATTTCACTATTGGATAGAAATATTTATTTTCCCATCCCCTCAATTTAAACCTGTAACACTGACACACCAAAGGGCTCTGCTGGTAACTCATCTCCTGGCTAATCAAGGTTAATTGGTTATAACGCCAATTTATTTTGGATTATTGATGGAAGAACTATCATTTCTGTAAATGATGGATTACCTCCCTGCTCCTAATCCACCTTGGAAATGGCCTGGATAAAGTGTGAGCAGGGATTTCAGTGTGTGGTTTATCACTTGTACATTTAGAATTAATTTTAGAAGCAGCACTCATATTTTTGATGTTTCTGGAAAATCTGTGGCTTTGTGTCAGTGTAATAATAACCATGGCTGTGATGGAACTACTTGTTTCCAACTTGTTTCCTTAAATCAGGAAATTAAGATTGAAATTAGGAAATTAAAAAATTAGGAAATATTTAAATTTGGAGAGTTGTCATCAGAGAAATCCACTGGATCACGGTGAGGTTTTGCATTTCAGGATGGGGAGCACAGAGATAAATTGTAACAGGAAAAAGGGGATGGGAAGAGGTCTGGCAGAGATCCAAAGTCACCTTTACCTGGAAATTAAAGACTGGTCCTCGCAGTGACATCATTCCCTGGGATAATTATAAATAATAACAATTTCCATGGGTGTGAAAGGTTTTTAGAGAGGGAAGCTTTGTGCAAGACCCACAAAACCTTCAGCTGAGGGTCAGTGGAAAATTTGGAATTCAGCAATATCTTGAATAATCAGAAATTCCAGCACAGGAGCAGCACGGGATTTTCTCTCTGACCTCCTCCCCCCGATAAAATCCAGAATCTTAATGTTACTTTGATCATTAAATCATTAATTAAGTTCGTTAAAATTAACGCTGATAAGCTTCAATGAACAGACACAAAGAATTTGAAAATTTGGCATTTGAGGTCTTAAACTTATGGCACTTTAAGGAGGTTGGAGTAACCAGAAACAGAGAAAATTAAAGCCTGAAAGGTTGGATACTCCATATCAGAGAAAAAAGGTAACAAAATTACAAAATAATTTCAACCAGACCAGCGTAAAAAGTGAGGAATCAACAGGGGATAGAATACTATGAATGAAGAGGATTATGCAACTTAGAATCAATGAACATTAAATTGTTAACATGTATAAATCAGTGAAAAAGTTTTGTATCGGGGCTCATGTGGAGGCCTGAACTTTGTCACCCCCACACACAAACCTTGGCCAAGAATAAAGCAATGCCCGACTTACTAACATCAAAAAGTCAGTTTTAAGTTGTTCTATTTATCCCGACGGTTTCGGTGGAACTTGTACAGAAAATGAAGTTGTGCTCGCACAGAAATATTGAGTTACACATATACACGAAAGTTACGCTTCAGCCACGACCAAACAAAGATACAAAATTCCTTAATATTTCACCTGCTGCGTGCGGCAACGGTGCTCCGACAGACATGACAGTGTGTAATTAACGAATTTAGCTATAAAGTCAATTAAAAGAAAAAAAAACAGATAATGTGTCGCCGTAGGGGCCTTCCCCCAAATGCGGCGCTCACGCCCTCGCCAAAGTGCCGCGAGCGCCCCATCCTGGCCCCCCCCTCCTTCCCTTGGCCGCCCCTCCTTCCTTGGCCGCCCTCCCTTCCTTGCCCCGCCCTCCTTCCCTGGCCCGCCTCCCGGCGCTGCGCGGTGACGCGCGGCGCGCGCCCGCGCAGGCGCAGAAAGGGCGAGGCCGCGGCGGCGGCGTGAGGGGAGCGGGCACCGGAGAAAAAGGAAAAAAGGGGAAAAAAGTGCACGGCCTGAGGTGAGAGCGGGACAAATCCGGGGAAAGTGTGCGGAAATGTGGGGAATAGGGAGCGGAGTGGTTTGGGGAGGTTTGGAGAGGTGAAATTTGAGAGGGGGAGAAGTGAGGTTTAGGGAGTGGGAGGAGCAGAGGGAAATTTGGGGCGGGGAAAGAGGAGACTTGGGAAGGGGAGAGGTTAAATTTGGGGAGGGGGCTCAGAGGAGTTTGAGGAGGATCGAGAGGTTTGTGGTGAGGGAGAGGAGAGGTTTGGCTTGGGGGAAAGGTGAAATTTGAGCAGGGAGAGAAGTGAGGTTTAGGGAGTGGGAGGAGCAGAGGGGAGATTTGGGGCGGGGAAAGAGGAGAGGTTTGGGAAGCGGGAGAGGTTAAATTTGGGGAGGGGGCTCAGAGGAGTTGGAGGAGGATTCGGAGAGGTTTGTGGTGAGGGAGAGGAGAGGTTTGGCTTGGGGGAAAGATGAACTTTGAGAAGGTTGGGCAAGGGATTGCGGTCAGGGGAAGATGTGGAGTCTGCCTGCCTATGGCAGGATTATTTCCTTAACATAAAGTTTTACTGGGCAAAAAGGAAAAGATAAAATCTGTGGGTTTCATATGACAGAAAACACTCTATTACTTACTGAAATAAGCGGGAATTTTCAATAAAAACACTGTTTTTTCTTATTTCTGGAAGAGGTGGGAACTTTCCCTCTTTCTTTTGAAGGATAATATTAAAAAACGAGGGACAAGATGGACACTGTTTCTCAATAACCTGCCTGAGAATCTTCCTGCTGAGTAAAAATTCACTGATTTTTGCCTTTTCCCTCTGTTATCACAGACAATGACGCCGAATAAGAGTCCAGACACTTCCCTGATCGACCTGGCTGTGAAGATGAGGAAACAGGCTGAGACCAGGAAGGTGGTGCTGGCCTGGGGACTCCTCAATATATCTGTAGCTGGCATCATCTACACTGAAATGTAAGTGAATTGTTCAGTTTGGTTCAAACCAGCAAAGATTTCAGTGTGAGGAGACTTAAATATTCCCCAAAAATGGCATTTTTGCTAAATTCTCCCTTCTTGTTTTGCTTTTCAGGACTGGGAAACTTCTAAGCACATACTACAACATCACCTGCTTTCCACTCTGGTATATTGGTGAGTCGTTGCAGCGTTTAAATCAAATTTTAGGATTCTTTTTTATTCATTTTTATTGCTGGGAGGTCGTTTTGAGGCAGCTTGTTTTTAATGTTAGAGATTTAAATCAAAACTTTGTTTTGCTTTCTGTGATCTCCCTTGAAACCGCTGGAATTTTGTCATTTTTAGTGGCAGAAAAGGAGTGTTATCAGCTTTTTCTCTACATAAAAGGGCATGAAAAATTTATTTAATGAATGAAATTTTTTTAATGTGTGGATTAAGGTTCTAATAAAACTAAATTTATTAGATTTACCTAACCTAAAAATATTTAGATTTATTTTTCTGCTGCGTTGTGCTCTGGGTGTGGGTGGTATTTTACAACAATTCGAGTTTGTTTTAGAGAAGACTCTTTAACTGTCTCAAACAGGATAGAAAGGATCATAAATCTTAGAATTGTGAGAAATTCCTGTTTGGAAAATAACCATTCCATTTTAAAAACTAAATTTTGAAAAGTGTAAATTAATTTCAACAGTGAGGAAAATTATCTCCAATGAGTCTTGCCTAAGAAAGTGAAGAAATCTTAAAAATTTCACCAAATTTGTAGCAGTAATAATGACCTTTTTTAAGGGACATAGTGTGATTTTGTGAATATTGTTATTTATGTTCAAAGCATGACAGAAACTCTTGTTTTTCTTGCAGAGTTTGCCCTGGCAGCCCTGTTCAGCCTCAATGCCCTGTTTGATTTCTGGAGGTATTTCACCTACACAGCAGCACCAGCAAGTTTGGTCACAAGTCCCAGCCAGCAGGTCGTGGGCTGGCTGCGTAAGGCAGGTGGGGAATCAACCCCTCTTTTTAATATTTTTGTGGTTTTTTTGTTGTTTCTCCAGTTCAGGATTCTTTATTTTGAATTATCTCCTGTGGCATGAGCTGTAAACTGAGCTGGGGTTTGGGTTTGTCCCGTGTAGGACACAGGGTTGGGCTTGATGTTGTTCTAAATGTTGAGTGGAATTTGTTGGGGTTTAGTTTGTGGCCATTTGAGGTAGAACTAATTGGGTTTTAGATAATTAATAGAAAAATATGAGGACGGTGGGTGGAGGAGCTGCTGGAATATTAGAGAAGCCCCCCAGGTTGTGGAATATCAGAATGTAGGATTTATTCCGAGCTGGGGTCACGGGTCTCAGATTGAGCTCTGTAGGGACTGTGTTCTCAGTGTCCTTTTTAACATCTCCAATACTGCCC
>VKON01001393.1:166805-187840 GCA_009741485.1 Malurus cyaneus samueli
GGTCATTTTATAAATTTTGCCTGACTTTAAATAAATTATTCTTTTCCTTCTATTTGATGTTCAGGCATTCTATTAAACTGCCTTGTTGATTGTGGCGGGGATGATTGTAGGGTGAAACTGAGGGGTTTATTTCAGATTTTTGTTGCTTCTGAGCTTGAATTTCCCCTCCTTTTCTTTGCCAGTGGATCAATGACACCATTCTGGTGCCACTGGTGGAAGAGATGGAATCTGTGAGCACTCAGCTGAGAAGGATGGGCTGTCCTGAACTGCAGATTGGAGGTAGGATGAGGCAGCAGCCTGGCAATACCCTTGGAATTGGTGTTAATCAATTAAATCTGGGAAATATTTTTGTCCCATTTCTGCTCTGTTTTGGTGGGATCTTTGTTCTACCTTCTGCATTAATTCAGCTGGGAAGGCTTTCCATAATCTCAAAATATCAGTGTTAGTACCAAGACACTTGGGGCAAAATTCTTAAATCACTCCAAGTATCATCAATTTTTATTTCTTATTAATCAGAAAACTCTTCAAAGACAAATGTGCTGTAAATTCTTAGTGTCTCACAAAAAATCTCACTGTCTCTACTGCTACGTGCTTTTCCAAATCCTTCCTTCAAATTATCCCATTCCTGAAAGAATGGAGTTTGAAAAGTTCAACAGAATTTTTTAAAAGTTGTGATGATCTGGAGTTCTGCTTTTCATATCAGGTTAGGAGCTGATATTCTACAGGAGCTGCTTCTCCTGTTGGTTCAAATTAACTGAGAAGTAGATGTGATATCTGGCTTTTTATTTAATTCCCCTTTTTTGGGCTGTTTCTTAGAGTGTTTCCTCATGAAAAAAAAAGGTTGCAAAGTCCATAAAAATGAGATGGATTCTGGTTTTGTCCTGGCTTTTTTTCTCTCTTTAGTTCTTATATGTTCCTCATAGCTTTGATGTGGAGATTTGTGCTACTTTGTGTAACTGCAGGATCTTTGGGGTGGTGTGGGGTGTGAAATGTTTCCTGAGCTCCACGTGGAGCTGGAGATTTTCCTGCTGAGCTCTGTGTTTTGCAGAAGCCAGCATCAGCAGCCTCAAACAGGCAGCCCTGGTGAAGGCTCCACTCATCCCCACCCTCAACGCTCTGGTGCCCTACCTGGATCTCACCCCGAACCAGGAGTATCTGGTGGAGAGGATCAGAGGTACGTGGTGCTGCTGCTGTCAAATTTTGGTTTTCAGAGGAGTTGTGGATCCCTGGCAGTGTCCAAGGCCAGGCTGGACGGGGCTGGGAGCAGCCTGGCACAGTGGGAGGTGTCCCTGCCATGGCAGGGATGGCACTGGGTGATCTTTCATTTTCCTTCTGATGCCTCAGGATTTCAGCTTCTCTATTTCCACATATCTGTAACCCTGCAATTCTTTAGTGGATAACCCAGATTCCTCAGGATTTCATTTTCTCTATTTCCATGTCTTTGTACTCCTGTGATTCTTTAGTGGGTAACTCCAGACTCCTCAGAATTTCAGGATTTCTCTATTTCCACATCTCTGTAACCCTGTGATTCTTCAGTGTTTAACTCACTCCTCAGACAGTGCTGAGCTCCTGCTCTCTCACTTTGAACCATTTTTTTTAAGTTTTGTCAGCTCTGACTGATGCCTCAGGATTTCAGAATTTCTATATTTCCACATATCTGTAACCCTGGAATTCTTTAGTGGATAACTCCAGATTCCTCAGGATTTCTCTGTTTCCACATCTCTGTAACCCTGGAATTTTGCAGTGTTTAACTCCAGACTCCACAGTGCTGAACTCCTGCTCTCCCATTTTTTGGAACAGTTTTGTTGGCTCTGACTGATGTCTCAGGATTTCAGGAATTACTCTAACTTCCATGTCTCTGTAACCTGATTCTTTAGTGGATAACTCCAGATTCCTCAGGATTTCTCTATTTCCACATCTCTGTACCCCTATGATTCTTTAGTGTTTAACTCCAGACTCCTCAGACAATGTGCTGAGCTCCTGCTCTTTCCCTTTAAACATTAAGTTTGATGTTGGCTCTGACTGATGGCCTCAGGGATTTCCAGAATTTCGTCTATTCAAGTTACTCTGTAACGCTCTGAGAATTCTTTAAAATGTTTAAACTCAACTCTACAGACACTGCTGGACTCACTGGCCTCCTGTTTTTAACCATTTTTATGGAACAGTTTAATGGCTCTAGTCTCTAGCATTTCAGAAACCTGTCTTCTATTTCCACCATCGTCGGTAACCCTGGATCTTTAAGTGGATAACTCACAGACTCCTCAGGATTTCAGTTTTTCTCTATTTCCATGTCTCTGTACTGCTGTAATTCTTCATAGTGGCAACTCCTACATTCCTCAGGATTTCAGCTTCTCTATTTCCAGGTCTCTGTAAACCCTGAAATTCTTATCAGTGTTAACTCCAGAACTCCACAGACAGTTCTCAGCTAACCTGCTCTCCCATTTTTAACATTTTTTTTTTAAAGAGTTTGGCAACTCTGACTGAATGCCTCAGAAATTTCTTTTATTTTTCCATTCTGTAGGTAACCCATGAATTCTTCAGGTTTAAACTCCAGACTTCACAGACAGATGCGAGACGACGATCTGCGGTCGTTCCATCTTTACCTTATAAACACATATTCTCTGCAGAGTCATAGACGCCAAATCTCAAGGAGACATGGTAATAATATTCCTTTAATTCCTCATCAATATTTTTGGCAATCGCCCTCCCAGGAGACGACTGTCAGACATGGAGTATCCTCGGGGGGACCCACTATGAGTACAATGTGAACTGCATTCGCTGAAGTCTCGCACAATTGAAGGATTCACTGTCGGCAAACCAGCACAAACCAGCGTGAGAATAAGAGGTGTGAAAAATCAGCATGTTTATTTGAGTGTGCCCATGATTTAGCGCCCTAAAAGTTGGGGTGCCTCTTGTACAGGAGCCACGTCAGAGGTCAAGGCAGCAATTTCAATTTTCGTTTCTCTGATATTCATAAAAAAAAAAGAAAGATGTTAATCCACTTCGAAAGGCTAAAACCATCCTCCTTTGGAAGCATTGATTGACGGAGCTTTGGGATAGGCTTTTCTAAAGGAAATGCGAAGTGAAGCCTGCTTTCCACCTACCCCAAACCATTCCATGATTTCCCCAGTCTGAATTCGTTCTATTGGCATATATAAGAATGTTGAAATTCCCTCTCACCAATATCTGCCTTCATCTACTTCTGACCTAACCTAAACCACTTACCTGCAAAATTCTTATCCCCCTTTTATAATATCTTCAGAAGTCTTGAACTTTTCCTTCCTATTTTTCACCACCATGAAACCCCCTCTTATTAATGCACTCAGCCTCCAGGCACTCGGTTTGAAAATTTTGTTGCACACAATTGTCATGTAACACTCTAAGGCAGCCATGCAACGCTCGAGCTCCCTATCCTTTCGAATGGAATGAAGCAGAGAAGGGAGTTTTTATTACGGGTTCGAAAATTTTGGTGACTATCGATTCCCACACGCGGTTTGTACTCCTCGGTATTTCTCTTCGGCATTCACCCCCAAGCTTAAATGTTACATAACCGACAAAAATTAGGCAGGCAAAACCAGACACTGGACCTGGCTCTGACCACTTTTTAACCACACCTCTTAGTATACAGGGCCATAGCGGAGGTGAGGCAGACAGGAGTTCTTTAAAGATCACAAAGAACCAGAACAGAAAGACTTTGACTGATTAAATGAAAAAAAAAATTCCATTGCTAGGAAGTAAAAATCAACTTGAAATAGGATTTGATTTCGTTTGGGATAGGGTAAATACTGGAATGTCTGGGCTATGGAGAGCTCGATGTAGCAATCGAAAAACCAGCACGGAGTCAAGCTCAAAAGAAGTGTTCAAATAAAGAACGTTGACAATTAAATAGCCACAAAAAGAATACAAAAAAACTCAAAAGACAATTCACTTTTTAAAATATAAGTTTATGAATGTATGCTGTTGATTTCCAAGGTGCTATCTCAACAGACACTTTAAAGAGTTAGGTGGCATTTGTCTTCAGAATGGTAACATTGTCTCTTCTTGTGACAATACTCCTTGAGCAAGCAGAAAGTACCTAGATTCAGAGAATAAATGGTGAGGGCTTGTGCCCGGGAAAATATGAGCCAATCCAGGAGGCTTAACCTAGAGCTAACACTCTCAGGCTGCCCCTCTGGTTTCTGACCCCAGATCTCTATTTTCACATTGTCATTTACTCTAATTTGCACGAAGACTCATTGGGCCACCCAGATATTCTGATCTGTAGACTGAAAAGGAGAAGGTAGATTCGCTTGCCGGGTTTGGGGTGGAGCAGAGTTGTTATTATGAGCTTCTCTGCCCTTCACTCATCGCCCAAACTCAAGAAAATATCTGAAATTGGTGATTTAGGCACGAAGCTTGCTCCTAAAACCGTTGAGGGGTAAACGCATTGTGTTTGTTAGGACCACCAACAAAGACTTTGGATGAGCTCCACTGAGGATCATAGGGGAGGGATCTGCTGGGTTAAGTGTGGTGCCATTCTCAACTGAGATTTGGTTGTGTTTGCCCAAGATCCTCATCACGTTTCTGCACTTACCTGGAACCAAGGCTTCCCTCCAACACGCGCAAATACCACCGCTTTTACAAGGGCTCGGAGTGCAAAAACCTTCAACATCCTCAACACTTTCATCCAGACTCTCGGATATATACCGAGGTACTTGCTGCTGGCCTGTGAGGCTGCCCTTGTTCCTCATCAGATCACAGCAGCACCTTCAAAACTTATTGTTTTTTTTTTTTTTTGACATTGTAATTTGCAATCGAGACACTCAAACTGAAAACGTGTTCTGCATCTAACCGAGAGCAGCATCAAGCCCACACCCACTCACGAGCTGATCTAACGAGTGCCCCACGTCTTACAGCGGCTTCTCAAGGTACGTGGGTTTGTTCTCCTCCTGCCCATCAGCTAATCACCCCAAGAGCGATTGCCGGGTTTTGTTTTACAATCCTAGACCCATTTTTGTCCATTTACACAGTAGATTGTCCACCTTAGTCTATTTTCCCAAACACTGTACTTACTCTGCTGGTGAACATACACCTGTAGTATCTATTTAAGGAGACCCGAATTCCTAAAAGGACCCTTCACCTACTTCATCGAGATTCTTGCACAATAGCCAATTTATTAATTATATATCCAGCTGAACATAGATAATAAATTATAATAATAACAATATATAAATATATATATTATAAATCCCAAATCTGTGGATGGGTGATGTCACTGATGTCACCTCGTACGGGACCGTCTGACAGTTGTTTTTGGATTGGTCTTTATTCAAAAAGACAACGGTAAAGGCCGAGACAAAAGAGGAAAAAGTTAGAAAAAGGTATAATTGTGTAACATAGAAGAGTGCAATAGCAAAAAGAAAAAGAGAATCCACAAGCTCAGTTCAACCATGGGCCACTGAGCAAGGGCTGTATGTGAATTCCTGATGGAGAAGTTCAAGCTAAACAAAATTCTGTGATTTTTTAAAATATATTATTTTATTTTTGTTTTGGTTGGTTCTAACCTCTAATATCTTTCTCTGTGTCTCCAGGGCAAGGCAATAACAGTTCCACCACTGCTGAGTTCCCGTACCATCTTGCAAGACAAGGCGAATCGGGATTGTTGTCGTGTACAGTTGTATCCGCCACGTGGGTTACCCGAAGGTGGGAACTGGTGTCAGAGGGTCAAGAACCCACCACAATTCAATGGTGTAAAGATCCACCTATACAGCGAGCATTTCTTAAAAATGAAGAAATGAAGCTATTGCGGCAGAGGCCCCTGCCCAATTTGGAGCCCTGTTGTTGCAAGGCGTGGTAAATGCGGGCTGGCGTGGCTACAAGGAGTCACATCCTGTGGAGGTCCTTCACGTGTGGAGAGCAGAAAGGGATGAACAGCCCAGAGGGACATTCTCGCTGCTGTCGGGATAAACCAGGGTCTTCAACATGGATCAGGGTTACACATGCTCAAGCTTGCGGTCGGACAGAGGAGCAGGATGTCTGTGGATTGTCCTCAGTGGGAGATTTTACCAGGCATCTCACTCCAGCACATCAATTATCATGTGGGATATGTGCCTCTGGATGACACTCTTAGAGTTCTCGGCTTTGCTCGCTCCCTCACTTGAAATACCCCTAGGTGCCTGCTGACTGAGCTTAACTCGACTCGGCCAAGACTAAAACCTGAACCGAGCCTCCCAGGCTGCACAGAACTGTGAGTGAATCACAATCACCTGGAAAGGATAATCAGCTTGAAAAACTTCAGCATCAAGAATTTCCCAAATTGGATAGCTGATCAGACTACAGTTTTCGCTTCCTTTTTTCCCTGCATTTTGATTAAAAACCCCATGAATGGTTTATCATTCCGAATATTCTCGCTGGGATGTTGCGTTTCCCTCTTGACCCGGGTCTCCCGACAGAGGTGATAGTCCTGGAGCCATGTCCTGAAAAGCAACATAAATACAATCGAATTTGACTTGCTAAGAGTAATCAGACAAATGCAAATCTTTTAATTTCATTTCATTTTATGATT
Organism: Malurus cyaneus samueli; assembly: GCA_009741485.1. Lineage (NCBI taxonomy): Eukaryota > Metazoa > Chordata > Aves > Passeriformes > Maluridae > Malurus > Malurus cyaneus. Next base: position 173,350 of record VKON01001393.1, read on the forward strand.
TTCTATCTTTCAATTCTCTTTAATTTCAGCGAGGTAGTTTAAAATGCCCAGAACTCAAGCGGTGATACTCTACCGCCTTTGGGGCCCTTTGAGCCTCTGTCTACCAACCCCCCAAGCTCCTTCAACTGCCACCACCTCTCACCTACCTTGGCTTTTTAAAATTAATTTTCCTGCAATATTTTCTCACTTTCACCCACAATCCTACAGAGTTTTTTTTGCACCTGTGGGGCCAAGGCCAGCCTTTTACACCACCCAGCGTCTCTAGTTATGGGATGTACTTTTTTTTTTTGTGAAGAAAAGCCCCTTGATTTGCTTCAAAAAGCGGATCCCATCATAGGCTATTTAATCAAGGGATTTCGTCTTAAGAAATTTGAGGGGCAGGCCCCATGTGTATGTAAATTCCATGTATAAATATTAAGCATCTTCACGCGACTAGTGAGGGTACAGACCAGGCAGAAACATCTTTGAAACTCTATGTTGAAGTAAGCTAGTATTTTTATGGGAGGGAAAAGAGGAATTTTCTGAGACTTATTGACTAGGATATATTGAGAGGGGGTTCAAAGGAGTGTTATCTCTGATCAACTTCCCTGGGGGACAGGGTTCATATTTATTTTACCAAAGAATTGGTAAAACAAAATGGCTTTCACTTGAGGAAGGCTTGCAAATTACATATAAGAATTATGTTTCTACTTACAATATCGCCTTTTAGAGAGGTTTACCTTGGGTTCCAGACCCATCACACCAAAGCTTCCATCGCCTGCCCACCTCAAGAGGGAATAATCTTAAAGAGACAGTTTTAGCTGGGTTTTTTACCACCCAAAAATCTCCCCCTCAGGGCAGCAAGCTCCAATATGGGCTGAGTGTCAGTTCCACGTTCTGAAGAAGTTCGAAGTGCATGAATCTATATTTCTATATCTTTCACCAACAAACCTGGGCGAGGTATTGTCAGGGCAGAGCAACCGGGTACTGGCCATGGCCGCACCCTTCCCGCGGTGCCCTAGGTCTCTGGCAGTCCTCAGGATCCTGTGGGCTCTTTTGGCCGTGATTCCGGACCGGCTGGTCCATATTAATGTCCTGTGCCCTGAACAGGATACCGTGTCACAGGGACGCAACAATGCACTTTCTCATTGAGTTGTAGACCCTACATATATCATCTTCACACCAAATACACCATCACCACTCCAGCCATATATCTACACCCCAAAACCTCACATCCTCGCTGTTTATCTCCATCACTATCTTCCCAATAACAGGCTTACAGCCAACATCCAATATAATTCACACAGGCCCTCCTAGCACGCGGGACAATGTCACCATATATAGACCCCAATACATCACACAGCCTCACAAAATTTGATCTAACAGGTCCACCGCTCCACTAATGCACACAACACGGCAATATAAATGAACCACTAATACCATTTAGGTGATCCAACCACCATATATATCACACCTCAATCACTAAGGTCAAGCTTAAGGCCCATACAATACACGCGCCTGTGAGAGATCACACAATCCAATGACATTCCAACCAACCAATATTATCACTTAGGCCCCAATCACATCAGCGGAACACGCTCTCATCCAAATACCTCACTGCATGAGAGTGCCCAGAAAGCAGATCCTAAATTTGACCCTAGTAACCAGCCCAGAAAATTGCCCCCAATAAACGATCACAAACCCCCGAAAGAGCATTCGTCCCCGCACCTCCGATAGAACCTACACCCCATATATCACCGCCATCACTACCCCAATACATCACACATTCCAAGCGACCCCAATATGTTTTCACCTCACTCTCAATATAGCCAATCAACCTTCTCAATACTCACCTACCCCAATATATCACCCCACCCAATACACAGTCACACCAACTAAGCCTATGCACCCCAATACATCACCCCCCAATACATCATACTCAAATATATCACCTACCCCAATACACCACATTGCTCCTCCGGGCCAATATATCATACTCCGACATAACATCAACCTGTATAACGCCCACAAATATTCCACAAGCAACCATCCTGATTATATCACCACCCTAGCTCAAGCGTGCCTATCAACCTAGTGTTCACATCAGGGAGTCGGCTTAATGCACGACGTCCCTCAGGCCTCCTTTGTCACCTTAGGTAAGGCACCCCCACATAATACTCACCAGCGGCCCTTCTAACACACTGGTGCAACATCCAGATATTAGAAAAACCAATGCCACACATCCCAATCAATATATCCCCAAGATTACATCACGCGGGCACCTTTTCACGAATAGTAGCACCAATACACCACAGCACCATGCTCCGAGACCATAATGACCAATACATCATACCCCAAATATACTCACCCGCAATACACTGCACCCAATATAATCAAATGCATCCCCATACATCACACCCAATACACCTGTGCGCACCCCAATATATCACTGCACCCCGCAATTAGATACCATTATTACCCCTTCCTAGCTCTCATAAAAAACCTTGCAGCCGATTTCCAAACATTATGACAGCTCCTACACTACACCACTATTTGATCCTGTTGTTCTACATTTTATTCACGTTTTTGTTTATCCCTATCTAAATTATAATTTTATACCTATCCGTCTGTCTTCTATATTTTTAAGTTAAGCTTCCTAATATATTACTATACTAGAGCCATTTACGATACCTATATTCTTCATATATACCCTTATAATTATATATTTGATCCCATTTATGCCATGACATGCGCCTGAACTCATATTTTTATAGACACATTTAGTATAACCAGATTTTTATATATTCCTTTATCACCTTAGGTTGTTATTTTGAGCCCTCTACTGTATTATTTTGTTATATACTCTTCTATTCCACATTTGATTTTAATCCTTCTATTATTATTGCAACTTTAATTCAAACCCTTAACGTAACCTATATTGGGGAATACAGTGAGGACCACTTAACTAGGTATAAAAGTATTTCATTGGACCCCAATGTTAATGTATAAGTTTCTTCATAATACTTTATTCTAAGTATTTCCTTTTTATAAGACTCGTCTTAAACATCATCTTTATAATTAGAACCATTTTAATACCATTCAGAGATAGAATGAGCAATGGTATACTTAGAAATATTTTTCTGAGTCTCATCCCTTGGGAGCTTATCCTCTGGGTACCCAGCTACCACCACCTAGTGATCTTCCTGCACCCTGATATTCCAGCGAGCTCAGCCCCTATTAGGGTCCTCGCGTGTAGTTCCCTCGGCTGTCCCAAGAATAACTTCTTGAGGTTCAGCTACTTATTTCTGAGGAACCTAATGCGTCTACTAGGAGCACAATCCTAGTTGTAAACCTGTGGGGCGCGTGCCTACGCGGGCCTAGGGGGGATGTCTTGGTACCAAAACCACAAGAGGAGGAGCAATTACTGTCTCCCGCCATTTGAGCAGTTTCAGGAATTGGGGGGATTTCGGGAAGATTCGTTCCGATCTTTAGGTTGACTGAAATTGTATGGGACGTACCATCGGGTTGTTTGTTCCACTTACCAAAGAGCTGTGCACACAAACCTATGGAATCCCCCTATATGAAACACCTAAGAACAGATAAGCAAAAACCCTGGTTAACGCCATTAGAGCCAGGATCTGCCTCAACACGTATCTCAGATGCGCCGAGACAAAGAGGACTCTTATGAATCCCAAACACTGTGCACCGGAATTTTTTCCAATCGAAAGACGCAACCTAATGGTGGCCGCTCTGTCCATATGCGACCGGAAACACACCATGCGCATGAGCCTGTGCTGTGCAATTCTCTCCGAGACCAGTAGGACCATTATCTGTCGCGACATTTTCCCACCGTGTCTGTGCATCCCTTTCCAGAGAAAAACCGTCACAGCGCAGAGAACACCATGGTGCGCACTTTCACCTAAAAAGGAAGGAAGGGCCATTCTCACAGACTTTGGGTGCACAGGAGCGAAAAAACAACCAAAACCGCGCACGCCGGATGTCAAATCTGCAGATCTCCCCAAAATACGCTCGACAATAAAACAACAGCAGCTGTCTCTTGCTCCCAAAATACCTGCGCATCCCCGTTGTCCTGTGCACTCCCGGAACAGCGCGCCCCAATGGTCCCCTGCGCATCCTTGTAATCTTGTGCACCCCAAAACACTCGAACGTCATGGCAGGCCAACCCCGCTCTCCATCCTGCACATCTCAACAACACACCAGTCGCCACTGGGAATTGACAAGGCCCACGGCGTGTACCGGGGCGCATCATGAGTCGCACAAATATGATCCTAAAGCTGCAATAAATTGCCTTCCCTGTAAGTCTTGCTCCGTGCACATTTCCGAAACAGCGAGCGCATCTCGATGTGCTGGCTGCAACTCTCAGCCGAAAATTCACCCATGCGAATATTGGCTGTTCTATCATGTATCGGCAACCAGAGCGGCCACACATGCAGTCCCCGCAGCATAACAATGAAACCTCTTTATCTCACTCCAGCGCTACCCACCGCTCCGTTCCCATGAGGGGTGCATACCAACGTGCCAACTGCGCGGTAGGGCAAAGGCCCATTCGCCCATCTTCCATGGATCTCGCGTGGTTCGAGGGGCTTGATGGGGGGCTCACTCGGGGGCGCGCAGTCGAGGTCCCCCGCCCGTTAAATCTGCTCGGCTGGCCTCTGTGTGCCGGGACCTGTGTTTAGAACACTACCTTTGAGCCTGGAAGCTTGCTGTCTTGCTCATTGGCCAATGGCAGCGAGGCTGAGCCCCCCGGCCATAGCGCGCACCGCCAGAGCTGCTCAGCGCCCCGACTCAAGCACCATCGTTCCGAGTATGAGCGGGGGTAGGGTCTCTATGTGGGGGCTGGGAGTGCACCAATGGGATCTACTCTCTTCCCGGTGCAATCCCTGGGTGAGCCGGGTCATCCATCCCGAACGCACACCGGCCACTGCCGGGTCACCCTCCGACCGAACACACCCGGCGCACACGAGCGGGTTTGCCCCACATTGGTCCCGGGCACCGCCCCGGGTCACCCTCCTGACCACCACCGGGACACCGAGCGGGGTTTTGCCCCCGACACCTATCTCCTGGAACCGCCGGGTCACCCTCCGGCCATACCCACGGGTCAACCCGCGCGATGGGGTGCTTGCTTCGCAGTCCCGGGCACCAAGAGGTGCCGGGTCACTCCCTCATGACCGACCGCACATTGATCTTCTTGATGTTTTCTGAATTCTTGGCTAGTGGATTTCCATTTAAATTTTGTTGCAACCATCACTGGGTGCACAGAGTCGGGCTTATGCTAACAGCCCATGTTCTCCGGGTTACCAGCTTTTTCTTGCCGAGGGTCACAACATCTCCTCACCGCGCGCGGACGTCACCCTATGGGCACCTGTAGCGGGGATATCTTTGTCTCGCTCATGCTCACGAGGTCACTCGCCTCGCGGCTCTATCCACCCTCTCCTAACACACCGACCAACACCGGGCACCATTACACAGCGGGGATTTGTCCCCCATGTCCCGGCACCGCCGGTCACCCTCCTACCCGAGATCCTGGAGTCAAGCAACCGTGGAGCTTTTTGTGTGCCCCTTGCTGGTGGTTTTGGGGGACCGAGGTCCGAACCCACCTCCTGCAGCACATGAGCGGGACTGTTTCTCGGCAGCGCTGATGCGAGTAAGCGATACTGGGGAGTGTCCGAACCACAAGGAGGGCTGACTCTGACAGACTCCCCAGGACCTGTCCCCAAGTCCGGATGGAGCAAGGGTGACAGCGAACGGCCCCGCGGGGCCCGTGTGATGACGAACCACAAGCAGCCAGCTTGGGTTGCGGAAACCACGAACCATCTCAGAGCAACGTGCAGGGCGGACCTGGGGGAAAGTCTTAGGGGCTGTCACCGGCTGCCCTAGGTCCCCGTCTCCCTGAGAGGAGTCGTGCCCTAGTTGTCTCAGGTTTTGGTCTGAGTTTGGGCCGAGGACATCAGGGCTCTGGGGTGTGTCTCCCACTCTCGCTGTGTATCTCGGCTTAGGCCGGTTCCTTTTCCCACCCCGTGCTGTCACCCACAAAATCTCCGTGCCACAGCACATGGCGCAAAGGCTTGGTTGTTTCACCACCGTGCCTTGCTGCCTGAGGCCAAAGGCACCCTCGGAGAAGGTGGTGACGAGACCGAGCTAGAGCGTGGTGAAAACCCACCCTGACGGTCCTGCAGCAATTGCTGTGATGGCCATACAAAGCGTCCAACGAAGCTCAGAGGTGGGTGGGGCACCTGTGGCGGTGTGGCAATCAGTGCCAGAGAGGGCTGTAAGGGGTTTATTTTTCTCCCCTTCTCCTCTACCCTACAAGAGAAAACCCCTTCGATCTGCAGTTTGGCTTCAAAGAACAATGGCATCAGAGCCACGTGACAAGCGCGGCCCCATCGGGAGGACAACCGAATGGCTCGAGAAAATCGTCATAGGACACTCTTAGCCTCAGGAGCCGTCAAAGCGCCACCTGCAGCTCTGGAGGTGGGTGGCCTTGGGGACAAGCCCTGGGTGGTGCGCGAGCTGCAGGTGTATCTCAACGGGTGCCTTACGCTCAGTGCTTGTCCCTCTCTGCAGGTTGTGAGTCCAAGCTGACATGTGGGAATGTCCATTTATCTGCTGCTCATTTTGGCTGGTGACGCTTCTCGCTCCTCTGGACGGCCTTTGTGGCTGCTGTAAATTTCGTCACAGTCATTACGGGCTCTTATGGGTGATCCTCGAAATTTGGGGGCTGATAACGCAAAGCAGCACCCATAGGGGTTTGGGGTCTCGTCTCTGGTCCCTTTCTTGTGCAATGTCCCCTGTAGCTGCAGGGACAACTGACGGTGCTTGGTCCCCCTGCCAGGTGCGGCCTTCTCTGGCTCCTGGCCCGGGTATTTCCTGTGGCCGGTTTGGCAAAGTGCCTATCCGAAAGTGGAGGCTGTTAGTGGTGCACCTCGGAACTCATCCGGGAAACGCTTCAGGGTGTCCCGTGCCTACCACCCTGACACCTACGCTCTGTCCTTCCGCCCAGGTCCCCCAAATGCCCAGCAGGCATAGTTGGAGCGGGTGCCGGGGACGCGCTCGGCCTCCTCGCCGGGGTCCACCTCCACGCCGCTGGCACCTTCACAATAGTGCTGGGCACGGCGCACCGGACACTGGGTGAGCCCCACACCCGGACACGGTAAACCGCCCCACGGGATGCCCCAGCGCTTGGTTGCGGAACAGCGCCCATCTCTTGGGGTGCCCTCCCCTCCCCTGGGGCGGCATTTCGGGCAGTGACCCTCACGGTACCCTCCCCGTCACCGGCGAAAGCGCCGTGCCGGCAGGGCCCGATCTTCGGGCCCGGTGAACTATGCCTGGCTGACCACGGTGCTGGCGCTGGCCCAAGGCTCGTGTGCGTCACCGCGTGCATCCTTCATTTTTCCCTCATACCTCTGCTAGCCGATCCCCAAGAAGGCTGCTCTCGGCGCTCGATCGGATGGTCTAGCCCACCTGGACACAGCTGAGGCGTCGCGCATCTTTCGGGTCTCTGTTACTTGTCTGGCCCTCTCGGCAGCGTGGAAGACGCCACCACAGCCCGAAGGTGGAGGTTGGGTCATTGGCGGTGGGGTGGGACCGCTCGGCAGATTTTGGGTGGGGCAACCTCTGTCCGGTCAGCGAACGGACGGCCCGCCAGGAGGGGAAGCCTGATATTCTGTGCTGCTACAGTCTGCGCAGCCGCACAAACCCTTACTACACAAATACGCCGTGGACGGCATCAACATCTTCGCCGTCAGTATGCCTTGGGAGCTGGAGTTGGGGAGGTGGGGGGAAGCTGACCCCAAATCGTTCATCACCCAAAATCCAGTGTCCTTGTGACCGCGTAGCACACCTGAAGCCCAAACCTGCTGCGCGCTGGTGGGCTGGTGACGCTGGATGCCTGGCGGCGCCTACGTGGAACAGCCTCCAACCATCCACCTCGGCACCGCTGTCAAAGTTCAGCCTGGCCCTTGCTCTCCACATCATATCCCTCTTCTACTACAGATCGGAACATGGCATCTCGCCAGGCTGAGGGAAGCAGGGGACATCTGCCGGTGACATATTAAAATAGGTGGGTGACGCTTGCACTATGCCCTCTGAAGCTTGCCTCCCGCTTGCAGCATCTCTGTCCCTCAGAAAGCAATTTATCGGGGTGGGCAGGCGGTGGTGGAACGCGACGATTCGTCACACCAGAGGCCACAAGTTCCGAGTATCATCCTGCCGCTCATCAAGGGCTGCGCTCCAGTTAGCAAGGCAACCTGCTGCTGAGGTGCAAGTGGCTACGGGGCACCGGTGGTGGACCAATGTCTGCGCCCTGGTCGCGTGCGCGGGTTGAAAGATGTCGTTCGGCGTGAAGTGTCCTGAGAGTCTGGGGGTCTGAGTGAGATGACACTGATCCGGATCAAGCCTGAATTTTTGGGGTTATTTTTCTTTCCTGTACCCAAGGGTCCGGTGCATGTGAACGGGGGAACCGCACTAGAGGAGAGGCCCTATAACAGCCCCGCCCTTTCCCCAAAAACCGCACCGCCACTGCCGTAGCTCTGGCCCCTGCGCTTCCTGTACGTAGGAGTGAAGTTGGGGACAGGGCTGTCCCCCAGGTTTGGGTTCCACACTAGGATGGATGCCCACTCACGATGTCCTGTCCCCGCCTGAGGTGTCTATCGTCCCCGAGCACATACTCCAAGCGTTTATGGAAGCGGGTGCAGTGAGTGCCAACAAGCGTCACCGAGAACCCGCTGGGCCATACCATGTGCCACAATTATTGGACCTGGTGAGCTTTGGGGGTGGGGACTGCTTCTTGCAGCCCTAGTTCATGAGCGGGTGGTGGCAAGTGGTGTGTCCCTGTCCTGTGTCCCTGCGAGGGCGCTCTTCTCTTGCGATGGACATACACGAGGGCACCCTCCGTACTACACGCACTGTCCAGATGAAGTGTCCTCTGCGCGTGGGTGACAGGGCGCCCAACGCAGGGTGGCACTTCTCCACTCAGTGATCCAGCACCCATTTCCTACCATGCCCAGGAAAGTTCCCGGCAGGGTCTCCATGGCAAGAACTCGGTGGCACTGAGCGTGTCCCCTGTGTTTGGCCCCAGACCATCTGGTGTACCGGTGTCATACCCTGCTCCCGGCAAGCTGCCTACCTCATCGCCGGCTCTTTCTTCACCCTCAAAAACCCACAGACCACATCTAACGACATCCACGTCAGCGACTGTCCACAGGTGCCCGAGGCCTGCTCCAACAATGTACCCCAAACCAGCGCCTGGCCTCTGGTCAACCTTGCTCTGGCGTGTCCAGCGTGTCTCGCTCCCGTGCCTCCCAGTGCCGGTCCAACCACCACAAGCAGCCAGTAAAGTGCACTGGTCACGCTGGAGAGCAGCGGGCCCCTGCCATGCCTGCTCTGCTCATCACCCTGTGAGTGTCGGCCCTAGCGCCGACCTGGCCACGCGAGCACATCAAGCCCCATCATCAACCATACCCACCATCCTCGCAGGATGAGCAGGCTGGGTGTCCCCAAGGACAAAATGTGCCCTTTGGGGATGGCAACCTTGCCCACGCTGCGAGCCAGAACCCTAAAAGCAGCAGGCAATAGATGCCAAGATGCTCTGCAACAGGAGGAAATGTTGGGTGTGGGATGAGGCCCGGGTGATGTCACTTCTTCTTGCCAGTACTTCATACGGTTCACCTCGGCTGGCCCATGGGCCCGAGCTTGCCAGAGATCGTCAATGGCATCCAGTTCGCCCTGCCAGAACAACCTGAGCCTTGGAGGTGAGGTGCTCCAAGGGTGAGTTTGGGGGGTCCACTGTGCCTTGTCATCCCATCCCCGGGGCCAGATCCCCTGTCAGTTGTTCCCAAGGGGATTTATTCATCCAAGAATGGTGCCAACCGGGAATGGGCTCCTAGTTTCGGGAATTTCTCACCCGAGATCCTTGGCAGTCCCTAAGTTGTCCTTCCTCGCCAGCATCGAGATCGGGAACTGCATCGCCGTGCCAGGCTTGCATGCTCCAGAATCCCAAGTCCTGGTGCTCTTCACCATCTTCTAACGTGAGTAAGCCCCGGGGACAGATGTGTTCCTGGGTCTGTCGCCCGTACTGGAGACACGTGGCAGTAAGGGGTTAAAGGGGTGACACAGGTCCTGGTGTGGCCATGAAGGCCCGAACCTCTCCCTCCAGCCGACCACTTCACGACTGGTGTTTCACGACCTCCACGCTACCCCAGCTTCAGCAGACGTGGTGCTCACTGAACTACATACTTCCATGGATGCAAATGTGACTAATTTTCCTCAAGGTGAGCACAGCCCGCAGGGCTGATCTGGAGCTCCGATGTATCCTGTATTTTGGGGATGGGGGCTCCTTGGCTTCCAGTTCTGCCCATCCACTCAATTTGGGAGCTCTCGGTGTGGTGACCCCAGCGAATTTTTGGTTGACCATCTTGGACCTGTCCTGATACAGCTTCAACGGGAATCACCTCATTTCCCATTAAAGGGGTTTAAACTCCTTTTGAACAGACACTTTTATAGAAAACCACCAAAGTCCTCTACAGGGGGTTAAATCCAGCCCCACCAGCTCTTTAAAAACCATCTACTCTGCTGCAGGGAGTGACCCACTCCCTCTACTGCCCGCTGCAGGGCACGGTGCTGGATGGTTACTGCATCCTCCTGGCCTGTGTATTCTTGTCCTCCACCCTCGCAGCGCTGCTGAGGTTCAGATTCCTCTTTCTTCTCGACCCCCCTGTTGGGAATCAGCGCCCGTCCAAGACCTTTCCCAGCATCTCAGGGAACTGGGGCCGGGCTGGCTCCGGTCTGGAAAGCACATTTTCCTGAAGCTCCTGTGCTTCTGTGTGCCAACGGGGTTTCAGGGATGGAAGGGGTGGTGGCGATGGAATGCCCAAAATGAGGAACAGAGGGATCTCCAGCCACTTCTGGAGGTCTGGAAGGGAAATTGTCCTTAGGGAGAAGTCCTTGAAGCAAGATCCCGAGGACAGAGCCCTTCCTGGGATGTGCTACAGCTGGAGAAGTCCGGAAAAGTCCTCATACCTTGCCGGGCCGGGAATTGCACATGGATTTTGATGGTCCACAGAACTGCACCCAAAGAGTATTTCAGCTATTCTGTGGCATTAAAGCAGTTTTGTACAAATCAGAATCAAGTTTTGTTTCTCTCTTAAACTGAGCCTCAGTCCGTGGCTGGGCGCCCTAGCGTGGCCACCATTCCTCTGTCATGTCACCCCAGGGACAGAGCCAGCGGGGTGCGCGTGGATTCTGCTTTCTTCTGTGCCTCCTCCCCAGAGCTCCAGCTCATCTCCAGGCCCTGGTCTCATCTGACCATCTAGCTTCCAATTCTTCATCAGGTGCTCCTGAGAGGGTCAGGAATGCTCCTGGTGTTTGTCCCATGAGGGTGTGAACAGGCTGGAGCCACCTCCATCTGTGGCAGGGACAGTGCAATGAGAATCAGTAAAGAGGAACAAAGATTATCTTTTAAAAACAAAACCAAAGCCCAAGCAAAACACTAAGAGAATCCATAAACAGCAACGGCAGGGCACGGGGAGGTCTCCTGGCGCCCTCCTTCTCTCCCCTGCTTCAGCTCGAGTATCCTTCATAAAAACTATCAAAAACTGAGAAATGTACCTTGTTATAAAACCACTAAAACTCAGCAACACAGGGACATGCAGCTCAACGGCAAATGGATAGACAACTCAGAGTGAGCAGAAGCAGTCCTGGATTGCCCACTCTCTCCAACAGCTCATTAGGGATTAAGAGCTGCTTTATTGAAGCTTTTTTTGTTTCCCAGTTGAGGCCATAGAACGCCGCCATGTTCCTGCCTGTGGTTAAGAGCAGGCACTTTGGGAGCATTCCCGGTGAGGAGTGGCTGGAGCGCTGCTTGGGAATCGAAGACCAAAGGTGGGATGGGAGGGCAAAACTGTGGAGAACTGCTCAGTGCCATATCTTCACCGAGGTTAAACAAACCATCTCTCCTGAGGCGCAGGGGGCTGGGAATTCTCTTCTTCTAAGCTGGCTTTCAACGATCTCCTCAGTCCTGTCCCCATCCCCTTGGCATCAAGTGGGTGCTCTTATCCCTCTGGATCTCCTCTCCCTTAGAAATAATAATTAAAGCTTTTATCCACGAGGCAGTGGCCCACCGCAGCAATTAAGCCCTCCTCAGCCAGGAGCTGTCAGCTCCAGTGCTTTAAACGAGTCATATTTTCAGTTGAAGAGTCAGCTCCTGAGTAATCGTGTGGCCCTGATTCACAAGATACATGGAAATGAGGAAAAGCCCCGTGGAAATTCACTGTGGGATGCTGGATGCCTGCTGCTTTTGTGCAAGAAAAGTTGGAAATTCCTTGGACCTTTTGGGTTTTCCTGGGATGCTGCCCCACTCTGGGGCTGGGGTGGAGGATTCACAGGAATTAAGATCACAATTTAACAAACCCGAACACAACCTAACCCCGACCATGTCCCTGCTCATGTGTACCAAACACTCCTGGACTCTGGCAGCGTGGGGCTGGACCATCTCCTCCCTTGCTGCATGTGCGGTCTCGATGTCCCTTCTGGCACTGTCTGACGCACAACTTTCCATCAACCAGGCACCCTCTGCTCCCTTCTCCCCAGCTCCTCATCAGCCCTCGGCTTTTATTCCGCACCCTCGTCTATCCCTTGGACGCCTCGAGCATCCCTTTCCTGCCAGCTTTCCCACACGCCGCCCACGGTATCCGCTCCCTTGAACACAACGCATCCTCTTGGCTCAGCAGGGACTTCTCCCCCTCTTACCCGCCCCTAGCAGTCTTGGTCCATCGACCAGCCCAGCTATTTTCCAGATATTCGCCGCTGTACCCACGGCAGTCCCCGCAGTTGACCCACCCCAGCCTCGTTTCCCAGTCCCCTAACTAAGCACTTCCTTAATGCCAGCCTGCCTGGAGCCGGGAGTCTGAAGATCCATTTCTGCGAAATCTTTGACCCTCAAGAGCTCCAAGCATTCCAGATGGTTAATGAACAGTAGCGAAAAGGAAAATAGTTGTGCCACGAGACTATCTAAGCCTCTTCTGACTCGACTCGTTTGTATATGGAGGGTCCCTTAACCAGATTTCAGGCTAATTTTCCAGAGATAACATTCTCGTGGAGAATCTTACGCAAAGGCACTGAAATGTAGAGTGTGGATCAAGCCCTGCGGATTTCCAGGCCCCGTGAAAAGCTGGAGCAATGCTCTCGCAGCGAGGACCGTCTGAAGGACCCACTTTCCTGCCCACAATCTCAGAGGTATAGTATCAGGTTAAATGCAGCATTTCCAAAAGTGATGCAAACGAGGAGGTGTGAATGTGCTTTTCAGACCTGGCCCACACATAATATGGGGATCTCTAGCAGAAAGAGAAACAGACAGGAGGAAGCAGAGTCTGGGGCGCGCAGTGAGTGGTATCGTCGGTTGTGCGAAAAAGTTCAGCTGGCAGAAAGACTAGACCTTTCCAGCACAATCAGCTCTGCATTAGGGTGCCATTTGCAATGCATGCGGACAGACCAAAGCTGCCACAGTTTGTGAAGCCTCTAATAGTTAGGTCTCAACTAAAAAAAAAAAAAAAAAAAAAAAAGAGCAACTGAGCTGGAAAAGGAGGAAAATATATTCCCAAAGGCCAGGAGAGTTTAAATTTGGGTAAAGGGTGGCTCCCCTAACAGAGGGCAGTGACTCCATCAGGCAGGCCTTTGGATGAACAACATGAAGACAATGCTATGGTTTATTGAAAACATAATGCAATCTTTTAAACAAAAACTAAAAACCCAGAGTGTAAACCTCTGCCTTGATGAAGAGGAAAGCATGGGGGAAAGCCGTGATTTTAACAAAACAAAAGGCACTTAAAAATGGCTCCAACTGAAAAACGGATTTTGCACAAACCTCAATGCCCTGGAGTGCCTCCGAAGTTCAAGTGGCCCCTTAAACAAATTCAGGGAACAGAGCACACAGGGCCCAGAGACCAGACCCCTTCCATCCTTCCTGTGCAGAGACAATCCTGATCCCAGCACAGATGGAGAGATCTTCCCTCTCCCTTTTTTTTTGTTTTCCTGGCTGAAGCAAATCCACAAAGCTCCCTCTTCAGAATCCCAGCTCCACCCCCAGGGCAACAATGAAGCAAGCAACAAAAAGGCCAAATTTGGGATGTGGGGAGGAAGAAAACCAAAGCTGGCTGCTGCTGAGATACCCAGGTTTCAAATGAGCTCTGCAGTCTACAGGGTGAGTTTTTGCTTGTAGCTCATTCTGGGATGGCAAGGAGTGAGCAGAAAAGGTTAAAACCTCAGGAAAAACCTTTTGCCCTCCCCACCGAGCAGTAAACAACAGTATGTCCCCTTAAGTAGCTAAACTTTTCCTCAAGTCTTCCAACAAAACCTTTCAATATGAACAGAGGGCGAGAAACACAGACACTGCACGGGGGACGTTCCACAGCCGGTCTCCAAGAAGCTCAGGGCGTGGGAAGGTGCCGGCTGCCAACACACAGCAAAGCTGAAGAATTCGGACTGGGTTTTGGAGAAG
>VKON01001393.1:187865-223004 GCA_009741485.1 Malurus cyaneus samueli
GTCAGCTCTGACTGAGCTCGGATCAAGAATTCAATTCCCACAAACGTAACCCTGGAATCTTTAGTGCATAACTTCCAATCCTCAGAATTTCAGGATTCCTGTTTCCACACTCTGTACCCCTGTGATTTTTCAGTGTTTAACTCCAGACCCACAGTGCTGAATCCTGCTCTCTCTTGAACAGTTTTGTTGGCTCTGACTGAGTCTCAGGATTCAGGAATACTCCTACTTCCAACTCCGTAACCCGGATCTAGTGGATAACTCCAGATTCCTCAGATTCTCTATTCCACATCTCTGTACCCCTATGATTCTATGTTTAACTCCAGACCCTCAGACAAGTGCTGAGCTCCTCCTTTCCCTAAACATTAAGTTTGTTGGCTCGACTGATGCCTCAGGATTTCAGATTCTCTATCACTACTCTGTAACCCTGAAACTTTAATGTTTAATCAAGACTCTACAGACACTGCTGAGCTCCTGCTCTCCTGTTTTTAACCATTTTTTGAACAGTTTGATGGCTCTGTCTCAGCATTTCAGCTCTCTATTTCCACTATCTCTTAACCCTGGATCTTTAGTGGAAACTCAGACTCCTCAGGATTTCAGTTTCTCTATTCCATGTCCTCTGTAGTGGTAATTGTACAGTGGCAACCCCACATCCTCAGGATTTCAGCTTCTCTATTTCCAGTCTGCTAACCTGAAATTCTTCAGGTTAACTCCAGACTCCACAAGTACAATTCAGCTCCTGCGCTCCCATTTTTAACCATTTTTTAAAATGCAACTCTGACTGATTCCTCAGAATTCTTTTATTTCCATGTCTGTGTACCCCTGTGATTCTTCAGGGTTTAACTCCAGACTGCCCAGACAGTGCTGAGCTCCTGCTCTCCCATTTTCACACAAAACAATTCCTCTGCAGCCCCAAACTCAAGGACACCTCCCCAAGAGATGGAAACAACAGAGAATTGGGGGGAGCCAACTTGGAGTCAATGACTGCATTGGCTGAGCTGCAATTGGAGGATTCAGCCCCAAAATGGACAAAACTGAGAAAGGGTGAAAAACCCATTTTGAGTGGGCTGTGATTGCCCTAAATGTGCCTGAAGGCCCTGAAAACAACAGAATTAATTTTGTTTCTCTGAATTCTGTCCAATCTCTGGTTTAGGTGAGCCCAACCCAAACCATTCCATGATTTCCTCCAGTCTGCTCAGCATGCAAAAGAATTGAATCCCTTCATTACTCTGACCAAAAACCATCCTGCAATTTTATCCCCTTTTATTAATATCTTCAGAAGTTGAATTTTTCCTATTTTTCACACATGAAACCCCCTCTATTAATGCACTTCCAGCCCCCAGGATGTGAATAATTTTTTGCTTGCAGAGCTTTCCCAAGGAGGATGCATGAGCTCCTTTCGATGGAATGGAGGAGGGGATTTTAAGGGTCGAAAATGGGACACGGATCTTCCCACCGACTCCTCGGTGAGTTTCCTCCACCCCAAGGCCTTAAAATTGATCAAATTTTAGGATAGGGCATGGAGGGAGCAGCCAGGAGTCTTTAAAGATCACAAAAGAACCAGAACAGAAGAGCTTTGCTGATTAATAAAAAAAAAATTCCATTGCTGGAAGTAGAAAATCAAATCTTGAAATAGGATTTGATTTTCTGTTTGGGATATGGGTAAATACTTGGAAGTGTCTGGCTATGGAGAGCTCTGAGTGTCCTGAAAAACAGCAGGAGCAGCTCAAAAGTGCAAATAAAGAAGTTTTGACATTAATTAAAGCCACTAGTAAAAAAAAAAAAAACTAAACAGACAATTTCACTTTTTAAAAAATTATAAGTAATGTGATGGCTGTGATTTCCAAGGTGCATCTCACAGATTTTTAAAGATTTGTGGCATTTTTTTCAGAAAATCTTATGTTTTCTCTGTGAAATAGCTCCTATTGAGCACAGAAAGTACCAGATCAGAGATTATTTGGTGATGTTGCCCGTGTGAAATATTGAGAATTCTCCAGGAAGAGCTTAAACAACCATCAGGCTGTCCCCTGGTTTTCTGGATCCTCTTCTCAGGATTTTATTTCACAATTTTTGCATTCCTAAGACTCATGGCCAGCCCAGATTTTTATGAGGGAAAAGGAGAAGTTTCCTTGCTGGGTTTGGGGTGGGCAGAGTTGTTATTTGAGCTTCTCTGCCCTTCTCATCCAAACTCAGAAATTCTGAAATTGGTGATTTAGGCACGAAGCTGCTCCTAAACCTGAGGTTAAACCAGTGTTGTAACCACCAACAAAGACTGGGATGAGCTCCTGGGATCATGGGGAGGGATCTGCTGGGTTTTGGTGCCATTTCACTGAGATTTGGTTGTGTTTGCCCAGATCCTCATGCACGTGTTCTGCACTTACCTGGACTCCAGGCTTCCTCCTCACCCCAAATACCCCGATGGCAAAACCTTCACATCCCAACACTTCATCCAGACTCCGGATAAACCAGGTACTGCTGCTGGCCTGGAGCTGCCCTTTTCCTCTTCGGCCTCTCTATTTTTTTTTTTTTTTTTTTTTAATTAAATTCAGAGAACTTCAAATGAAAACGTGTTCTGCATCTACCAGAGCAGCATCAACCCACCCCACTACGAGCTGATCTACGAGTGCCACGTTTACAGCCTGCCCAAGGTACTGGGGTTTGTTCTCCTCCTGCCCTCAGCAATCACCCCAAAGCTGATTTGGGGTTTTTTTAAAATCCTAGACCCATTTTTGTCCTTTACACAGAAGATTGTGTTAGTGCTTTTCCCATAACACTGTACTTACTCTGCTGGTGAATACTACCTGTAGTATCTATTTAGGAGACCCGAATTTCTAAACAGGACCTTCCTCTTTGTTTTCTGCCATTTATTATTATAATAGATAATATATAATAATATTAAATATTATATAAAACCCATCTGTGAGGTGATGTCACTGATGTCACCTAGGCGATGGAATCTGATGGAGAAGTTCCAAGCTAACAAAATTCTGTGTTTTATTTTTTTTTGTTTGTTTGTTTGTTCTAAATCCTTCTTTCTTCCTGTGTCTCCAGGGCAGGAATAACATGTTCCACACCTTGCTGATGTTCCTGTACATCATAAAGACAAAGGAATCTGGGATGTTGGGGTAGGTATCCCGTGGGAACGAGGTGGGAATGGTGTCAGACCAGAACCACCACAATTAATGGTGTTAAAATCCAATTAACAGCAGCTTTTAATAAAATTGGCTAATTCTGATCCATTTGGGTGTTGCAGGCGTGTAAATCTGGGTTTGTCAGGAGTCAACATCCTGTGGATCTTCGGGGAATAATGGGAACAGCTCCAGAGGACATCGCTGCTGTGGGATAAACCTGGACTTAAACATGGATCAATTAAAGCTCAGCTCTGTGGACAGAGGGAGGAAATGTCTGTGATTCCTCAGTGGATTTTACCAAGGCATTACTCAGAATATTTCACTGTGGGAATGTTCCTCTGGATGAACTCTGAGTTCTCCTTCCTGCTCCTCACTTGAACCAGTTCTGCTTGAACTGAGCTTAACTGATCGCAGACTAAACTGAACCGAGCTCCCAGGCGCCCTGTGAGTGATCCAACACCTGGAAGGATAAATCAGATTGGAAACTTCAGCATTCAAGAATTTCCAAATTTGGAAGCTCAGACTCAGTTTTGCTTCCTTTTATCCTGCATGAAAAAGAATTCCCTGTTATCTTGATGATATTGGTTTTCTGCCTCTCTCGAGATGTTCCTGGCGAAAGACCAAATTATGTTATGACTTGTGAGTTCAGCATGAATTTTTTTTATTCAATTTTATTTCATTCCAATTTTATTTCCATTTTTTTAATGCAGAATCAACGTGGTCTCTCCCCTTTGGGGGCCTTTGGAGCTCTGAACCCCCCCAAGTCCTTCACGCACCTCACCTGATTGATTTTAATTTAATTTCCTGGCTTTTCTCATATTCACTCAGATTTTGCACCTGGTGGGAAACCAGGCTTTACACACCCAGGTTTTTGGGATGTACTTTTTTTTTTTTGGAGAGCGCCTTGGGATTTTGCCAAAGAACGGATCAATCAATATTTATCAAATTTCTCTTAAGAAATTTGAGGGGCAGAATGTGTTGTAAATTCTGGTAAATTAGCATTTTAGGAGTGTGTGTACAGAACCATAAACACTTGAAATCATTGTACTGTATTTTTTATGGGAGGGAAAGAGGAATTTTCTGGACTTGCTGTTTTGGGTTTGTGATCTGTCTTCCTGGGATATGGTTCCAAAGAGGTACAAATGGCTATGGGTTCTTGCATTAAATAAATTTGTTTTATCAAATGCTTTTTGGGTTTTTCTTGGGTTCAGCATCACCATATCCATCCAACCCTGAACCAAAGAGGAATATTTAAGAACCAGATTTAGCTGGGTTTTACCCCAAAACTCCCCCCTCCAGGGCAGCACAGCCCCATGGGCTCTGTCAGTCTCACGTTTGAGGAGTTTGAAGTGCAGAAATCTCTTCTTTCACCCAAAATGGGGGTTGTCAGGAAGAGCCCGTCCTGCAGGGCACCCTTGGGTGCCTCAGGCTCTGCAGCCCCAGGATCCTGTGGGCTTTTGGGGTGTCTGGAACCCCATAATGCCTGTGCCCAGGATCTAGCAGACGTACTTGTGCCCTAATATATCACACACCCCAATACACACCCCAATATACAATCAACACCCCGTAATATACACATACCCAAATACACCACACCCCAATATATCAACACACCCTAATCACACCAAATTTCCATAATATATACCCCAATGCACATCGAATCCAATTATATTTACTCACATCCCAATATCACCACTACTCATAACACCATATATCATACCCAAAATTAGCACACCTCATCATACTATGTCACATTCACCCAATACACTCACCTCCTTATATCACTCATCCCAATATTCATCCCCTCAGTGTCCCAATTATCACCACTCAATCATTCTTGTTTTCACTCCCAATACTCACATCCATCCGTATTTGCAATGCACACCCCAAACATCACCCACCGATACCAACCCTTTATATTCTCAACATTCACCCCAATTCACACTCACCTCATATATATTCCAATCCACACCCCAATATATCACCCCCCAATACATCACACCCCAATACACTATGCACCCCATACACCCCCCAAATATATACTCCATACCACCAATACACCCCAATACATCCACATACTCACAATATATCACCACCCCAATATATCACACACCAATAATACCCACCCCAATACACTGTGCACTCCAATATATCACCCACCCCAATATATTACCCCAATACATCACCCACCAATATATCACCCCAATACACCACACCCTATCCAATACATCATACCCCAATAATCACCCCAATACATCTGCACCCCAATATATCACACACCCCAATACATCACACCCCAATACACTTTGCGCCCCAATATATCACCCCAATTTACCCCAATACACCACACCCCATATATGACCCAATACATCATTACCCATTACGTTTTATTTCCTTATATATTTATATTACCCTTTTTAATATTTATATACGCTCCTAATATTTATAGACCATTAGTAATATTTATAACCCTTTTATATATTTTATATTTTCCCTGCTATATATTTTATAGACCATTTTAGTATATTTTATATTATCCTTTATATATTTATTTACCCTTCTGTATATTTTATATACCTTATATTTGTTTTATCCTTCTATTATATTGATTTATCCTTCTATATATTACATACCCTCTATATATTTTATGGACCTTAATGTATTTATAATCTTTTAATATATTTTTTATGACCTTTTACACATTTTATATACCCTTTATACATTTTATAGATATTTTTAGATATTTTCTTACCTTTATGTATCCTGTACCTTACAACCTTGATTTTCTGCACCTGAATCCACTCAGCTTTGGTCCGCTGAGCCCCGGCGTGTCCCAAACTCGAGGTTCAGCCTTTTCTGGAACCTTCTCTCTGGAGCACATTGTGTAACCTGGCTCTGCCCGCTGGGGGGATTCTTTACAACAGGGGGACATCGCTGCATGGATGGAGTTTCTGATTGGGGGATTCCGGGCAAATTCGTTGATTTGTGAGGTTGATGAAATTGTATGGGCGTTACCCGGGGTGTGTTCCACCCCAAAGAGCTGTGCACCATAGGATCCCATTAAACACCAGGCAAAACCCTTTTACCCCATTAACCGGGTCTGCCTCAGAGTTCTCAGAGCAACCGAAAGGGACCCCCAAAACACCGCGCACCCTGGTGTCTGTGCACCCCGAAACACCGCGCATCCCTCTGTCTGTGCACCCAAAACACCGCGCTCCCCGTGTCTGTGCACCCCGAAACACCGCCCCATGGTCCGCGCATCCCCGCTCTTGTGCACCCCAAAACACCGCGCACCCCGGTGTCTCTGCACCCCAAAACATCGCGCATCTCGGTGTCGCTCTCCCCAAAATACCGCGCATCCCCTGTCTGTGCACCCCGGAAACAGCGCGCCACCCATGGCCCCGCGCATCCTTGCTCTTTGCACCCCAAAACATCGCGCATCCCCGTGTCTCTGCACCTCAAAAAACCGCGCACCCGGTGTCTGCGCACCCCAAAATACCGCGCATCCCCGTGTCTGTGCACCCCGAAACAGCGCGCATCTCGGTGTCTCTGCACCCCGAAACACCGCGCCCCATGGTCCCCGCGCATCCCTCTCTCCGCGCCCCCCGCTCCGTTCCCAGGTGCATCCCAACCCCACCTGCAGCGGGGGCGGCCCGGCCCCTCCCGGTGGGTTGGGGGCGGCTCCCGGGGGCGCGCATGTCCGGCCCCGCCCGTTAAATTCCGGCGGGCTGGGCCGGACCGGGACCACCGAGCCTGGAGCTGCTGTCGCCGCCATGGCCAGCGAGGCTGAGCCGGCCGCCGCCGCCGCTGCTGCGCGCAGGACACGCCCGGTGAGCGGGGAGGGTCTCTGGGGCCGGGAGGGCACCAATGGGGCTCCCCTTCCCGGGCACCGCCGGGTCATCATCCCGACCGCACACCGGGCACTGCCGGGTCACCCTCCCGACCCGCACACCGGGCACCGAGCGGGGTTTGCCCCCCATGTCCCGGGCACCGCCGGGTCACCCTCCTGACCACCACCGGGCACCGAGCGGGGTTTGCCCGACATGTCCGACACCGCGGGTCACTCCCGGCCACCACCGGGCACCGAGCGGGGTTTGCTCGCCATGTCCCGGGCACCGCCGGGTCACCCTCCCGACCGCACACCGGGCACCGAGCGGGGTTTGCTCGCCATGTCCCGGTACCGCCGGGTCACCCTCCCGGCCACCACCGGGCACCGAGCGGGGTTTGCTCGCCATGTCCCGGGCACCGCCGGGTCACCCTCCCGACCACACCGGGCACCCAGCGGGGTTTGTCCCCCATGTCCCGGGCACCGCCGGGTCACCCTCCCGAGCATCCCCTGGGTAGCACCGTGGAGCTTTTGTGTGCCCCCTGTGGGGTTTGGGGACCGAGGTGACACCCAGCACTCGGCTGTCCCGCGGTGCTGCGATACGGGGACGTGGCCCCAGGGTGACTCCGACAGCTCCCGCAGATGTCCCCAAGGTCCCGGATTGCCGGGGTGACAGCGACGGCCCCCGCCGGGGCTCCGTGTGTGACCGACACTGCGCCGCCATCAACAACGTGCAGGGGGACCTGGGGGAGCTGGGCTGTCACCTGCACCGTCCCCGCGTGCCCCCAGGTAGGTTGGCTGCGGGGTGGGCCGGACACAGGGCTCTGGGGTGTCCCCAACCCGCTGTGACCCCGTGTGTCACCCCCAGCCATGGCCACCCCGTCCTGCTGCCAGCAGCACTCGGAGGAGGTGTGCGAGAGCTGCGTGGTGAAAACCACCCTGACGGCCGAGAACGCCGTGGAGGCCAACAAGCTCTCCAACAACTACAAGGTGGGTGGGGGCACCTGTGGGTGCTCCTGGAGGGCTGTAAGGGGCTTTATTTTTCTTCCCCTTCCCTCACCCCAAGAAAACCCCTCTGTCTGCAGTTTGGCTTCAAGAAATGGAAGAGCCACGTGACAGCGCGGCCCTGGGAGGACCGGTCCGAGATCGTCAAGGAGCTCTACTCCGACCTCAACGTCATCCGAGGCTCTGGAGGTGGGTGGCCTTGGGGACAGCCCTGGGTGGTGGCAGCTGCAGGTGACAACGGTGCCACCCAGTGCTTTCCCTCCTGCAGGGTCCACGCTGACATGTGGGAATGTCCTTTATCTGCTGCTCTTTGGCTGGTGGCTCTCGCTCCTCTACGTCCTTGTGGCTGCCGTGATGTTCGTCACAGTCATCGGGGCTCCTTATGGTGAGTCCAGAATTTGGGGCTGGATGAACTCAAACAGCACCCATGGGGTTGGGGTCTCCTGGGTCCTTTCTTTGTGCAATGTCCCTGTAGCTGGCAGGGACACTGACGGTGCTGTCCCCGCAGGGCGGCTCTGCTGGCACCTGGCCGGGTATTTCCTGTGGCCCTTTGGCAAAGTGATCCAGAAAGTGGAGGTGAGGGTGCACCGGGAACTCTCGGGGATGTTCAGGGTGTCCCGTGCCCACCCTGACACCCCCTCTGTCCCCAGGTCCCCAAATGCCAGCAGGCATGTGAGACGAGTGCCGGGGAGCGCTCGGCCCTGCTCGGGGGTCCCACTCCACATCGCTGGCACCCGCAGTGCTGGGCGGGCACCGGACACTGGGTGAGCCCCACACCGGACACGGTAACGTCCCCCTGGAGCCCCAGCGCGGTGGGGACAGCACCCACGGGTGCCTCCCCTCCCCTGGGGCGGGCATTTCGGGGCTCAGTCCCTCACGGTGACCTCCCGTTGGCAGCGCCGTGCCGGCACCGCGGCCTGGCTGTGCCTGGGCTACCCGGTGCTGGCGCTGGCCCACGGGCTCGTGTGCGTCACCGCGTGGCTCCTCATCGTCCTCATCCCCGTGGCCAAGCTGAGCGCCCGCGCCACCACCCGCGTCCTGCTGCTGCCTCCGGAGCGGGTGCTCATCCGGCGCCTGAGGATGGTGGGTGATTGTGGGTGGGGTGAGGGACCCGCACCCCGCTCCAGGGGGATTTTGGGGTGGGGGTGACCCTCTGGTTCCTGTGCAGACGGAGGTGCCGCTGGAGGGGGAGGTGATTCTGTGCTGCTACCGCGCCGCCAACCCCTACTACTACAAATACGCCGTGGATGGCATCAACATCTTCGCCGTCAGTATCCTTTGGGTGCTGGAGCGGGGAGGGTGGGGGGCTGACCCCAAATCCACCGCAAATCGCACCCCAAATCCCGTGTCCTTGACCGGCCACCCCAGACCTGCTGCCGCTGGTGCTGGTGACGCTGGTGCTGGGCTATGTGGACAGCTCCAACCACCTGACCGGCTCCGCTGTCAAGTTCAGCCTGGCCCTGCTCTCCATCATGCCCCTCTCCTACTACATCGGCATGGCCATCGCCAGGTGAGGGGGACAGGGGACACTTGGTGACAAGGTGGGGACGCTCCATCCCCACTGACAGCCTTTTCCTCCCGCTCCAGCATCTCTGCCCAGAGCAATTTCGCGGTGGGGGCGGTGGTGAACGCCACGTTCGGCTCCATCACCGAGCTCACCTTCTACATCACCGCCCTCATCAAGGGCTCGCGCGAAGGCAACCGCTGCTACGCCGAGGTGGTCAAGTCGGCCCTGACGGGGACGCTGGTGGGCTGTGTCCTGTTCGTGCCGGTGAGATGGTGGCACTGAGAGCTGGGGGTGCTGTGAGTGAAGCACGGATCAGGAATTTTTGGGGTTTTTTTTCTCTGTCCCCAAGGGTCTGTGCATGGTGATCGGGGGTATCCGGCACCAGGAGCAGCGCTTCAACAGCCGCTCTGCCGGCGTCAGCTCGGCCCTGCTCTTCCTGTCCGTGGGAGGTGAGTTGGGGACAGGGCTGTCCCCAGGTTTGGGGTCCCACCAGGATGGATGCCCACTCCATGTCCTGTCCCCGCAGGTGTCTTCGCCCCGACGCTCTTCTCCAAGGTTTATGGGAAGCTGGTGTGCGGTGAGTGCCACAACGTCACCCAGAACCCGCTGGGCCACTACCTGTGCCACAACTGTCACTTTGACCTGGTGAGTTTGGGGTGGGGGATGCTCTGAGGCCCCTGTTCATGCTGGGTGGTGGCAGTGGGGTTGTCCCTTGTCCCTGTGTCCCTGCTGATGGGTGCTCTCTCTGCAGATGGACAACAACGGCACCCTCTACTACAGCCACGTCCAGTGAGTGTCCTCTGCGGTGGGGACAGGGCTGTCCCACGCAGGGGTGGCACTTCTCCACCTCAGTGATCCAGCACCCATTTCCTCCATGCCCAGGAGAAGTTCCCCGGGGTCTCCATGGCAGACTCTGGTGGCACTGAGCGTGTCTCCTGTGTCCCCAGACCCCTGGTGTACACGGTGTCCATCCTGCTCCCCGCTGCCTACCTCATCGGGCTCTTCTTCACCCTCAAAACCCACACGCACATCTACGACATCCACGTCAGCGACTGTCACAGTGAGTGTCCCCGAGGCTGTCACAATGTCCCCAAACCAGGCTGGCTCTTGTCACCGCTCTGGCGTGTCCCACGTGTCTCCGCTCTCTCCCCAGTGCCCGGCCACCACCACAGCGCCGTGGTGCACTGGTCCCGCTGGCGGGCCCTGCTCATCCTGCTGCTCTCCACCCTGTGCATGTCGGCCTGCGCCGACCTGGCCACGGAGCACATCAGCCCCATCCTCACCAACTCCACCATCTCGCAGGTGAGCAGGGTCTGGGTGTCCCCAAGGAGCAAAATGTGCCCTCTGGGGATGGGCACCTGCCTTGGCTGCAGCCAGAACCCCAAAAGCAGCAGGGCAAAGATGCCAAGATGCTCTGCACATTGAGGAATGTGGGTGTGGTGAGGCCCGGGCTGATGTCACCTCTTCCTTGCAGTATTTCATCGGTGTCACCGTGCTGGCCATGGTGCCCGAGCTGCCAGAGATCGTCAATGGCATCCAGTTCGCCCTGCAGAACAACCTGAGCTTGAGGTGAGGTGGCTCCAGGGTGAGTTTTGGGGTGGTCCCTGTGCCTTGTCCCAGTCTCATCCCAGGCCTCAGTGCCCATGATGGTCAGATCCCTGTCAGTTTGTCCTCAAGGGGATTTATTCATCCAAGAAATGGTGCCAGAACCGGGATGGGCTCCAGTTTGGGATTTTCTCACCCGAGATCCTTGGCAGCCCCTAAGTTGTCCTTCCTCACCAGCATCGAGATCGGGAACTGCATCGCCGTGCAGGTCTGCATGCTCCAGATCCCCATCCTGGTGCTCTTCACCATCTTCTACGTGAGTAGCCCCGGGGGACAGATGTGTCCTGGTTCTGTCCCCACCCTGGGGACACATGGCAGAAGGGATTTAAGGGGTGACACAGGTCCTGGTTGGCCATGAGCCCCAACTCCTCTCCCTCACAGCCGACCAACTTCACGCTGGTCTTCAGCGACCTCCACGTCTACGCCAGCATGTTCAGCGTGGTGCTCATGAACTACATCTTCATGGATGGCAAATGTGACTATTTCCAAGGTGAGCACAGCCCCCAGGGCTGATCTGGAGCTCCGATTATCCCTGTAATTTCGGGGATGGGGGGCTCTTGGCTCCAGTTCTGGGCCCATCCACTCATTGGGGCTCTCGGTGTGGTGACCCCAGCGATTTTTGGTTGACCATCTTGGAGCTGTCCCCCTGTAGCAGCTTCAACGGGAATCACTCCCATTTCCCTTTAAAGGGGTTAAACTCCTTTTTAACAGACATTTTATAGAAAACCACCAAAATCCTCTACAGGGGGTTAATCCAGGCCCCACCAGCTCTTTAAAACCATCTCCTCTGCTGCAGGGAGTAACTCCCTCCACCCCTCTCTGCCCGCTGCAGGCACGGTGCTGGTGATGGTTTACTTCATCCTCCTGGCCGTGTATTTCTTCGCTCCCTCGCCCAGCGGCTGCTGAGGTTCAGATTCTCCTTTCTCCGACCCCCTCGTTGGGATCAGCGCCCGTCAAGACCTTTCCCAGCATCTCAGGGACTGGGCCGGGCTGGCTCCGGTCTGGAAGCACCATTTTCCTGAAGCTCCTGTTGCTCTGTGGATGCCAACGGGGTTTCAGGGATGGGAAGGGTGGTGGCGATGGAATTGCTCCAAAATGAGGGGACAGAGGGATCTCCAGCCCACTCTGGAGGGTCTGGAAGGGAAATTGTCCTTAGTGGAGAGTCTTGAAGGGGATCCCCGAGGACAGAGCCCTTCCTGGGGATGTGCTACACTGGGAGAAGGTGCCGGAAAAGTCCCTCATCCTTCCGGGCCCGGGAATTGCACATGGATGTTTGATGGCACCAGAACTGCACCCAAAGGTATTTTCAGCTATTTTGTCATTAAAGCAGTTTTGTACAAATCAGAATCAAGTTTGTTTCTCCTTAAATGAGCCTCAGTCACTGGCCTGGGGCCCTCTGTGGCCACCATTCCTCTGTCATGTCACCCCAGGGACAGAGCCAGCGGGGTGGCTGTGAGTTCTGCCTTTCTCTGTGACCCTCCCAGAGCTCCAGCTCATCTCCAGCCTGGTCTCATCTGACCATTCTAGCTCCCAATTCTTCATCAGGCTCCTGAGAAGGGTCAGGGATGCTCCTGGTGTTGTCCATAGGGTGTGACAGGCTGGAGCCACCTCCCTCTGTGCAGGGACAGGGCAATGGATGCAGTAAGAGGACAAAGATTTTATCTTTAAAAACAAAACCAAGCCCAAAGCAAAACACTGAGAGATCCATAAACACAGGCAGGGAGGGAGGCTCCTGGGCCCCTTCCCTCTCCCCTGCTCCCTCGAGTACCTCATAAAAACCTCAAAACTGAGATGTACCTTTATAAAAACCCCAAAACTCAGCAAAAAAAACAGGGAGTGCAGTCACAGGAATGGATAGACAACTCAGAGTGAGGCAGAAGCAGCCTGGCATTGCCCTCCTCCCCAGCAGTTCGTTAGAGATTAATGAAGCTGCTTTATGAAGCTTTTTTTGTTTTCCCAGTGAGGCATCAGCACGGCCATTCCTGCTGTGGTTAGAGCAGGACATTTGGGAGCATTCCCGGGTGAGGAGCTGGAGCTGCTGCTGGGAATGAAGGACCAGAGGTGGGATGGGAGGGCAGAAACTGTGGAGAACCTGCTCAGTGCCATCATCTCACCGAGGTTAAACAAAAACCATCTCTCCTGGGCTCAGGGGGGCTGGGGAATTCTCTTCTCTAAGCTGGCTTTCCCCATCTCCTTCAGTCCTGTCCCCATCCCTGGCATCATTGTGGGTGCTCTTATCTCCTCTGGATCCTTTCCCTCTCCCTTAGGAAATAATAATTAAAGCTTTTATCCACAGGCAGTGGCCCAGCAGCAATTAAAGCCCTCCTCAGCAGGAGCTGTCAGCTCAGTGCTTTAAACGAGTCATTTTTTCAGGAAGAGCAGCCTCTGAGATCGTGTGGCCATCACAGATTATGGGATGGGAAAGGCCCCTGGAAATTCAGCTGTGGTGATGCCTGGATTGCTTTTGTCAGCAAAAGTTGGAATTCCTTGGACCTTTTTGGTTTTCTTGGTGATGCTGCCCCAACTCCTGGGGCTGGGGGTGGAGGGATCCACAGGAATTAAGTCCAATTTTACACCCAGAACACCCTAAAATCCCACCCTGTCCCTGCTCATTGTCCAAACACTCCTGGAGCTCTGGCAGCGTTGGGGCTGTGACCATCTCCTCCCTTGCTGCTGTTCCTGATGTCCCTTCTGGCACTGCTGACCCAACTTTCCATCAACCAGGACCCTCTGCTCCCTTCCCCCAGCTCCTCTCCAGCCTCTCCTTTATTTCCCAGTCTGTCCTGGATGCACTTGGAAGTCTGAAGATTCCATTTCCTGGCTTTCCCAGCTCCTCCAGGTGGGTTATGCTGTTGGAGAAGGAAATCAGCTTGGCCAAGCAGGACTTTCTCCTCTTCTGACTGATGTTTGTGTTGTCCTCCAGATTTTCCAGAGTAATTTTTTCCAGAATAATATTTTCTGTGATTTTTTACCAGGCACTGAAGTGAGATTGACAGAGCCCTGTGGTTTCCAGGTCCTTCCCTGAAAACTGGGAGCAGCTTCCAGCCAGCTGGGACCTCTCAAGATTCCCAACCCTGCTCCAAAATCTTTGTGACAACCTCAGAGAAAGCTCCAAGCATTTCCAGAGTGAGAAAAACCAAAGAGCGGAAGGAATGTGCTTGCTCAGAAATCCAAGCCTGGCTCCAGCATCACCTCAGGGATTATGGGAGATGCTCCTTAAAGCAGGAAAGAGAAAAACCAGCACAGGGAGGAGAACAGAGGTCCTGGAGGGCAGAAGGCCAAGATGGAAGTTTGGGGTGGAAGAAAGGTGAAGAAATTGTCCTGCAGGAGAGACTGAACCCTTTTCCTGCCCACAACTGCCAGCAGGCTCTAGATTCAGGTTGAAATGCACAATTCCTGCAAAGGTGCAATACAGGGGATGGAAACAGAGCCCCAAAAGGCTGCCACAGTTCCTGTGCTCCAAAGCACCTGAGAAACTTCAGCTGTGCTGCCCAACCTTTGTTTAAAAAAAAAAAAAAAAAAAAAAAAGGAGCAACTGAGGCTGGAAAAGGAGGAAAATATATTCCCAAGGCCAGGAGAAGTTTAATCTTGGGTAAAGGGTGGCTGCCCTAAGAGGGGCAGTGACTCCATCAGGCAGTGCCTTTGGATGAACAACATGAAGACAATGCTATGGTTTATTGAAACATAAATGCAATCTTTTAAAACAAAACTAAAACCCCAGAGTGTAACCTCTGCCTTTGATGAAGAGGAAAGCATGGGGGAAAGCGGATTTTAAAAACAAAAGGCACTTAAAAATGGGCTCCAACTGAAAAGGATTTTGCACAAACCTCATGCCTGGAGCTGCTCCGAGTTCAGTGGCCACTTAAACAAATTCAGGTACAGAGCACAACAGGGCCAGAGACCAGACCCCTTCCCATCCTTCCTGTGCAGAGACAATTCCTGATCCCAGCAGGATGGAGAGATCTTCCCTCTCCCCTTTTTTTTGTATTTCCTGGGCTGAGCAATCCACAAAGCTCCTCTTTAAATCCCAGCTCCCACCCTCAGGGCAACATGAAGCAACAACAAAAAGGCCAATTTGGGATGTGTGGGAGGAAGGAAAACCAAAAGCTGGCTGCTGCTGATACCCAGGGTTTCAAAGAGCTCTGCAGTCTACAGGGTGAGTTTTTGCTGTAGCTCATTCTGGGTGCAAAGTGAGCAGAAAAGGTTAAAAAAACCTCAGGAAAAACCTTTTCCCTCCCCACCAGCAGTAAACTACACAGTAGTCCCTTAAGTAGCAACTTTTTCCCAGTCTTCCAAGCAAACCTTTCAATATGAAAAGGGGAGAACACAGACACTGCACCGGGGGACGTTCCAGCCGTCTCCAGAAGCTCAGGGCTGGGAAGGTGCCCCTGGAACACATGCAAAGCTGAAGGAATCGGTGGGTTTGGAGAAGGGGAGCTCAGCTGGGAGGAGGATGGGTATCCAAAGCAAAAAAAAAAAAAAAAAAAAAAAACAGGTTGGTGGTGGTTCTGCAGCAAATGTTCCTCGTTGGATAAAATATGGTAAAAACACCGAGGTGAAGGTGCCACGTGTAAGCACAGGCTCAGACATTCATGAACTCATCAAGCTCCTCAATTAATTTGCAAGCATGTGCTGATGGCAGGGACTGCTTAGTGTCAGAAAATGCTTCTGATTAATAGTGTCATTCAGAGCTCCATAAATAAAAGGGGGCTTTTTTTTTTTTTTTTTTTTTTAAAATGACCAAAAGTAACAACGTCTGGAAAGGCATCAATGTATTTGCTCAGTAAGGCCGTGAGCAGGTTCCTCCGTGTTCTTAGCAAGACCATCCATGGAATCCATAAATAGGGGGAGGGAAGGGCAATTCTTCGAGGTGCCATCTCGGCCACGAGTGGGAGATGTTCTCATTTTAGTCGCTCAACGAGTCCCTGCGTCAGTCCGAGGTGCAAAAGCTGAGATCTGGAGAGAGTTGCTAAATGAGGGAAAGATTCCAGGAGCTTCTCCCAGCACAGTTCCAGCAGGCTGGGCACCACCAGCCACATTTTGAACAGGGAGCCAGTCCGTTTGTTTTCGTGGATGTTGACCACCCCTCCGTGGACGTACATGCAGCCAGCCTGGGTGGGGAAAGGGGGATGAGTTACACAGCCAGGAACAGCACGATGGGATAAATCAGATTTATTTGTTCTGGGATCCTCTGAGCCAGGGCAGAAATCACTGCTGGAGAGGCCCTGTCTCATCCTCAACCACGCATCCACCCCTTCATTGCTCTGAATTTTAGGTGTTTTCCATCCCAAGAAATCCATTTTAGGAGCGTGGCAAACTGTTGAAATAGTACTGAGCCGTGTTTCAGCTAAAAATAATGTATTTTTTAAACTCCACCCAGCCCACACAGACATCCTGCATTCCCTTGGCTCAGCACAACTCTGCTCCAGGGATGACAGGAACACGGAGAGATGGGAAAACTCAGCTGCTGAGTGGTTTTTTTTGGTTTTTTTTCCCCATATGCTGGCAAAGAAAGAGCATTCCTGCTGTCCAGGCAGTCACTGAGCTGCCTGGGAAACACCTTTATCAGGTTTCCCAGGAAAAGCTGCATTTCTAACACTTTCCAAATTAAGTAACACCGAGGAATGTGATCTCTGACCTGAGGTGAGGAGGAGCTGAAGGAGATGAAATCACAACCAAAGGCATTTCTGTTAATTATCAATCCCAGCTCTCCAAATTTCTCCTTCTGGCCAAAAGCTCTGCAATACCAACATTCCTCAGTGCTTTCCAAAGGGCTGGGAAAAGGCTCCTCTAATTTTTCACCTCAGTAGGATAAAATCAATTTACTCAGGGAGTATTTGTAGTGGTTTTTTTTTGCCTTTTACAAGCAGGAACTTCTGTTGACACAGGAATTTAAAAACTAAAATTCTGCATGCTTTCTTTCAGAAAAGAAAATCCAGTGTGGCTGAAGGAGTCAGAACCTCCCAAAATCTGCTGAATCTAGTGGAAATCACTTCCTGGGGAACATCAGCTCAATGTGCAGCCCACAGCAAAGTCAGAGAGCTGGGATGAACAAAAAGAGTTTCTTACCGGGGTGACAGCAGCACAGTGGAAATACACGGGTTCTGGCATCACAGCTGGCAGCTTGACCCACTGGAAAGTCTGCAAGTTCAGCTTCCAAACATCTCCCAGAATCACCTCTCCATTGTATCCTCCACACACGAACACATCTGAAAGAGAGGAGAGCCAGGGAGTGGTCAGGCCCAGCCCTGTCCCGGTCAGCGGCTGTGGGACAGGGCAGGAGAGGGGTCAGGGAGCACCTTTGGGGTCAGGGAGCACCTTCCCCACCCCAGATTTAGGATCAGTTGTATCTCAACTTCTCAGGATCTCCCACATCAGTCCCAGCATAAGCAGAGGCCACTCAGAGAATCCCAGGATGGGTTGGGTTGGAAAGGATCTTAAAGCCCCTCCAGTGCCACCCCTACCATGGCAAGGACACCCTCACTGTCCCAGGGTGCTCCAATCCCAATGTCCAATGGCCTTGGGCACTCAAAGGGATCCAGGAATTCTCTGGGAATTCATTCCAGGCAGGAATTCCCAATTCCCCAGATCCCACCCCAATCTCGCCTTTTCCACTCTGATCCATTCCCTGTGTCCTGTCCCTGCAGCCCTTGGCCCCAGTCCCTCTCCAGCTCTCCTGGAGCCCCTGGAATGTTCTGGAAGCTCTCCATGGATCCTTTCCTTCTCCAGGGGAACATTCCCAGCTCTCCCAGCCTGATCCAGGGTGGATTTTTGGCTCCTGTCCCACTGCCCAGCCTGCCCATGACCCCACCAGGGTTAAATATCACAGCAATGGGGGTGCATTACCTCTTTTTGTGACTGTGTTAAGCCTCAGCCACCCTGAATTCTGACATCTGGATTTGATGAGATTCCAGGGATTTTAAACCCATGGGGTGTCCAATTTCTCAACCCAGAGGCTGCAAAATCCCCCTGCTGAAAGAGGCTGGGAGCATCTCCTGCCTTACTTTTATTGGCATAATCAGGAAATATAATCCATCATTTCCCTCCAACACAGAGCATTGTCCTGAAGAGTTTGGAAAAGAGGGATCAATATTGCAACTGTTTCTTTAGTGTGGAAGAAAAGAGTGGAACTCACTGGGTGTGTGAATGAGGAAAAAAATCCTCTAAAAAAAGCCACATGCTCCCTGCATTCTTTCCAGCTCCCCACTGTCTAGTTGTGTAAAATACACCAATTTTCCTGAGCTAAATCTTACCATTTTTGATCTGGACACAGCTGTGGCATCTTCTGGCTGCTGGGAAACCTGGGGAGAACAAATTTAAAAAAAAAATAATTATAGTTGTTTTAATATGTTTGTGCAAGCGGTGATGATCTCAACATTTAATCCTGGAGTTTAATTTTTAAGGGGTTCTGCTTTCCTGCAATCCCAGATAGAAAAACTGTGATTTTAAGCAGCTGTTTCAGATTCCTAATTCTTCTCCAAGGAAGGAAGAAACGTGCTGGGATCTTGTTTTGCAGAGTCTCAAATGTGGCTGGGTGGAAAGCAGCTGTGAGATTCCAGGGAAATCTCCCAGAGCTTTAAAAGGAGCAGGGATGGTCTGGATTCTCTGGGAGCAAAGCCAGCCTGAAAAATTCCTTTGGACGGGTTAATCCTCAGTGCTGAAGCATAAAAATGACCTCAAACCCAGCATTAAATCCCACTTTGAGCAAGAAAATTGCACCTCGTGTTTCCAGGGAAAGGTGGGTAATTCAGAACTCACCGATTTTCTCGTGAGGTTTGGTGGTGATCTCCTCCCAGGTGTTGGTTTCCAGGTTGTAGGCGTGGATCTGGAGGGAAAAAGGAGCAATATGAGATTTCCTGGCTCTGGCAGCACCAGGATGATGCAGTTCCAGGCTCTGACCCACTATAAATAACCCTTTTTTTTCATTCAGTGTAAACCCAAAAATAGCTGATCCCAGCCAGTGACTAAGCAGGTCTGAAATCACCTTCCAAGCTCCAGCCCAGCTTTGTTATTTCAGCCCTGTGGCTGGAAAAAAAAAAAAGATTTTGCTTTTTAAACGAGCTGACCAATTAAAATCCACACCCTCGAGCTCTAAAGGATTAGAAACACTTTTCTCCTGCTGCATGCAGAGAGAAAAAATGGGACCAATGGAAAGAGAAAATGTCAACATTAAGTGCTGCAGATTCCACCTTTTTTGAAGCCAGAGCACTATTTAAAGTGACCACAGATTCATCCACAGGATATTGGGGCAAATCCAGCTTTGACAGAAATAGGAGAACAATCTGCTCCCAATTATCTATTTTTTTTTTTTTTTTTAAAACCCAGTGCTCTCCAGGCAGGAGACTAGATGAAGAGTGGAAAATCTCCTGTCCAGGTTTCAAATACCTCACCTTATCCAAGGAATAAGCGTTCCAGGAGTTCACCTCCAAGGATACTAAATCCGTTGACTCCGTGAAGCGATTTCATGTCTGTACCGGAGATTAAAAAACATCCACAATTAACAAACAACAAAAAAACCTGGAAAAACACCACGTCCATTCCAGCGGAATTTGAGCAGAAATTCCCAAACCTTGGCTATGCTGCATTCAGGAATGTGGAAGTTTTCCTGAGCCTCAAGCAGCACCAACAGAAGTTTGAAAGGCATTTTTCTGTTATTAAATCATTAGGAATACCACGACAGCCATCAAAATTTAGTTCTTTTAAGAAGGTTCCTGGAAGTGTTGATTGGATGAGTTTTGGAGCACCCTGGGTGGTGGAAAGTGGCAGGGGGTGAAATTGGATTTAAGATTTTTTTAACCCAAGCCACTCTGGCTGGACACCAACACAAAAAAAAATCCTTCCTCAGATGCCACAACAACTCCAGGGAAAGGAGGGCTGGAAACCCAACCAGAGCAAGATTCCTATTCCCAGATCTGTCATAGTTTTATCTGATCCAAGTTTTGATGGTGGGGATGGGGATCAAAAAACCACAAAGATGGCTGCTGTAAGAAGTCCTAGAAGTGTCTCCTTCTTCTTCTTCTCCAGCAAAGGGAGCCCTGCCCCCCTCCTGTGTTTCAGAGCCAACCCATAATTGGCTTCTAGTTGGAATAAAAGGCGAACCATCAAGCCTAGCCAATCTATACCTCTGTGATGACGTATTTTATAGTATTTAAGAAAAAATTCAAAACAAGATAGCTGCAACCGCCATGTTAACTTAGTTAATAACATATAGTTTATAATATCTGCACTAAAAAAAAAACAAAGCAGAGAAAGTAAAGAGATGTAAGAGGAAAAATAAAAACCTAAGATCAAAAACAGTAAAGAAAAGCTATACCCTTGCTGTAGTTCTTCGAACAAGCTGAAAGAAATAAGTTGTTCTTAAAAAGAACTATTTCCATCATATTAAAAAAGATCTGTATAAAGAAGTAAAGCAACCTTGCTGTAAGAGAAAAAAAAAATCCTGGCCTTTTGAAGACCAGACTGTTTTTTGATTATGAAGCCAAGAAATAGAAAAAAGGTTTACTCCCCCACGAAATTTTGATCTAGAAGAAGCTATGTTTTAGTGTTCTACCAAGAAGTTTGTAATAATTGAACTCACGTCGCTGAAAAAAACCAACATAAACCTTGAAAAACATTTCTTTTCTTTTCTCCTGCGAAGTAAAGAAATTCCTTTTCTGCTCTTAGCAGTTTTGCACTGACTGTTTCTCAGAAAAGGACACATCCCACAGCTGGAGCTGTAAGAATGTTCTCTCCTACAATGCTTAAACAACAGCTGAGTGTTTTTGATCTGTGTTAGACTTTCATTCTCCTGCCCCCCTGTGTGTGAGGGACAACATGGGAGGGGTGGAGATGGGGGGACTTGGAAGAAGAGATGGGTCCCCGGGAAAGTGTAACAAGTGTCTTAAATTGTCCATTTTATTTTTCTTCTCTTTATAAATATCCCTATCTTTATTTTTCACCCAGTGCCATTCTTAGTAGTGTGTAGTAATAGATCTGTTTTACAACTTAAGTTATACAACCTATCTAAATATCTATCTGAAATGCATATGTATCTTATAATTAACATGGTGTAATAACCATCTTATAAATAACATGGTGTAACTCCCAATTACACCATGTTTATCTCAAAGTCATAAATATTTCGTGTTAATTGAGTTTTCGCTCTCCCTTCTCCCTCTCCGGTGGGGGGGGAAAGGGAGGGAACATCATAAGCACAGTTTAAACCACTAAACCAGTATTTCCGTTGGTTTAGAAAGAATCAAGCTTTAAACCCACAACAGAATCCCAAAAAAATCTCCATCCTGAGGCTCACCTCTCCTCTGGCATGTCACAGGACATGTTGTTTGGCTTCAGCTGGATCCACTCGCGGGTGTTGAGGTCCAGTTTGTGGAGGTCAGTGCTGTAAATGTACCCCGTTGTTCCTCCAAAAACATACAGACATCCGTTGATGATGGCCATGGCCTGCCAGAAAAACCAGTTAGGAAGGATTTGGGACAACTGGGACTGGAAAAAAAAGGGAATTTCTGCTTTTCCAAAGCATCAGCAAAAGGGGTCAGCCCTGCTGGGAGGGTGAATCCATTGCTTTGTACATCTCGTTCACCCATTTTATGCAAAGTCTTAAAATGGGTAAAAAATAAGAGCTACAAATTTTCATTTGGAGGTTTGGGTTTTGAAGATTTTAATATCAAGCATTCCTTAAATAACTTTTTCATTTAGAATTTTGGGTTTTGAAGGCCTTGGCTACCACTCCTTAAATCATTTTTCCATTTTCATTTATAGTTTTGGGTTTTGAAGGCTTTGGATACCAACCACTCCTGAAATCACTTTTCCATTTTCATTTATAGTTTTGGGTTTTGAAGGCTTTGGATACCAACCACTCCTGAAATCACTTTTTCAATTTCCCATTTAAATTGGTTGTTGTGAAGGCTTTGGCTACCAACTGTTCCTTAAATCACTTTTATTTTCATTCAGACTTTTGGGGTTGAAGATTGCCCACTACCGGCCCCTTAAATCACTTTTTTGATTTTCATTTAACTTTTGGGTTTTAAAGGCTTTGGCTACCAACGTTTTCTTAAATCACTTTTCTATTTTATCAAGAGTTTTGGGTTGTTTAAGATATACTAACAAACCACTCCTTAAATCACTTTTTCATTTTCATTCAGTGTTTTAGGTTTTGAAGGCTTTGATTACCAACCACTTCTTAAATCACTTTTTCAATTTCCTTAAAAATTTTGGGCTTTGAAAGCTTTGGCTACCAACCACTCCCGAATCACTTAATCATTTTCATTCATTGTTTTGGATTTTGAAGATTTTACTACCAACCACTCCTGAAATCACTTTTATTTTCATTCAGACTTTTGGGTTTTGAAGGCCTTGGCTACCACTCCTGAAATCACTTTTCCATTTTCTTTCAGAATTTTGGATTTTGAAGATTTTACTATCAATCACTCCTGAAATAATTTTTCATTTTCATTCAGAGTTTTGGGTTTTGAAGGCTTTGGCTACCAACCACTCCTTAAATCACTTTTTCATTTTCATTAAAAATTTTGAGTTTTCAAGGCTTTGGCTACCAACTATTCCTTAAATCACTTTCATCTTGCATTCAGAGTTTTGAGTTTTGAGACTTAACTACCAACCACTCCTGAAATCACTTTTTCATTCAGAATTTCATTTTTTGAAGGCTTTGGCTACCAACCACTCCTAAAATCACTTTCCATTCAAATTTTGGGTTTTGAAGATTTTACTACCAACCACTCCTGAAATCACTTTTTCATTATTAAGTTCACTTTTTTAAGGCTTTGGCTACCAACTATTCCTTAAATATCACTTTTCATTTTCATTAAGAGTTTGGGTTTCAAAGACTTTATTTCCAACCACTCCTGAAATCACTTTCATTTAGAGTTTCATTTTTTGAAGGTTTGGCCTACCAACCACTCCTTAAATCACTTTTATTCTCAGTCTACCTGGGTTTTGAAGACTTTGGCTACCAACCACTCCTGAAATCACTTTTTCATTTAGAATTTCATTTTTTAAAGGCTTTGGTTCCAACCACTCCTGAAATCACTTTTTCATTTAGAGTTTCATTTTTTTTAAGGCTTTGGCTACCAACCACTCCTTAAATCACTTTTCATTCAGCTGTACCAAAAGAACAAATTTCCCCTTTCTTAACTAAGAAAAAACCTCCTTTCCCTGAAATCTCCAAGAACCAAAGCCGCGCTATTTTTTTATGAACAACACTTGCTTTTCCTTGTGCTTTATGCAGACAACAACTCTGGTGAGGGGAAGAGAACAATTTGGGTTCTGGGCTCCCCACCTGGCCGTAGATGCGGTTGGGTTTTTTGCCACGGCACTGAGCAGGGCCCATCTCTTGTATTTCACGTTGCAACACGTGGACGTCGTTCCGTTGCTCTCTCCAAAAGGGATCCCGGTGCCCCAAAACCAGGAGGTTGTTGCCGTGTTAAACAACTGGGAGAAAGAAAAAAAAACAGGGAAAATCATTGCTGTGAGGTGTAAAGGGAATAAAAAAATTTTTCCAGGCTGTTCTGAGCTATTCCAAGCCAGGCTGGACTGTTTTTTTTTTTTTGCTCTGCCCATGGCATGGATAGGGCTCTTCTGCCCACTAAAGTTGATATTGAGCAACCAGAAAAAATTATGACCATCAGATTATAATGGATACAAAATAATAAAGGGAAACTTTAAAGGAAAATTTCTAGAGAATGGATGAGAGCAGTTAAAAACAGGTCAATTAGTAATACCTGAAAAAGCTCAAAACCTGACTTGATAAAATTATGGGGAATAATCTCCTCCACCATCTCAAGCACAAATTGCAGGCCCATGTTCGTTAGGAGTCATTAAGGAATTAAACATCACAGTGTAATATTTGTTTGAAAAACAATTCCAACACAACAATCTAGGCCAGAATGAGGAGTCATTGACAGGAATTTTTCCAGGGGATGTGGAAAATAGATTTTCTGAACTCTCAAGAAAGGAGGGTTTCAGATACCTATTTTGGTGTTAATTGATACTTTTTCAGGGTTCGCCAGAGGCATTCACTTGTAAAACTACAACAATTTCCTAACAGAGGAAACTGACTAACAAGAAGAGTAAAGAGTACCTCTCAAGGTCGAAATTATCCCTAGGCTTGGAGTACCCAGAGATTTTTTTCTGATAAAGGAATGTATTTTTGTGCACAAATTGTGCAAGCAATCAGCAAATCAAAAATGATTTTCAAGCTCTCTTCCCACCCCAATTTCACACTCTGAACACAGCAGGCAGGGAGTGCTCAGTGCTGTTCAAATTCCCTACAATCCACTCGTATTTACAGCTTTGAGAAGCTCTAAAAGAAAAAGGATCCGAAGGAAAACCATGGTAACCAAAGGTCTGCTTTCCAACGTGAACAAAACCAGCTATTTTTGGATGCTTTGAGATGGCTGCATGAAAGCACAGGTAAACACCTGGAAAACACCTCTTGCTTCCTCATTTTTTTCCTTCCCTTTGCCTCAACTGAGCAAAAACAAGAAAGAAAATCAGGGCCTACTTGGAAATAGGATCCAGACTTCCATTTCTTGCCTGGATTAAAATAGCCAGGATTAAAATAGCTCCAGGAATAGGCAGGGAAGGAGTTGGATTTCTGTACGTACGTGACATGGAGGCCAATTCCCTGGGCATGTAGCCTTCTGTGCCCATCTGATGCCAGGTGTCTGTGGCAAAGTTGTACCTCCAGAGCTCCCTGAAGAGGGGGTAATCTTCATTTTCTGATCCTCCAGACTCATCATAGTCGGGGTTGTAGCCTCCAAACACGTAGAGGTTGGAATTGTCGGCCACGCAGCGATGGCCGCTCCTGGCTGGGGGGCATCTGTGACCTGCAGGAGGAGGAGAAGAAGGGAGAACAGCTCCAGGAGAGCTCAGGATGTGTGCCAGGGGCTGGAAATACCTGCTGGGATGGTTTTTAAAAAATCCACAGGGGATGGCTGTGGAAGGACAGATCTACTTCTCAATCTGTGTGACACCATCTCGGTGCTGTCCACTCCACACCCCTGAGCAGGTGATAAATCTTCCATAAAATCTGTTTTCTGAGGTGTTTGATAAAATCCTCCTTATTTTAGTCTGTCTGGCAGATTTCACTTAGGAAAAATTCCAAATGTTTCTATTTAAAGCTGTCCAATAGGGGAAAAAAATAAGGATTTGCTCACCCTCCTAAAAAAACCTCTCCGTGTCATCCCTTTTTGTTTCTGGGATCTCAAGAAGACTTTTGTCACTTCACACTAAGTTAGGTCTGATAAAACAGGGAAAATCTGCTCCTAAATAAAGGCATTTGCACTGGGAGGGAGCAGGGAATCTAAATGAGATCCTACAGCAGATGCAGCCCTTTCTAAAAGGAAAAAAAAAAAAAAAAACCCAGGGAGGATAATTCCAGCTCAGATCTCAACTGGAACAGACAAAAAGATGGATTTAGCCAAGAAAAACCTGACCAGGAATATTCTTGGACAACAGAAATCGAGGTCTTGGCTGACAAGTGACCAAAACAAACCCAAACAAATCAGTGACCTTCACCTGCTCCCAGATTTTTTATGGATTTTAGGATGCAAAAGAAACCAGGGAAGCATCTAATCATGTTTTCTTCAGTTACAATTCCCAGCAGTGAATTCCAAGGAGCAAAAAACCTGAAGCACGAGACATCTTTGCTACAAAAAAAGCAAAAGAAATGATTTGTCCAGACCAAATAATGAATTAGAACTCAGCACAAGCAGCTTTGCTTAATCCAACTCTGGTCCAAAATTAAGCGGCTCTCCAGGGTTCAGACAAAGTTTTGACAGATTTGGGAATAATTGTGTCTCGCAGAAATTCCTGCTTAGAAAACTAATAAATGTTGGCTGAAAAGGAG
Source organism: Malurus cyaneus samueli (assembly GCA_009741485.1). Classification (NCBI taxonomy): domain Eukaryota; kingdom Metazoa; phylum Chordata; class Aves; order Passeriformes; family Maluridae; genus Malurus; species Malurus cyaneus. Next base: position 213,800 of record VKON01001393.1, read on the forward strand.
GGGAAGAAAGTTAAGGAATTAGGGGAAAAATCTGTAATTGGGGCACAAGAGAGGGGATATTCCATGTCCTAATTTAAAAGGTGGGAAGGAATCAGGATTTTAGGTATTATATTAAATATGGATTATTTTTCCATCTAGTTCTAATACTTGCCATGAGAATTTTCCAGAGGGAAGAGAAGAAAACGAGGCTGAGCTTTAGATAAAGTAAATAAATTAAAAATAAGAGGTGCAATTAAAAGAAAATAAATTAAACAACACCACCTCCCAAAATTAAATAGGGAAGGCACCTGATTTGGCCATAAATCCCTGGGGGAGTTTCAACAGAAAGGGATGAAAGGATTAAACAACTCTGGGAGTGTCCAAGGCCAGGCTGGATGAGGTTTGGAACACCCTGGGATAGTGGGAAATGTCCCTGTCCATGGCAGAGGGGTGGAATTTGATAATTTTAAGGGTCTCTTCTAACTCTCACTCAAAGATTCCTCCAAAGGAAAAAAAATCTCCTTCAAAGATTTAAGAAAAAGAGCTGTAAAAGCTGGATCTGTTCAAGAGTTAATTCCGATGAGTTCCTTCAGCAGACAAACTCCAATAAAGAGCTGCATTTCCATTTAATTAGGATTAATTGGATGATTCACAGCTCCTGTTGAAATTCAGGAGAGATCTGCAGTTTGTTTTGCTCCAGCTCCTTCCTCAGGTGAGACCTTGAGATGGTGCAGGAAATCCTGGGATTTGGAAACATCCTCCTGTCATGAGCAAAATCTGCTTTCCCAGAGCTGAACCCCAAAAACAACCAAAGGCCCCATCCCTGTGAAAAGCTGGAATTTATCACGTCCTGCCATGAATTCCCTGATGCTGGACATTGAAAGGAGCAGGATGGACCAAGTCAAGACAGATCTGTGGGGTAGAGGTTGTAAAATTATGAAAAATGGCTTTAAAATGGATGGATGTGATCTGGGAAATATTTGTTTTCTCAGTTTAAGACTCCAGAAACAAGCAGAAAGGAAGGAAAAATGGGAAGGTGCATTTACACTTTTTGAGGTGGTGTAAGGAGCTTGAGGCTCCTTTTTCTCAGTCCTGAGGGAACAATAAAACTTTCAGGGAATAAATTCCAAAATCAAAATAAAGTTTAGTGAAAGAGGAAACAGCCTCAAGCTGGGCCAGAGTGGAATCAGCAGGAAAAGGAAGGAAAAATGGGAAGGTGCATTTACACCATTTGAGGTGGTGTAAGGAGCTTGAGGCTCCTTTTTCTCAGTCCTGAGGGTAAAAACGGGAACAATAAAACTTTCAGGGAATAAATTCCAAAATCAAAATGAAGTTTAATGAAAGAGGAAACAGCCTCAAGCAGGGACAGAGGAGGCTCAGGGTGGAATCAGAAGGAAGGAAAGAAAAATGGGAAGGTGCATTTACACCTTTTTGAGGTGTGAGGAGCTTGAGGCTCCTTTTTCTCAGTCCTGGGGGTAAAAATGGGAACAATAAAAATTTCAGGGAATAAATTCCAAAATCAAAATGAAGTTTAGTGAAAAAACAGCCTCAAGCTGGGCCAGAGAAGGCTCAGGGTGGAATCAGCAGGAAAAGGAAGGAAAAATGGGAAGGTGCATTTATACCTTTTGAGAAGGTAAAAGGAGCTTGAGGCTCCTTTTTCTCAGTCCTGAGGGTTAAAACGGGAACAATAAAAATTTCAGGGAATAAATTCCAAAATCAAAATAAAGTTTAGTGAATCAGACTCAAGCTGGGCCAGAGGAAGCTCAGGGTGGATTTTAGGGATAATTTCCTCATGGAAAGGGTGGTCAGGCCTTGGAAGGAGCTGCCCAGGGAAGTTTGGATTTTCCATCTCTGAAGGTGCCCAAGGAATTCCTGGAGATGGAATTCAGAGCTCTGGGTGGGGATTGAGCACAGGTTGGACTTGAAGAGCTTTTCCAACCCAATGGATTCAAAATTCCCAGTTGAGACATCACAACAGGGACATAATTAAGGAAAATCCTAATTGAGAAGGAGCTGCCAACACCCTGCTAAATTCCCCCTTTTAACCAGTGATTCACTCCAGGACTTCAGAGGGAGCTGCTGGATGGCCTGGATTGACAATTCCAAGCTGTTCCCAATGGAATTCTCATCCAGGAGCTGTAATTATGGGATGAAACAAGAAGGTGTTTCATTCAGGACACAGGAACTCACTGCAGAAAAGGAGATTTTGGGGGGGTCAGGCTCTGCTCCCAGGGGCAGGATGGATATTGGGAAAATTCCTTCATGGAAACCGTGGTCAGGGGATCCCAAAATCCTGTGGATGTGACACTTGGGGACGTGGGAAGTGCTGGGAATGGCTGGGGTTGGACTCAGTGGTTTCCAATTGAAATGATTCCATGATTCCATAAAGATGAAATTGTTTTGAGGCTACATGAAATTATCTTTTTTTCTTAGGATAAATTCATTCCTATCTCAAAGGCAGCCGTGGAGAGGACAGGGCCAGACTCTGCTCCAGTGACAGGAGAAGGGCACAAACTGAAAACAGAAATTCCAGCTGGATAGAGCAAAAAACTTTCTTACTTGAGAATGATGGAGCACAGAGCAGGATTTCCAGAGACGAATCCCATCCCTGGAAATGTCCAAGATCATTGGAAGGGGCTTGGAGCAACTTGAGAGAGTGGAAGGGGATGGCACTGGATGGGCTTTGAGATCCCTCCCCTCAAACCATTCCATAATTCCACACTTCTTTATCAGTTCCTTTTTTTCCTGAGATAATTTAATCCCAATATCCATCCCAGGGTACACAGCACGAGTCTCCGGCGGAAACAGGAAAAGGAAAGGCACCAGTAAAGAATTCCCCTCATGGTTCCCAAACAAGCGGCCCCAGCAATCCCACAACCCACGAGGGTTCCCCAGCAGCACAATCACCCAAGCCCAGATCAAACCCAATAACTACGGGGGTTGGGGAACGGTGTACTGTTACCCCCCCACCGGAGAGTGGAAAAGTAAGATAGATAACGAAAGGAGTGGTTGAGTAGTAAGATATAATGGGCAAGAAAGAGAGGTGAGGGACTGGAGAAAGAGGAGGGGAGAAGGGAAGAAAAGGAGTGTGGAGGGGAGTGAAAGGGAGGGGGGAAATACAAAGACAGGGAGAGGGAGATAAAAGAGAAGAAAGGGAGAGGGTAAGAGACGTGGAGAGGGGGGGAGTGGACGGAGGGTGGTGAGGTGGGGGGAAAGGAAACAAAGACACGGGGTGGTGGGATCCGGCTCGGGGCAAGGCCACCACAGCCCGGGGTGAACAGCCAGTGGCCGTTGGGCGGCGGGGAAGCGGCGAAAGAGAATGGGGAGAGGGGTCCCCTCCGGCCGGGGGGGGGGCACGCCCGCAGACAGAGGCCAAGCTGGCGCCCGGCCCAGGGGAGCCGCCAGGAGGGGAAGGACAGGCAGACAAGAGCGGAAGGAGACAGGCAGAGGACGGGACGCCCAGCGGCAATATGGGGCAGGCGGGCCACAGAGGGAACAAAAAAAAAAAGGGGGAAGGGGGGCCAGTGGAGCCCGCAGGAGGGGGAGAAGCAGACGGGTGAATGGCAGCTGCGGAGGAGGGGGGTAAAACCGGGGGTATGCCAGCGGGGCGCAGCCGGGGCAGAGGGTGGGAAGGAGGGGGGTATGAGACAGTAAAGGTGGAGGCGAGCGGGGAGTGGAGGAGGCGGACGGGCTGACGCGGGAGGAAGGGAGGTGAGGTTGGTGGGGAGCGTGGGAGGAAGGCGGCGTAGGGGAGAGCAGGGAGCCAGAGACCCCCCGGGGGAGGGGTGGGGGTTGGCGTTGGGTGGCGGGGGGAAGAAACGCTGGGAAGAAAGGGTGACGAGCGGGCGGGTGGTTGAGGGGGGAAAAAGAGGGACGAGGAGCGTAGACACAGGAGAGAGGAGAGGGGCGGGGATAGCGGTAGGAAGGGGGGGGCCAGAACAGGGGCGGGGGCGCCAGCCGGCTGGGCCGGGGCGTGGTCCAAATGGGGAGACAAGCAGGTGGAAAGTGAGGGGACACCACGAAAAGTGGGGTGGGCGGGGGGGCAAAAAAAAAAAAAAGAAGAAAGGAAGGGGGAGAGGGTCGAAGTGAAAGAAAGGAAGTGCGGGGAGAAGGAGAACCAGAGAAGGAACGGGTGGGGAAAAGGAGCGTGCGCCACAGCGCATGGGGGGAAAGGAATGGGAGAGGGGAGGAGCTGCACCAGGAGGCAGCTCACAGCCGGAAAACTCGCCAGGGTGGGGAATAGAGACGAGAAACGAAAGCGCGCCAGAAAAAAAAAAAAGAGCCCAAATCCCGTGCGGGGAGGAGAAGAGTGACAGCTCAAGGCAAGAGCAGGAATGCTGAGCCAGGAGAGGCAAAGATTCATTGAAGTGTCCAGATTGTTCCAATTCCCTTAATCCCAGGAGTCTGATGAAAAAAACACTGAAAAATGTGGACAGAAAAAAGGAACAAACCACAAACCACCTGTATTTGACTTTTTTTCATTTTTCCAAAGCTTAAAAACACCAGGGAATTCAATAGTGTGGGGGAAAAAAATGAAAGAATAATTTCTGAAAACTCTGGAAGAGAATTGGGAGGTAAGAAAAGAAACCTGAAAATTCTGGAGGAGAGCTGGGAACTGAGAAAACAAATCTGGAAATTCTGGAAGAGAATTGGAAATCTGGTTGGAGAAAATGGAATGAGAGGGGGAAAATTCCTCTCTCAATGGTTACATAAGGGCTGCTGCTGGAGCTCTAAAAATAGGAACTCAACAGGTGTCAAATGGGGAGAAAACTGCAGAAATTCAGGAATTTTCCATCCTGGAGGTGTTTGGGAGGGCTGGCAGCCCGTTTGGGGTTTGTTTAGGCTGGATTTAAGTGTAGGTCCAGCTCAGGGCAGAATCCACACAGGATCAGGAAGATGCAATTCCCATCCGCTCAGGAATTCAGGAAAGGGAAGGGAATTTGGTCCATTTGCCAAAAAAAGGCTTTTCCATGGAAGGAAGGAAATGTGGCTGAGGATTTGCCCAAAAATAGAAGGTGTGGAGATTCACTCAGCAATTCCCAGCTCCTGGGAGAGGCTGGAAGGCTGATCTAGAACATTCCAGGGATGGGAACACGGATTGAAAGCACCTTCTCAGCAGATTCCCATTCCTGAGGGGTGAGAGGCTTCATGTCCCACCCAAATTGAGGGATCTGAGGGGCAGGAAAGGATTCTGAATTCTGGGATACCATGGAAAGCTACAGGGATGAGGAAAATGGGATATTCCCAGACCAACCAGGAATTCCCAACCAGGGATGTGGGGTGCCCACATCTCTCCCAGCACCACAAAATTTCCCAATCCTGCAATCCCAGATTAACCTCATGGAATATTTGGGGGCTGTTGAGGTGACCCAACATCCAAAATTATGGAATAATCTTCCAGCATCAAACTTGCTAGAATGGAGGTGGAAAAGGGCAAGAATCGCTTTTCCCAGGGAACAGAACTAAACTGATCCCAGACAAGACTCCCCATCCCTGAATCAATCCCTCAATTCCTCCCAGAACTGCAGGAATCTCTCAAAAAAAACCCATTCACTGAGATTATGGAGCAATTGTAGGAATCCCCCCAAAAAAACCCAGTTCACTGAGATTATGGAGCAATTGTAGGAATCTCCCCAACCAAAAAAAAAAACCCAAAAAAACCAATTCACTGGGATTATGGAGCCATTGTAGGAATCTCCCAAAAAAACCCCAATTCATTGGGATTATGGAGCAATTGTAGGAATCCCACAAAAACCCCAATTCACTGGGATTATGAGCAATTGTAGGATCGCAAGAAAAACCCCAATTCACTGGGATTATGGAGCAATTGTAGGAATCTCTCCCAAAAAAACCCAATTCATTGGGATTATGGAGCAATTGTAGGAATCTCCAAAAAAAAAACAAACCTATCACTGGGATTATGGAGCAATTGTAGGAATCTCCCAAAAAAAAAACCCCAATTCACTGGGATTATGAAGCAATTGAAGGAATCCCACAAAAAAAACCCAATTTCACTGGGATTATGGAGCAATTGTAGGAATCCCAAAAAAACCCCAATTCACTGGGATTAGAGCAATTGTAGGAATCCCACAAAAAAACCCAATTCACTAGATATGAGCAATTGTAGGAATCTCCCCAAAAAAAACCAATTCATTGGGATTATGAAGCAATTGTAGGAATCCACAAAAAAACAAACAACACAAAACCAATTCACATGGGATTATGGAGCAATTCAGAACCCACAAAAAAAAAAAAAACAAACGAAAAAAAAAAAAAAAAAAAAAAAAAACCCAAAACAAAACAAAAAAAGAACAACAATCACTGAGATATGGAGCAATTGTAGGAATCCCCCCCAAAAAAAACCAATTCCACTGGGATTATGGAGCAAAAGGGATCACACAGAAAGTTATCCCACGGATAAGGGAAACTGATCCTCACCAGGGAAATCGTGGGGTACCCAAAATCCCCCATCCATGGGGATGAACAGGCCTGGGTGAGACATCCCAAAATATCTCAATTGCCTGCGATAAACACGGAATGGGGAGTGAAGAGCTGTACAGGAGGGGGTGAACCCTAAATCCATTTGTAAAAGGATAATTGCTCCCATCCCTGAGTGCTCCATATCCATGGAACGTGAGACAGGAACATCCCAACCTCCAAACCATTTTCCGGTCCCCTGGCAATGATCCCAAAAGGCCAAGGACAACTTCCCGAGCGCAGAATATCTGTCCCATCGGGGTGTGCCGAATCCCAGACCCCTCAAAAATGGCGATGTTCCAGTCCCAGTCCCCTCGGGCCTTGGCGGACACGCGGTCCCTAAGGCCCAAGACAGCTTGGGGTGACCAGAGCTCTCTGGAATGTGGGGATGGGGATACCCCGATTAAGGACCCCAGGGAAATGGGGTGACCCGCCCGAAGTAGCACAGAACTGGTATTCCCAATCACAGAGTCCTTTAAAGCCTCGGACAATGGGGCCTGTCCCTCGGTCGCATGTTCTCCGGGATGGAGACTGCCACGGTCCAGGACGCTCAGGAATTGGAGACAGCAATATTCCCCGGTTCCCCGACCTCCGCGGAGACGTGGTGCCCCAACCCAAATCCCTCAGGACCTTGGAAATGGGGGTGCCACGGTCTCAGTCCCACAAAGGATGGGGATGCTCCGCTCCCAGACCCCTTCAAACCCCCACGGATGAGCTGCCACCGGTCCCGAGCCCAAACCTGAGGCCGCAGCGGTCACGGTCACCGCCAGTGCCCGCGTCACTCACCCGCCCGCCCGCGGTCGCCCGGCAGCATGCACGAAGCGGTTCAGGATCCCTCCCCGCGCCGATCGCCGCTCCCACGGCGCCGCCCGCGCCCTCCCGAGCCCGCCCGGGCCGCGCCCGCCGCCGACATGGCCCGTGCGATTGCCTGAAGAGGACGGGGCGTGCGGCCCGCCAACAGCCGCCGAGCTGCTTCCATCCTGACCTATCAACGGCGCGCTTGTCGTGGCCGGGTGGGGGGAGGCGCGGCGAGAGCGCCGCTGTTGGGAGAGCTGAGCGATCGATGCAGGGTGGAGTAATCGAGCGCCGAGAGCGGGGCGCGGGGACACTCACGGGTCACTCACGGGTCACTCACGGGAATAACCGCGGGGACACTCACGGAGACACTCGCGGGGACATTCACGGGAGCGGCGGCGCCCCCGGAGCCTTTCTCGAGGTTTCGGGAGCCGTGCGGGAGTTCCGCGGGATCATGAGCGACCCCGCGAGAGAGCGGAACGTCCGTGCGGGCCCGCCGTTTCCCGGGCATTAACGGCGGGGAAGGGACCAAAATGGCGGCGCCCACGCCGGGGGACGGCGGCGGCGGCGGCGGGGGGGAACCGGGGGCGCCCGTCCCCCGTCACCCCCCGGCAGATCGCGCCACTCAATCGACGGCGGCATCGCCACCGAGGGGCCCCGGGCCCGGCGGGTGAGGGGCGGCGGCGGGCGGGTTGCCGGTACCGGGGCTGGTCGGGGGAGCCCCGGCCGTGTGGCAGCGAGCGGGGGAGGAGCGTTGGGGCTCCTGAGGGAATTGGGGGGCGCTCGGTGTTGTTTGGGGTCGTGTGGGGGGATTGGAGTGGTGGGGACGCGGCTGGAGGGACTGGGGGGACTGGGGTTGTTATTGGGGAGGGGGCGCGGGAAAAGAGTGAGAGGGATTGGCTGGAAATGACTGGGAACAACGGGGACTGGGAACTGGGGATACTGGGGGTAACTGGAATTGGGGGGTACTGGGAATTGAGGGGTACTGGGAACTGGGGGGTACTGGGAGGGCATTCTGGTGGGACTAAGGGGCCCTGGGAGGGGATATTCCCACTGCCATTTATATAGCGTTGGAATACTCGAGAGATTTTGGGATAATGGGAAATATTGGAGAGACTCAGAGCACTGGGAATATTGGACAAGGCGCACTGGGAATACTGGAGAGACTCAGAGCACTGGGAATACTGGACAAGGGGCACTGGGAATACTGGAGAGACTCAGAGCACTGGGAATACTGGACAAGGGGCACTGGGAATACTGGAGAGATTTTGGGGTAATGGTGATACTGGAGAGACTCAGGGGTATTGGGAATACTGAAGAGACTCAGGGGACACGGGGGATACTGGAGAGACTCAGGGGAAACTGGGAATACTGGAGAGATTTTGGGGTAATGGGAATACTGGAGAGACTTGGGGCACTGGGAATACTGGAGAGACTTGGGGCACTGGGAATACTGGAGAGACTCGGGGCACTGGGAATACTGGAGAGATTTTGGGACAATGGGAATACTGGAGAGACTCAGGGACATTGGGAATACTGGACAAGAGGCACTGGGAATACTGGAGAGATTTTGGGGTAATGGTGATACTGGAGAGACTCGGGACACTGGGAATACTGGAGAGATTTTGGGGTAATGGGAATACTGGAGAAACTCGGGCACTGGGAATACTGGAGAGATTTTGGGGTAATGGGAATACTGGAGAGACTCGGGGGCACTGGGAATACTGGAGAGACTCAGGAGTAATGGGAATACTGGAGAGACTCAGGGGTAATGGGAATACTGGAGAGATTCTGGAGTAATGGGAAAACTGGAGAGATTTTGGGGTAATGGAAACTGGAGAGACTCAGGACACTGGAATAACTGAGAAGCACTACAGAGAGAAACTGGGAATACTGGAGAAGACTCGGCGGGCACTGGAATACTGGACAAGGAAGTGCATCAGTGGGACACGGA
>VKON01001393.1:223029-243287 GCA_009741485.1 Malurus cyaneus samueli
GCACACATCTTTAGGATGATATTCCAGGCCTTTGGGACTCCAACATTTGAAGACAGCTTGGGATCGACATCTCCCACTCTATGGATCGACATTCCATACGTTGTGGATTGACATTCCTCACCCGCTTGTGGATTGAACATGGCGCAGCGACGGGGGAATCAAGACATTCCAATGTTGGGAATTGCATTCCAAGCCTTGGGATTGACATTCCAGCCTTGGGATCGACATTCCATCTTTAGGATGGATATTCCAACCTTGGGATCAACATTGAAGCCTTGGGATTGACATTCCAGCCTTGGGATCAACATTCCGGCCTTGGGATTGACATTCCAACGTTGGGTATTAAGACATTCCAGCTTGGAGATGACATCTCCAATCTTGGAGGATGTCCAAACGCTTGACAAGCCTTGGAAGCTTGACACACAGGGTACATTCTTCGGGATGTGAGGCATTCCAGCCATATGGGCATTGACATTTCAGCCGTTGGGGATTGACATTCCATCCCTATGGGATTCTGACATTTCCAGCCTTGGGATGACATTCTCCAGCCTTGGGATTGACATGTCCAGTCCATTGGGATTGACATTTCCAGCCTTGGGATTGACATTCCAGTCTTGGGATTGACATTCCAGCCTTGGGATCAACATTCAGGCCTTGGGATCAACATTCCAACCTTGGGATCGACATTTCAGCCTTGGGATCAAAATTCCAGACTTGGGATTGACATTCCAGCCACAGGATCAACATTCTGGCTTTGGGATCGACATTCCAACCTTGGGATTGACATTCCCATACTTATTAAGGATGGAGAAATATTCCAACTCTTGGGATCAACATATAGAAGCCTTGGGATTAAAGGACATTCAAGCCTTGGGATCACATCTAATGGCCATGGGACCTCCTGACATCCAAGCCTTGGGGATTGACATTCCAGCCTTTGGATCAAACATTACGGCCGCACGCCTAAATGGGGATCCGCACATATTCACACCAAACACCTTCAGGGATTGTACAGATCATATTCCACAACCATTGGAAATCGACATTGACATTCACAGAGGGTCCAAGCCGGGTTCCAGCGCTGGGATCTTGGCAGCATCCCAGATTTCAATCCTCAATGCCCTCGCTGGGCTCTGAGAACAATTCCCTGTCCCCTCCTTGTCCCACCAAATCCCACCTGGACCAGCTGTCGATCCCTGGGGACACAGCCGGGGCATTGCCCTCATTAATCAATTTATCAGGAATTAATTAAAAAACAGGAATGAGGAGCTGTGGAGGAGCTCCTTGTCAGGATAAGGATGGGAGAATAGGAAGTGCTTTGGGATTTTTTTTTTCCAATTTTTATCAATGGAATCATTCCAGGAATTTTCCTTGCTGGTTTTTCCTTTTAGGAAAGATTCATCGGAGTGGTCGGAGCCGGCCAACGGCCCTGCCCAGCTGGAAGCACTTTCCCTGGAATCTGCCAGCAGGGAAGCTTTCTTCAGCAGAGTGGAAACCTTCACCATATCCTTTGGGGTGCTGGAAATTCCATCTGGGAATGGTGGGGGAAAAAAACTGCAGGGATTATGGATGTGACATCCCAAAATTCCAACCTGGGATTGTCCAAATGGTCCTGGAGCGTTGGAGCTGTGAGCGTATCCTGGGGAACGTTCACTTCCATGGCATCCTCTGGGGAAGAACATTTTCCTAAAACCCAACATTTTCCTAAAACCCAACCTTTTCCTGAAATCCAACTTTTCCCAGAATCCAACCATCTTGTAAAATCCAACCTTCTCCTAAAATCCAACTTTTTCCTAAAACCCAACCTTTCCTAAAATCCAACCTTTACCCAAAACCCTACTTTTCCTAAAATACAGTCATTTCCTAAAATACAATCTTCTTGTAAATCCAGCCTTTTCCTTGAACCCAACCTTCTCCTAAAACCCAACATTTTTCTGAAACCCAACATTTTCATTAAACCCAACCTTTTTCTGGAATCCAACCATCTCGTAAAATTCAACCTTGTCCTAAAATCCAACCTTGTCCTAAAATCCAATCTTTCCTAAAACCTAACCTTTTCCTAAAATCCAACTTTTCTTAGAATCCAACTGTCCTGTAAAATCCAACTTTCTCCTAAAATCCAACTTTTCCCTAAAATCCAACCTTTACTAGAATCCAGCCTTTTCCTAAAATCCAACCTTTTCCTAAAACCCAACCTTTTCCTTGAAGCCAATCTTTTCCTAGAATGTAGCTATTCCTAAAATCCAGCCTTTTCCTAAAACACAATCCTTTCCTGAAATGCAACTTTTCCACAACACTTTATCCTAAGAATCACCATTCTCAGGTAAAACCGCACTCAACTTCTCACTCTAAACCTCACGTTTTCCTAAAAAACACCAAACTTTTTTATTTCATAAAACTCCACAACCTTCATCAAGTCAAACACACCTTACCATGGAAAACCCAACCCATTCCAATGTAAATCCAAGAACCTATTTACCTTAAGAAATCAGCAACCTATTTTCGACATAAAATCGTCAACCTAATTCACCCCAAAAAACATTCCAACCCGTTCCCTTGTTAAAAATCAATCCATTTTCTCTCAGTAAATCTCAGCCTTCTCCTTAATATACCCTATACCACCTTTTCTTCATAAAATCAGACTGACTCACCCTTCAGCATCCTACGTACCCAACTACATGACCGAACTTTCCTAAAAGCCAACTTTCTCCTTAAACCCAACCCTTTCCTAAAACCCAACCTTTCCTAAAATCCAACTTTCAATCAACTTCTCCAAAAACCCAACCTTCCTGTAATCCAACCTTCTCGTAAATCCAGCCTTCTCCTATACCAACACTTTTCTTAAAATCGAACTTTCTAAATAGAACTTCTCGTTAAACTCTAACCCCTCAATCCTTTTCTCTAAAACCCAACATTTTCCAAAAACCCAACCTTTCCTAAAAATTTTCGGACAACTTAAAACCTGTCCGTAAAACCCAACCTTACTAACAATTTCTAAATCCCAACCTTCTCCTAAATCCAACTTGCTAACAATTCCTAACCAACTTCTCTAAATACCGCAACCTTCTAATACTTCCTAAAAGGGGGCGAGTGGATTATAGGTGGAAATTAGTGGAAATTGGTGCGAATTAGTCGTGGTAGACATTTGGTGGTGGGTACCTTGGACGGCGTTCTGACCGTCCGCGTGAAGTGGGCGGGCAGCCGCGGGCGCTGGCCGCTGTTGCGCCAGGTACGGCGGATCAACGTGAGTGATGACTGCTGAGGTGCTGCAGCTGCCAGGCTTCTGTGCATGAGGCTGCAGCTGTCGTTCCTTGTCCGACCGGCAGGTCCGTTGCGTCGGTCTGCTGTTAGGGAACGGGATCCCCGGACCAACTCACCATGGGGCTAAAAACCACTTGGCTATTTGAGTACTGGAAAGGTGCTCCACTGACGACTTTTGTTAGAATGCAAGCCTTTCCTAAAATCAACACCTTTACTAGCATATCCACACCTTCCTAAAATTCCTGCCTTTGCACTAAAATCTTCTCACCTTCTTCTAATAACTTTCAACCTTAACGTAAAATTTATGGTCTTTTCCTAATACTATTCAATTCATTTTCTGAAATCTCAGTCCTTTTTCCTAAAATCCTTGTAAGCCCTTTTTCTAAAGACTCCTAATATCCTTTTTCTTGATATTAATGCTAATTTTCACTAGAATTCCAATCCGATCTCGTTAAAACCCAAACCTTCTTTTCTATAATACCCTAGCCTCTGTTAAAAACCCAAATCTAACGACCACTCCCCTCTTCCTTAAATCCGCAACATTTTCCTAGACCCACTCAATTCCTTTTCTACATTATTTTAAACTTTCCCAGTCTTTTCCTAAAGTACAATCTTCTCCCATAACCTAACCCTCTTGTAAATGCAACCTTGTCCTAAAACCCAACCTTGTCCTAAAACCCAACAGAACAACTTGTCCTAGCAACATCACCAACCCCAATGCTCCACTAAGGAACATCTTGGCCAACCTTCTCCTAAAAACCACCTTTACCTAACCCACCCTTAAAATGGAGTGGGATTTGGTGGGAATTTGCTGGGAATTTGGTGGTTGTAATGGTGTGTTCCTCCTTGACGGGCTGACCCGCTGAAGTGGGCGGGCAAGCCGCGGGCGCTGTCGCCGCTGGTGTGCGCCAGGTACGGCTGGATCAACGTGGAGTGTGAGCTGCTGAGGTGCTGCAGCTGCCAGGCCTTCCTGTGCATGAGGCTGCAGCTCGCCTTGGACCTCAGCGCCTGTGCGTAGGGACGGGATCCAAAATCCTAAAACCCGGCTTTGTACTAGAGTCTGACCTTATTGAATGCAGCCTTTCCTAAAAATGCTGAATCTTATCTATGTAATCACAAACTTTTCCTAAAATCCAACCTTCTCCTAAAACTGAACTCTTCCTAAAACTCAGCCTTTTCCTGAAATCCAACTTTTCCTACAATCCAACCTTCTCCTAAAACCCAACCTTTCCTAAAACCCAACCTTTCCTAAAATCCAACCTTTTCCTAAAACCGCAACATTTTCCTAAAACCCAACCTTTTCTGGAATCAACCATCTTGTAAAACCCAACCTTGTCGTAAAACCCAACCTTTCATAAAACCCAACCTTTCATAAAAAAACCCAACCTTTCCCCCAACCATCCCCCCAACCTTCTCTGAAACCCATCTCGCGACCACTTTCTCCTGAAACCCAACCTTCTCGGCTAAAAACCTGGCCAATCCTTTTCCTAAAACCCCAACCCTATAATCGGCCTTTAAGAGCCGCAACCTTTTCCTAAAGAACCCAAATCCTTTGACGAAAATCTTTTACCAGTCTCTTCTTTTACCTAAAACTAACAAGGGCCTTCTCCCCATCTAAACACTTTAAACCCATCGCGGTTGTAAATGCACGCAGCCTTTTTCTTGAACCAGCACCCCTTATTCCCTCTTGAACCCAACCTTCTCCTAAAACCCAACATTTTCCTAAAACCCAACATTGCCTTTTTTATCCCTGAAATGGAGTGGGAAATTTTTTGGTGGGAGGTTTGCCCTAGGAAAATTCGGTGGTGTTTTCCTCCTTGACAGGGCTCGAACCCGGAACTGAAGTGGGGAAGCAAGCCCGCTGGGCCTTGATATTTTCGCCATGCTGGTTCGGCGTGCGCGCCAGGTACGCTGGATCCAAACGTGGAGTGTGAGCTGCTGAGGTGCTGCAGCTGCCAGGCCTTCCTGTGCATGAGGCTGCAGCTCGCCTTGGACCTCAGCGCCTGTGCGTAGGGACGGGATGGGAACTCAACCCGTGCTAAAACCCAGCTTTGTACTAAAGTCTGACTTTTACTAGAATCCAGCCTTTCCTAGAATCCGACCTTTACTAGAATCCAACCTTTCCTAAAATCCAAGCTTTTCCTAAAACCCAAACTTCTCCTAAAACTCAACTTTATCAAAAATTTAGTCTTTTCCTAAAATCCAACCTTTTCCTAAAACCCAACATTTCTGTAAAATCCAAGCTTTTCCTAAATAATTCAACCTTATTCCTAAAAACCCAACATTTCGTAAAATCCCCAAGCTTTTCCTAAAAACCACGAACATTTTCCTGAAATCCAATCTGATCCAACTTCTAGTACTATTAACCCGTTATCCACGGGAATAGTCTCATTGATTAAATACTTTTCCTACCGTCCTTTATTCGTAAATGGCGGACTGTAATGGTATGCAATCGGGAACAAGAGTACATGACGAATAAAAATATGCTTTCTAGAGACAGGAAAGACCACCTTAGCGTGCTCCTAAACCCACCTTCTCCTAAAACCCAACCTTCTCCTAAAACCCGATTCCAATCCAAACCTTTCCCTGACCACCTCGTTCCTAAAACCCAACCTTTCATCCTAAACAATCCTAAACCAACTATTTCTAAAATCCAACTTTACTTATCCGCTTTTCTCGGCCTAAAAAAACCTAAACTTCTATGCTTTCCAAAGATCAACCTTACGAATTAAACTTTTCCTAAATCAATCTTTTCCTATCATCCAGGCTTTTCCTAAATATCCAGGGGCCCTTTTCCTAAAATCCAACTCTCCTAGAAACCCAACCACTTTTCTAAATCGCAAGCCTTGTTCGCTAAAATATAGTCTTTAATCAATCTCGTCCTAAAACTCAACCTTCTTGTAAATTCCACAGCAGCCCTTGTTCCAAATCCCAAGCCTTCTCTACTGAACCTCTTCTCATTCGAAATCCAAGCACTTCTTACCTACAATCTCACGGGCCTTTTCCTCAATCAAATACACGTTCTCCCCGCCCGCCCCCCCCCCCCACGGCGAACCTTTTTCTTCCCAACCTAGGCCCGCTTGCAAAGCAACCTTCCCGGTTGTGCGCCGGGCGTCCCCGACGTCTTACCAAAAAACCCTGGGGCTAACGTACGCCCTGGTTAAGACTTTCCTGATATACTATACCTAATAATAAACAACCGTTCCATGAACGCCAAGTGGGTAATTGCTCATGCCATGGGGGACGGTGGCGACTCACCAAGAAGCGGGACATTCTCCAGGGAAAAAAAAAAAGACCTGGGCGCGCCAAAAGTCCCCCGGTCTCTGGACAAAGCCCCGCACCGCGACAAGCTTCTCCTGCCCTCGTGTCCTCGCCACGTAAACAATCAAAAATGATCTAGCAAGACTTACGCAACTTATAAATTTAAGGTGTGAGTAGTATTTTATTGCAGCGCTGGGTAGTCAGAAGGTATCCTCAAAACCACACCCCCGCAGCACGGCACTGCTGGTATTCACAAGCCAGTATTCAGTTACATGTTACATATTCACCGAGTTTCGAAATTTGCCTGTACATATGCATGACCTGTCCCTGCTTGGTATTGTAATGGGTTTAAAAGTCATTTCCATGCGCTCACACCTGCGCTGTGTTATCTGGTAGTGGGCTCCAGGGGTCCGGGAGGAAGTAAAATACTCAACCTCTTTGTCTTGAACTTTTCACCTTTCTCTCTTGCGCGTGCTCTCTGGGTGCCTGGCCAAGTATAAACAACAACTCTGGTTTTGACTAGAGCAGGGGTTCCACGCGTATGGGCTGGGTCACAGTCCCTGCTTTTGTCAGTAATTTTTACTTCTCATTCTTATTTGACAAACACAATCAATGTAAGTAAGCAATATGCATTGCCTAGCAAGCAGTTTCTAACAAATTATCCTGTAACTTCTAACTCGCCTGCCACTCCATTTGATAAATGGAATAAAACTAAATAAGTTATATCGAGGATCAAGGTACAGAAAATTAAATAGTCAGAACTTGTCCTATTGGAGGACTTCATAGCGCTGGTCATATAGTTCATCGATAAGCTAGTGTGTGCTGAGATTTTGAGAGTCAGACCTTGCAAAAAAATTAAATAACAAAGGCAGCGGCCACAGCAGGATGGAATTGTTCCCTCTCGGCAGGGAAGGGTCCCAGCCAATTTTACTCTGTTTTTTGCTTGCAAGATTCAGTGTAACCAGTTGAAAACTGGAAGGAAGAAATTGCTCAGCTGCTGCAATATCAGGAAGACGTCTAGCCTGGAACCTGTGCTGCCCATGGCCACTTGGTCCTGACAGATAGTTCTCTTTGCTGGAAAAGGAGCAGTAGGAGAAGAATTGCACCTCACTTTACTTCCCAATAGGCTCCATAGGGAAATTCCTTCTCCGTCCCATGCTGGGTTAGTCAGAATTTAACAGTGCATCTGGGGAAGAATCAGTGCAGTTAGGCCGCTAATCTCATTTCTGTCCTCAGATAAGATTGTTATCAGAGTAATTGTCTGTTTGCTCCCCCTTCTGAGTCTAATCAGAATGGATTGTGCCAGTACCTCCTGGGGCAGAGGAACTTGGATGCTGATCACCCTCAAAAGAAAGAGAAAATCCTCAGTGTATATTTAATGTAAACTTCAGTTTTGTTAGACATTCACGGGAAAATCATTGGGAAACAACTTGCTCAGACGTGTCTTGTATTGCTGTGAAAAGCACATTTGTTCTGGTTTAAAGTCTAAGTTTAGTCAGGCAAGTTCATGTAGTGCATGCTGCGGTGAGTATTTTGAAAGGTAATGCTGTGCACCAGTGAAACTGGTATTTCCCAAGCCCTGGGAGGGAGCAAGTTCATGTCTGCAGAGAATGCATGCTCTTAGGTGTTCCAGCCAGCAAATAAATCTGAACAATTAGTGCTTTTCCCCTTTTTTCAAAGCAAATTGCAGGAGTGGGTGGATTTTGCTGGTGGGCATAAAGGGGACTCAAAGATATTAACTTTTCATATATCCTTCAAGCTGGGACTAGAATTTCTCTTGCTGTGCTTACCTGAGGAAATGCGCTGTTTGGTCTCTTTGTAGAAGCGAGCAAACCATAGGTAATGCAGTGCTCCAGCGAGACACAGAAATGATGCTGCTCCCCCCTTACAAAGGTGAGAAAACTGGGACACAGGTGTACCACGGGCTGCCAGGGCAGCTCCCAGAGCAGGGTTGTGCAGATAAGATCTGTGCCAGAGCCGGCATTGGTAGCTCCTGACTGCTACAAGATATTTTCTGTCCTCGAGGTTACGTCTCCCCCCAGCTCAGCACTGTGTGAAAAGCCAAGATGGGAGATTTCCTGCCTCTTTGAGGGGTGTGGTAGCTTTTCAGCGTGTTGTCTGTCTCGATGCAGACTTGTATCCCTGGATATAGTTTAAGGAGAGCTCCCAGTGGCTGTCGGGGTGTAGATACATTAAGCTTGAAGGCATTCCTATTCGGGAAGAGTGCTCAGGCTGCTGACTGCATGCTGTTGGTGAGACATCGAGTGTGCCCCTGTTGAAATGAGTTCAGGTTGCTTTCAGGCTACCTGAAAGTCGTATCTTGGACGCTTGAATCTATTGGGTATGAGGGCGCAGCAGCGCTTCCTATCTCTAAGATGGGTGTGCTTGGTGTGTATTATGCTGTAAAAAACTGTATGTGCAGGTTAGTGCGCTGCTTCCGGGCTCATTAAGAAATAAAACAAAAATCACATATACCTGTAGTGGGGTCAGTTCATGGCCATGCAGTGTCCTTTTTGGGCTTGAACACGTATACCATTGTCCCATTGTGGTGGGAGAACTAAATGATTTCGGATCTCTTTATATACAAAAGGAATAAGAAAACAGTACTTGGTCGTAGAAAGAGGGGATGAAGTAAGAAATAAAAAGGAGATTGGGGAAAAGGGTTATTTTTTAAACGATATATGCCCTATTCGCACTGGAAGAGAATGCCAGAGACAAAAAAAAAAATAAGGCAGATTAAGAATAAGATGCTTCTGGAGCTGGAGTCGATAAAAAAGTGGCACTAGTTTGGTTTTGTGACATGCGCAGAGCTGAATATGATGGCATGAGGTGTAGGCCGCAGTACCGGAACAGCCTCCGGAGAACTGGAGTTTGCGGTCTCCACACATGAGTGTCTAAAATGTTGCCTTACGGGACATTAAGCTGTGGGTGTGTGTGTGATTTGGAGCCACTGCTTGGGTATCATGCCCACAAGTATGTCAGTGTCCCCAGCAGTAGAGTTTGTGTCTTTGAAGCCTCCTTTGTATGGTGTGGGTGGCCTCATGCACAAGGAATTATGATTTTTTTTTAACTCCGCTTGCTCCTCCATGTTCATATGTGCTTCTTAACGGTTTTTGGGTGTCAGTTATGTTTTTGTTTTGTGACACTTGGGAGGCTTGCTAACATATTTGGGCACCCTGGTCGTTTAATATATAGT
This sequence comes from Malurus cyaneus samueli, assembly GCA_009741485.1. Taxonomy (NCBI): domain Eukaryota; kingdom Metazoa; phylum Chordata; class Aves; order Passeriformes; family Maluridae; genus Malurus; species Malurus cyaneus. Next base: position 232,748 of record VKON01001393.1, read on the forward strand.
GCTCTCATGTTTACGAGACGACTAAGCGAAGATATACATGTCTAGATTAAATGGTGCAATTGGGTGATCTGGAGTATCTTTCTGTGATTCCAGTCGCAAATTCGAGAAGATCTCCTCATCAAGCTGGGTTTCCTTTGTCTGTAAGTCCAGAACGGAAGAGTGTGGTAATTCTATCGCTTAGCTGCTCTGGGGCGGGCGCAGCAACTTTGGGGTCATCCTGACTGGATGCATTGCTCCCCGTGTTGTGGTGTTGAGGGTGAAGTTGTACACTAAGGAGCTGTTGGCTGATTTATGAAAAGCACGCTTTTGGAGGCTGGGAGCAGATTCCTCTGGAGGGGCTGGTGAGCTGCAGTTCCTGCCTGCTCCCTTTCTCCCCTGTTAGCCCCGTGCAGCACCCACAGGGCACGATATATCCCTGTGTCTGCTCCCTTCTCTCCCTCAGCTCATGGCTTCATCTGCCCTGGGAAATGCTGCCCTCCCATCTGGCACCCACAGCACTGCTTATCCAGTCCATGCAATGCCTGTTTGAAGCCATAACTCTAAATATCTGTCCAGTAACCCCTTCATGCTGGACCTTGGACTCACCCACTAGTTTGCAGAGAGGTGAGTCACAATTACCCTTTATCAAAATTACAAGACTGCTCTTTGAATCCTTTAAGGCACCCTGTCCCCATCTCTGTCTAACGTGGGCATTCCCTAGTGAGTGGGGTCTACCTTGAAAATCTAAGTACCAAACACCAGCAAAATAAGTGTAGCATGAGCCTATCTCAGTTACTACTATGGCTTCTCCAGCTACCATAAAAAGCTTTTCTAAACTCTATTAACAAGTGAACACAAGAGATGTCACCAAATTGTCAGGCCCAGGCTGTCAGCCTGGTCTTGCCATGCTCAGGAGTACATGATGTGACAGAGGAGCTCCTGTATCAGAGTTGATCTAAGGACAAATCTCTCCCTTGACGCCTCCAACTGCTATGCTGCCTCTCAGTAGCAGTTGGAGATGCTGAGATAGCTGAGAAATAAAATTTCACTTTAACACTCATATCATAACTACAGAGGTACAAAAAATAGACCATGCATAGTGGTGAGACAGTGGTGGTTATATAACAAAGTGCTGAAAAAGTATTATAATGCAATTAGTTCAAGAGAGTTTACATTGGAGAGATTTATGTTAGGCCCAACAACAAATCTCCGTAAGGGAAGCATAGTACAAAGAGCAGAAAACAAAGAAAAGAAGAAAAATACGTGAACCTCTTAGGATTTGTTTGCAGGGATTTGCTTTTATGATGGGGTCCACATAAGTGTTAGTGCTTCTGATTGTAAAACGATCTGTGAATATTGTGTATTGGAAATTATATTCCTCAGAAGTGATCCGAATGTGGACGAAATGATTATAACTTAACATATGACCATTTTCAGCTAAGATGGGTCTGTGCTTGAGAGAGAGGGTGAGAGAGAATAAATGATGCGTTTCAACTAAGTTCAGTAGAGAGGGAGAAGAGATAGTGCATTGGGGCTTTGCTTCTGGGAAAAAAAAGAACTTTCGCACAAATTAGCTAAATTGGGAGGTAGGTGGGCAAGTCTGTAGAGTCCTACAAGACAACTTTCACCATAGGGATAGGTTGCCTCTATACCCTAGCGTGGGATAAAAGGTTCAGGAAGAGGGAAATTAAGTTTTTTATGACTAAATTAAATTGGGAGGGCATCAACACAACACTGGCACAAACACACACATAGAGATAACGTTCAGGTGATCGAGTAGCAAGCAATGTCTTCTTTGAATAAGCCAAAATGGTAATACTTTCTGGATTATCAGACAGGTCATTTGGTAACTTCCCAGGCAAGAGGTTTCTAGGCCCTTGCGTCCTCATACACATCATGCTGTGAATATTTAAGGCTGGCTTGTGCCTTTGGGTGTTTCTGAAATGAGAGATGCTAAAGAATCCTTCTTTCTTCTGTTGAATACTAGAAAGGGGTCTAGTTTATCTTGTTTTTCCAGATGTATTTCTCTTCCATTGCTGGCAGTGGTTTGAGTCTGTTAGTATCACACCAGTGGTGAATCACAGCACTGACAATATTTTGAGCCCCACAGTTCAGCAGTTTGATTCTAGTGAATGTCCTGTCCACTTGCACTGTTCCAAGAGAATTGGGGCAGAGAAAGTCGAGATGGAGGCCCATCTTCCTACCTTACCTTTTGCAGGTGGGATCATGATTGCTGCCATTACATTTTGTGCCGGGCTCTCCATAGGTTAAATGACATATCCAGAAGTTTCAAGTGAAGCTCTGGCTTCCCAGAGATAGGAATGCCAGTAAAATGTGGCTCTGAGTCCCAAAAACATTCAGCCTTGCTTTGGACACAACTTCAGGGAGAATTCTTCCGTATAAGAAGGAAGGGAGAAGACTGATGTTCTTCCAGACTTCTGAATTAGACACGCTGGACTATAAGTCCCCTGAGAACCTTTTGGTGAGAACCGTGATTCCTCCAGTAATTTTTGTGATCTGCCTTCAGCTCTCACTCCTTTAGAGATTTGTGCCTGAACGAAAGGCTATAATTGGAGGTCACCTACTTCTACCTTCAATAAATAAAAATTGGGCAGTCTAAGGTAATGGCTGAATGTGGCTTTTGGCTTGTCATATATTTGTGCTTGCTTTCTATCCCAAATACGAGTCAAACAAGCGAGAAAAGTGGGTCATGGGGTGAAAATCCCACATAATTGGGAGTTAGATTGCCTGTTGTAGAATGAAAAGCTTGTCTCATTTATGTTCGTTGGCAGGTAGTCAACCAGGCTAATATAAATTATTTTAGACATGTCATTGTTGCATGGGGCCAATGATAAACCTTAGCGACAAATGTAATTCCTCAAATTATGTCCCACAATTATAAATCTCTCTTTCACAAGAGTGAGAGTGGGGGTAGCAAATTAGGTCAGAGAGGGTGGCCAGTAACTCCACTAGTACCGGACAATAGGGAGAAAAAATGAGGCTCTGAATGGACAAACACAGGACAGTCGCTGGCCTGTGACTCATAAAAGAACACCTTTGCCACGATGTACAACTATCCATCCAAGAAAACAAGGAAGACTCACTTGGGGCCATCCAGGATGTTCTTATGGGGCTTGTTTTGGCAGCAAAAAACTACATTCTGAGTTGACCTGAAACTGAAGGAGTCACACCTTATTTTCCTACGTACATAAGTTTAGGACTCTTAAGAAGGAATTGATAGCAATTTGTAATCAGCTTTGTGCTCCCTACCGCTCTCTTTTCTTCTGACTAACACAACACATGGTTAAAGTTTCTATAACCTGCCTGGAGGACCTTGGGAGGAGGTCTCTAACAAGGAGACAATTATATACGCGGTTGCTGGTAAAACTCCCCACCAGCAAATTCTGGATGAGAAAGGGATTATTTCTGTATTGGGAGTGTGTTTTGGAGGGTTGATTCTGAGGCTTGATTTTTATCAAGGTTACTCTTGGGGGTAAAGCCCTCTGGTGGTACAAAAGGGCATACTCCCCTGCTTTCATAATGTGACAGTCAAGACCCTTCGACGTTTAAATGTGGTGAGAACTAGTGTCGGTCAAGATTATTGCTTGTCGGGGTTTTTTGGATGTTTCACTAGTTACAAATTCTTTTTGGACAGGGAGAGAGAATGAAATAATTACCCTGGCTTCACCTCACTGGCTGAACGAGTGCTGAAACTACTGCGTAGGGTCAGGGTGTGAGCATCCCAAGACGATGATTGTATCTTCTACACCCAATTAGAAACTCCAGTTTTAAAAAGTTATTAGTTCTGCCTGAACCAAAGCTTTCTTCTTGAGCGCCCTCCTTTTTTGAAAGGGATGATGACAACGTTGACTTTTAGTTCCAAGGGGGGGACTATTGCAGGTGTTTTTTTTTTTGGTTTTTGTTTGGTTTTGATTTTCTTTTTTTGTATGTTTGTTTTAAGTCTGTGTATCAATGCTACAGTATGGGAGTAATTCCTCTATTAAAGCTCCCATACATATGTGGCTGTATATATTGAGTTTTATCTTCCTGTTTCTAAGCGTAAAACTTTAGAGACATTACAAATCCACTCTAAAGTCATTCAACTTAACTTTATTCAGACTTTTGAAATCAAAGATGTTGGAAATATTTTGCTTTACTTTCTCTTCACTGTCTGAAACATTCTGAAACATTTTACTGTCAGCAATATTTATTATTTCAGTTTGACTTGGATAGAATTAATTCCAGAAAATATTAAAAAATGTCTCTCTGCTTACATGGGAGTCAAACTTGAGTTACAATGCCCAGGACAATGATGAGGTAGCCATGAAAAGCTGCATCCAGTTTTCATGATAAAAAATTCAACACAGTTATCTGGTTTGCCATAGAAAGTATCTTTATTTTGCTCATATCTGGCCTATTGAGCAAAGGGGAGAAATAGATTTATGAATGAGAACGGCTTGCACATGAAGCACTTACTATTCTGCACATCAATCATTCATCATCTTGTTAAATTGAAGTGTGCTAAGGGTCTGCTTGGTGTGCTCCTGGCTCTGTTCTGTCCTCTTCCATGGCCCAAGGATGTGTGTGTCCTCTGCCTTGCATAACCCTCAGTGGGCTCGAGTTTCCTTCAGGCTGCTCTGTCCTCTGAACAGGGCAAACAATAATTGCTGATTCCTCTTGAGAATCCAGAGGCTGCTCATAGAAAGGCTCCAAAGAAGCCTCCTTGACTCCTCTTGCTGTGTTTTGCCAAGTACCAGGGGGAGTCTTCAGCGTGTGATTACAGCCTGCGTGTGTTGTTCTTCTCCATTTTTCCTGAGTTTTCTCAAAGTGTTTTCTCCAAGCATGCTAAAATGTCTAAGGAAGGGGTCAAAGTTCTTTATATATTAGAGTAAAATGGGGTTGAAGTTCTTTTTATGTTAGAGTAAAACAGGGCTGAGGTCACCACCCGGTTCTTACTGTTGTCAATTATGACTTACTGCATCTTTTGTCAGCTACATGTGAGAAAAGTGTAGGGAAACTGGCTGAGGTTTTTGTAGCTGATAGAATCTCCAACTGTGGCACTGAACCACCGAGTAAAAAGCCGACTAACAATGCACTGACGTCAGGCTGCCTTGATGTGACTGGTTTGGGATTAGAGGGTAGATGTTTGTCTGCGAACTTACAAATGTGAGAGAGGGATACAGACTAACTGGGTCTTAGACAATCTTGCCTGGGATGGTTTGGGCCCCCTGGTTTCTGCAACTTGGAAAAGACAATAGGAATTTTGGGCAGGCCAAGAATTTCCTCATTTTCAAGCTGTTTCTTGGACCAATACCGACAACAAGGGTCCTGTCGTACTGGGGATGTCTACCAGCACAAAGTCTGGCCAACACTCCAAAAACATTAATTACAGGTATAGTTGATGCATGGAATATGGGTCCAAATCAATCAACAGGAAGGCGTATCCCTCTTGCTGCTGTTGGGCAACCAAGAACAAGACCTCCAGGACGCTTGTCCTGGGGTATGGCAGGAGAGAGAATTTTCCTAACACTGCTTCCACAGCAGACAGCTCGAGTGGTGAATAGTTTTTGTACACAGAATCCATCGTCTCTCACGAGGGATGTGACTGTGAAGTAGCTGACTTCTGAAAACAAGCTTTCTGCAGACACTTTTTTCCTCCCAACAACAAAGGTCTTGTTTGGGAATGCTTTTTGGCTGCAGTCTTTGCGACCCCCCTGGGAAATGCACTGTGCATTTGACTTGCACTCACCAAAGGAAAAAGTGAAAGTAACACAGCTGTAGTGATTTACTACGAAGTTTTGAGGCTAATTGCCTCATATGTTTAATTAATAACTGACACATTCTGTCCCTCAAAGAGCTTGGAGAACTTCCATCTGGACCCCTAGTGATTACAGCCTGGAAGCCATCCCTGTAATTAAGGAGCAGGCTATAGGAGGCCTGTTCCCATTATGGGCAATTATTGTGCTTGCTACTTTTCCCCTCCTTTCTTACAAAAGGACTGAGAAAATAGGGCTCAAAGACTAATCTGACATAAAACCCTGACTAAAGAGGTGCTTTGTGCTACCCCATGGTAGAATGATGGGTTATGTTTTGGTGCCAGCACTCTTTTCTTCAACAGGCTCTCAGGGGATAGGTTCTCCAAAGATCAAAATGTGTCTTACACCAAACTTGGTCAATATTAACTGCCAGTGCAAAAAGAGGATTTTTGCAAGGAACCGGGCAACTGAATATTTCTACTGTTACTTCTTGATCTTCCCCTTCCAACTTTAGACTTCCACTCGGTTTGACAGCTGCTCTTCTGCAAAGACTCTGGCTAGCTCAGGAGCCCTCAGAGTAGAGGATGCTGTGTCTTTAAGCCTTCCATACAGTGCTGAAATGTTATGACAGAGCATCTCACAGGGGGATGCGGTTTCCATGGCAACCCCACACTGTAAGATAAGCAAACTGGATTATTTTTTTTCCTGAGAGGTTCAAGAGCAAGGAAGGAATGAGGCGATCTGTCAGCAGGCAAGACTTGAAAAGAGGAAACCATGTCCATTAATCCTGTAGCCCTGGCTGCTTTGTGTTTTAATTAGAGAATGCTATTGTGGCAGAAAACATGGGCACCTCACCCTGTTATGGGTTTTTCAGGAGTTTTTTGTTTATTTCTCTTTTTATATCTCCAATTAATACAAAAGAAAGGGGGGAGAGAGAAAAGAAGCTTTACTAAGGCTTAAAATGAAGGTCTGCCATAAAGAGCCTCAGGATCCCTGCTCCAGAGCTTGTACCCAAGCCAGAGATAGGAGGTAGTGGGGATGAATCTGTCATTCTCAAATTGAGAGTACATCTTAAATTCTTCTCTTTTTCTGTCTTGTGACTATATTTAGCAAAAATGGGAACCCCCATCCTGCATGTGTAACTGTGTGAGTGTGGAGTAAAGCAGGGAAGTTGTGACTTGTTGTCCTTCCCAGTCTGCCCAGAGGCATCACATGAGCCTTTATTACAGAGCTCTGCTGCCTTCCCCTGCCTTGGTGTTGGGGTGGTTGATAACTTCGGGATGGCTAGTTATCCTTACCTGAGGAATCCTCTCTTCCCAGGTGCCACCACCTGTGAGAATGCCAACACGGTGCATGCTGAGAGCCAACCATGTAAGGACGAGGGGCAAAGCTTCTGCTCCTCATGAGAAAGCAGCTCCCACGCAAGCTGCAATGGCATCTCAGTGATCAGATAATATCTCAGTAGCAGCTAGTGCACCAGCTGGGTAGGAGACTGTGCTGGTCTTGTAAATGTGCTGTGCGTAGGAGTTTATTATGGAAAATATTTTGACAACCTTTATTATTTTCAAACACTTGTATGTGTCACCAGAAAATTAGAGTTAAAGTAAATGTTAACCCAACAGCAGTCTTGTCTGCATAGTTTCCATGTCCGTCCTTGATGGAGTACTCCCTGCTCCTTTGTAGGGAATTGAAGCCCACTATAAATCTTCATGTGGAATGAAGAGAAATTTATTCTAAACCTTTGAGAAAGCAATATACCAAAGACATTAATTTCTACTTTCCTATAAGCAGCAGTATCCCAGCCTCTTTTTCAGGGGCTGGTGCTTACAAGGAATTTCTGTAAATGTAGTTCTCCTTACTTTATCTCAGTGTCTTCTTCAATGCCCTTGAAGAGTTCAACAAAACAAGTTGCAGATTGAAGAGCCTCAAAACTGCTGTTCTGGATTTGAGCACCTCCTGTCCAAAGTAGTTTTTTCTTATGACTACAATCCATGTAGCAGCAATAGTTGTTAGCAAAGTTTGAAGTCATGGGCCAAACAAATGCTATACCATGCATGGGAATTTAGGGTTAAGGCAGAATAAGTATACTCAGCCCTGTTTTTGAGAGCGCTCACAAATGTTCCGACAAAGCAGGGTTAGAAGGAGCTTAATTTTAATTGAGGAGTAGCTGATTATCCTTGTTTTCTTATTTTCTGGCTTGCAGGGACAATTTTTAAATTGGATGTTGAATTATACAAGACTTTAATTATTCTGATGTTTTAAGAGCTTAAAGCACCCAATTAGTACTTTTTTGGTAGTACTACCGAAAGAACGCTTTGACAGGCTTACATCAGGTGGTGCTTCACGCCACCAGCACCACCGGACATGTGGCAGGCCCTGGGTTTGTCAAATCCTGGCAGCTGAGGCAGAGCATTCTCTCTTCCTCACCCTCCTCTCAGGACCTGCTGTGCCTGTGCCCTACCAGGACAACCCCTCCCACACCCGCAGCTCGATTCACACCATTCTCTGGTCTTCATAATTCACCTTTCACTGGGTGTTGTTAAACCCTTGAACACTGCTCGGGGTTGCTGTCCCTTGAGGTACTGCCAGAACTGAATCCCTGCCAAACAAAATTGTTCCACCTGCTCCTTGGCTCTAAGCATCTAACCGCCGGAGCCAGGCAGAGTTTTGTTTAGAGAGCAGAAATAATTGTGGTGCTGCGCTGTTTCTCAGCAGAGCTGGCGTGTCCGTGTCACCGGTGAGCTGGGGAATGAAGGAGTGGCTGTGTTTGCCTCGTTTGGCTCCTTTCTCATGGCAATCTCTCCAGGACTTTCCTGGGTCTGCCCCAGATTTTTGGTCAAAATTAATGCCCCTGAGTTTATGGTGGAAGGGAGCAGCTGGAGAGTATTAGGCTCGGCTCCAGGCATGATTCTGAGAGGGCCGGTGCCTAACAGCTAAAGTCTAGATGTTTTAACCGATTATATGCTGACTCATCACTTCTCGTGGCTATTTTCCCACACCATTTTTAACACCCCACCCCTCTTCCTGGAGATAATGCATTACTTGTGCATCTGAGTAGTTTATTCTTGGATAATTCTTTTAGCTAGTGCTGTTTCACACTTATTTCTTTTCCCAGTTTTGCCCAGCACCCAGGAGGTGCCCATGAGTTGGACTTTTGATGATCCAGATGTATCCCTTCCAATTCAGTGTATTTATGATTCTGCAGTAGATAGATTTCTGACCATGACTGAAATACAAAACCTTTTAAATCAACTAATGTCATCCATCCAAAGTTTTTCTTCCCTCACGTGCTTGCCAGACAAAATCCCTTAAACAAACCCATCAGGAAAAAATGAAGGTTGTTTGGTTCTGAAGCCCTTCCTACCTTTTGCTGTTTGTCCTGAACTGAATCTGTGTATCTGCACATTCTAAGGAGCATAGAGCTGTTTTAGGGTCTGTCTTGGCGGAATTTTCTTACTACTATTTGTGGATGTGTATCCTCTAGTCTGGAAAGTCCAATTAGCCTTAAAAATCACATGTAGTTGTGCTGGGTGCTTCATGAAGAATGCCTCCGAGAGGCTTCAGTTAGTAGAAGAGCTGCTGGCAATCCTACTGCCCTGGGCACACACTGACCAAGCATGTGGAGTTTGGTCTCAGGGTGGAAGTGCAGGGATTTCTGGGCAGCCAGATTCCTCTGAGCTCTGTTGAGATGCTCTCTGTACTTTCTACAGTTTCCCTGGCTCATCAAAGCATTGCAAAGAGGGAGAATACACTTAGATACAGTTACCCTGGAGTAGCAAGGGAGTGCACAGTCTTGGAGCAAAATTGTCTTTCATGTATTTTGTATTTCGTTTCCACACATACCATACTGGTGCATGCTGTTTACATTCAGGTCTGTTTTAGACATCCGGCATAATTCAAGAACACTGTGGCTCTGGATGCATGCAATAAAAATATTTTCATACTCTTTTCGACAAAATAATCCTTGGGTCTGCAGTTTGCCAGTTTGTGGTAGCTTCAAGGCTTTTCCCAGTGAACAGAATTTTTTGAAAAAGGAAAAATCTCTGGGAGCTGTATTTATGTTCTACAAGTCTTAATAATAAAAGAGAATTAATTTCTTTTAAACCTCTCCAAGCAATTTCCCCCAAAAACTTCCCTGTCCAAAATGGTTTGTTGAAGCACATGTGAATGTATCTATGCTCTTTAACAATACACTGAAGAAATATTTTGGTGCTAGGACAAGCCAGGACCACAAATTAAATTAGATGAAAAAAAGCTAGGTTGTTATGTTTCATGACACAAATGAAAGATGCTTTGGAAAAAACTGAGAGAGGCAGTATTCCTTCTGGACAAGGCCTCAGCATGAGAACACGAACAGCAAATGGATTTATTATTGAGGACATGTACATCAAAGCAAACTTGACTGAGAAACTTTTTGTCCTAACCTACATTTTTTGTCTTTGCTATTATTAGATATCATGCATTGGTGAGCAGTAAGGGACCAGGATATTTTTCCCATGTAGGGTTTTTTGTATCTGATGTAAATGGCTCCAAAACCCCCTTGATTTTTGCATTAAGCCTGTGTGACTTAAGTGAGCTCCAGACCCCAGGCTGGCCTCTGGCTGGGGTGACTTTCACTCTTACAGGGTGATGGTGCAGAGCCACAGAAAGTGGGAAGGCACCACCTGGAGTAGAAAATGACCTCAGGGTCTTTTTCTGAAAGTTAGAGGAAAAAAAATGGAGCATTTCTCTAAGACAAATATTTTCTTTTGATTATTCCAGTTGATGACACTTGTAGGGGGAAAGCCTTTTTGCCGACAGAGCAG
>VKON01001393.1:243312-268355 GCA_009741485.1 Malurus cyaneus samueli
AAGAGAGGAGAGGTCCAGTTGTGAGTCAGTGCTGTAAGTAACCCCGTTGTTCCTACAAAAACATACGACATCCGTTGATGAATGCCATGGCCTGCGAAAAAACAGTTTAAGGGAAGATTTTGGGACATACTGGGACTGGAAAAAAAGGGAATTTTCTGCTTTTCCATTAAGCATCATGCACCAATAGGGGTCAGCCCTGCTGGGAGGTAATCCATTGCTTTGTACATCTCGTCACCCACTTATGCAAAGTCTTAAAATGGGTAAAAAATAAGAAGCTACAAATTTTCATTTGGAGGTTTGGTTTTGAAGATTTCAATATCAACATCCTTAATAACTTTTCATTTAAATTTGGGTTTTTTGAAAGGCCTTGGCTAACACTCCTTCAAATCTTTTTTCCATTTTCATGTTTATAGTTTTGGTTAAGTCTTGGATACCAACCAACTACTGAAATTCACTTTTCCATTTTCATTTATAGTTGGGTTGAAGCTTTGGATACCAACCACCCTCGAATCAAACTTTTTCATTTCCATTTAAAATTTTGGTTTTGAAGCTTTGACTACCAACCTGTCCTAAAATCACTATTCAATTCAGACTTTTTGGGTTTTGAAGATTTTTGCTAACTACCCGACCCTTAAATCACTTCTTCATTTCCATTTAAATTTAGGGTTTTGAAGGCTTGGCTACCAAGCTGTTCCTTAAATCACTTTTATATTTTTATCAAAGTGTTTTGGGTTTTAAGATATTAGCTACCACCACTCCTTGAATCACTTCTCTTTCATTCATGTGTTTTAGGTTTTGAACGCTTGATTACCAACCATCTTAAATCACTTTTCAATTCCTTAAAAATTTTGCGGCTTTGAAGGCTTTGGCTGCAACTATTCCTTAAATCATTTTTTCATCTACAATTTTGGGTTTGAATGGCTTTGGCTACCACCACTCCTGAATCACTTAATCATTCTCATTTCAATTGTTTGGATGTTGAAGATCTACTACCAACCACCCTGAAATCTCACTTTTATTTCATTCAGACTTTTGGTTGAAGGCCTTGTGGCTACCACTCCTGAGAACATTTTCCATTTCTTCAGAATTTTGGATTGACAAGATTTACATCATCACTCCTGAAAATAATTTTCATTTCATTCCTACGAAGTTTGGGTTTTGAAGGCTGGGCTACAAACACTCCTTAAATACTTTTTTCAATTCATTAAAAATTTTGAAAGTTTTCCAAAGCTCTGGCTAGCCAACTATCTAATCACTTTCTCATTTGCATTCAGAGTTTTGACGTTTGAAGATTTACTTACCAACCATCATGAAATCACTTTTCAATTAGCGTTTCATTTTTTAAAGGCTTTGGCAACCCAACCACTCCTGAAGATCACTTTTTCACTTTAGAGTTCATTGTTTTTAAGGCTTTGGCTACCACCCCCTTAAAACTTTTCATTCAGCTGTACCAATGAAACTAAATTTCCCCTTGTCTTAAACTAAAAAACTCCTTCCTTCGAAATCTCCAGAACCAAAGCCTGCGCTAAATTTTTTTATGAACAACACTTGCTTTCCTTGGTGTTTTATGCAGACAAAACAACTCTGGAGGAAGAAACAATGTTTTTGGGTTCTGGGCTCCCACTCTGGGCCGTAGATTGCGTTGGGTTTTTTGCCACGGCAGCGAGCAGGCCCATCTCTTGATTTCACGTTGCAGCACACTGTGGACGTCGTTCGTTGCTCTCGATCCAAAAGGGATCCCGGTGCCCCAAAAACAGGAGGTTTGTTGCCGTGTGTAAACCAACTGGAGAAAGAAAAAAAAACGGGAAATCATGCTGTGAGGTGAAGGGAAATAAAAATTTCAGGCTGTTCTGAGCTATTCCAAGCCAGGCTGGACTGTTTTTTTTCTTGCTCTGGCATCATGGCATGATTAGGGCTTTCTCCACTAAAGTTAATTGAGCAACCAGAAAAAACTTATGAACCATCAGAAATAAAATGGAACAAAATAATAAAGGGAACTTTAAAGGGAAATTTCTAAGAATGGATAAGCAGTTAAAAACAGGTCAATTATAATACCTGAAAAACTATCAAAACCTACTTTGATAAATTATTGGGGAATAAAACTCCCTCACATCTCAAAGCACACAAATTGCAGGCCCATGTTCGTAGGAAGTCATTAGGAATTTAACATCCACAGGTAAGATTTTGTTTGAAAAAACAATTCCAACACAACAATCAGGCCAAACGAGGGTCATTGACAGGAGAAATTTTTCCAGGGGATGCTGGAAAATAGATTTTTCTAACTCTCAAGAAAGGACGGGTTTCAGTATACCTATTTTGGTGTTATGATATTTTTTCAGGGTTGAGAGCATTCACTTGTAAAAATTCTACAACAATTTCTACAAACAATTGTAAGTGCACTTCAGTGAAATTATCCCTAAGGTTGGAGTACCCAGAGAAATTTTTTCTATAAAGGAATGTATTTTTGTGCACAAATGTGCAAGCAATCAGCAATCAGAAAATGATTTTCAAGCTCTCTCCACCCAATTTTCACACTCTGAAACACAGCAGGCAGGGAGTGCTCAGTGCTGTCAAATTCCCACATCCACTCGTATTTACAGCTTTGAGAAGCTCTAAAAAAAGGATCCGAAGGAAAACCATGTAACAAACGGTCGCTTTCCAAACGTGAAAACAAAAACCAGCTAGTTTTTTGATGCCTTGAAGCTCGATGAAAGCAACAGGATAACGACCTGGAAACACTCTTGGCTTCTCATTTATTTCCTTCCCTTGTGCCTCAACTGAGCAAAAACAAGAAAGAAAATCAGGGCCCTGGAAGGATCCAGACTTCCATTCTGCCTGGATTAAATAGCCAGGATAATCAGCTCAGAATAGGCAAGGGAAGGAGTTGATTTCTGTACGTACTGACATGGAAGCCAATTCCTGGGCATGTAGCCCTTCTGTGGCCACTCTGATTCCCAGGTCTGTGGCAAAAGTTTACCTCAGAGCTCCCTGAGAGGGGTAATCCTTCATTTTCTGCATCCTCCAAACTCATAAGTCGGGTTGAGCCTCCTAACAACCTAGAGGTGGAATAGTCGCCACAGCAGCGATGGCCGCATCCTGGCGGGGGGCATCCTGTGGACCTGCAGGAGGAGGAGAAGAAGGGAGAACAGCTTCAGGAGAGCTAGACTGTGTGCAGGGGCTGGAAATCCTGCTGGGAGGTTTAAAAAATCCACAGGGGATGGCTTGGAACGGACAGATCTACTTCTCATCTGTGTGACACATCTCGTGCTGTCCACAATCCACACCTGCCTGACAGCGTGATAAATCTTTCATAGAAATTCGTTTCTGAGTGTTTTGATAAAATTCCTACTATAGTAGTCTGTGAGCAGATTCACCTTAGGAAAATCCAAATGTTTCTAATTTAAAAGCTGCCCATAGGGGAAAAAAAAAAAGATTGCTCTCCCTCCTCAAAAACTCTCCGTTCATCCCTTATTTGTTTTCTGGGATCTCAGAGATTTGTCATTTTTCACAACTAAGTTAGGTCTGATAAAACAGGAAAATCTGCTCCTAAATAAAGGCATTTGCACTGGGAGGAGCAGGGAATTTAAATGTAAGATCCTACATGCACCGATGCAAGGCTATCCTAAGAATCCCTCGCTGCCCACGTCTTCCCCTAAAACCAACAGAAAAAAAAAAAAAACAAAAAAAAAACAGCGGAGAATAATTCCAGCTCTGATCTCGAACCAATAACGACAAAAGATGAATTTAGCCAGGCAAACTGACCAGGAAATTCTGACAAGCAGAAAATCGAGGTATCTTGGCTGACAAGTTGACCAAAACAAACCCAAACAAAATCATGACCTTCAACTGCTCCAGATTTTTATGGATTTTAGATGCAAAAGAAAACGCAAGGGAACATTAATCATTTTTTTCAGTTACAATTCCAGCAGTGAATCCCAAAGAGCAACAAAAACTGAGGCACCGTAGACATCTTTGCTACAAAAACACGAAAGAAATGATTGTCCAGAACAAATAATGAATTAGAATCGCAGCACCAAGCAGTTTGCTTAATGCCAACTTCATCCGGTCAAATTAAGCGCTCCCAGGGTTTCAGACAAAGTTTTGTACAGATTGTGGAATAATTGTCTCGCAGAAATTCCTGATTAGAAAACTAATCAAATGTTGGTGAAAAGGAGGTGAAGAAAGTTAAGGAATTGAGGGGAAAAATCTGTAATTGGGCACAAGAGAGGGAATTCCATGTCTATTTTAAAAAGGTGGGAAGGAATCAGGCATTTAAGGTATTCAATTAAATATGGATTATTTTCCATCTAGTTCTAATATTGCCAGTGAGAATTTCCAGAGGGAAGGAGAAGAAAATGAGCTGAGCTTTAGATAAAAGTAATAAATTAAAAAAAGAGTGCAATTAAGAAAATAAATTAAACCACCCACCATCCCACCAATTAAAGATAGGGAAGGCACCTGATTCATCCCTGGGGATTCAACAGAAAGGGATCAAAGGATAAACACTCTGGAGTGTCCAAGCCAGGCTGAGGAATTTGGCAGCACCCTGGAAGTGGATAATGTCCCGTCCATGCCGGCAGAGGGGTGAATTGAATAATTTTAAGGTCTCTTAATCTCACTCCAAGATTCCTACAAAGGAAAAAAAAAAATCTCCTTCAAAGATTAAAGAAAAAGAGCTGTAAAAGCTGGACTGTTCAAGAGTAAATTCCGAGAGTTCTTCACGCAGACAAACTCCAATAATAGAGCTGCATTTCCATTTATTAGGATAATTGGATGACACAGCCTGTTGAAATCAGCGAAGTCTGCAAGTTTGTTTTGGCTCCGCTCCTTCCTCAGTGTGAGACCTTGAGATGGGTGCAGAAAGTCCTGGGATTTGTAAACATCCTCTGTCATTGACAAATCTGCTTTCCTCAGAAGCTGAACCCCAAAACACCAAATGGCCCTATCCCTGTGAAAAGCTTGGATTTATCACGGTCGCCATTGAATCCCTGATTGCTGGACAGTTGAAAGAAGCAGAATGGACTCAAGTCAGACAGATGTGGGGAAGATGAGTCTGAAAATAATGAAAAATGGCTTTAAAATGGAGGATGTGATCCGGGAAATTTGTTTTCTCATAGTTTAAGACTCCAGAAACAACAGAAAGGAAGAAAAATGGAAGGCTGCATTACATTTTGAGGTGGTTCGTAAGGACTGAGGCTCCTTTCTTCAGTCCGAGGATACAATATAAACTTTCAGAATAATCAAAATCAAAATAAGTTTTAGGAAAGAGGAAACAGCCTCAACTGGCCATGAGTGGAATCAAGCAGGAAAAGGATGGAACAAATGGGAAGGTGGCATTTACACCATTTGCAGGTGGTGTAGGAGCTTGAGGCCCTTTTTCTCAGGCCTGAGGGTAAAAACGGGAACAATAACTTTCAGGGATAAATTCCAAAATCAAAAGAAGTTCTAATTGAAATAGGAAACAGCCCAAGCAGGACAAGAGGAGGCTCAGTGGAAGCAAAGGAAGGAAAGAAAAATGGGACGGTGCATTACACCTTTGAGGTGAGGAGCTTGAGGCTCTTTTCAGCTCCGGGGGTAAAACATGGGACAAGAAAACTTTCAGGAATAGAAAATTCCAAAATCAAAATAAAGTTATGAAACGAGACTCAAGCAGGGCCAGAGGAGTCAGGATGAATCAGCAGGAAAGGAAGGAAAGAAAGGGAAAGGCAATTTATACCTTTGAGTGGTGTAGGCTCCTTTTTCTTCAGTCCTTGATGTAAAAATGAGGAACAATAAAACTTCAAGGGAATAAATTCCAAATCAAAATGAAGTTAGTGAAAGAGGAAAAGAGCCTCAAGCTTGGCCAGAGTGAATCAGCAGGAAAAGGAAGAAAAATGGAAGGTGCATTTAAACCTTGAGAAGGTAAAGGAGCTGAGGCCTTTTCTCAGCTCTCTGAGGTAAAATGGAACAAATAAAATTTCAGGGAATGAGAATTTCCAAAATCAAAATGAAGGCTTATGGAAAAAACAGCCTCAGCTGGGCAGAGAAGGCTCAGGGTGGAATCAAGCAAGGAAAAGGAAAGGAAAAATGGGAAGGTTGCATTTATACTTTTGAGAAGGTAAAAGGCTTGAGGCTCCTTTTCTCAGATCTGAGGTTAAAACGGGGAACAATAAAATCAGGGAATAAAATTCCAAACAAAATAAAGTTTAAGTGAATCAGACCAAGCGGCCGAAGAGAAGCTCAGGGTGGATTAAGGGATAAATTCGCTCATGGAAAGGTGCGTCCAGGCGCCTTGGAAGGACGCTCCCAACGAAAGTTTGGATTTTCCCATCTCTGGAAGGTGCCCAAACGGAATTCTGGAGATGGAAGTTCAGCAGCTCTGGTGGGGATTGGAGCACAGGTTGGCAGCTTGAAGAGCTTTCCCACACCCGAAATGGATTCAAAATTCAGTTGAACATCACAACAGGACATATTACGCGAAATCCTAATTGAGAAGGTGAGCTGCCAACACCTCTAAATACCCCCTTTTAACCAGTGATCTCCAGGACTTCAAAGGGACTGCTGGATGGCCTGGAATTGACAATTCCAAGCTGTTTTTCCATGGAATCTCACCCCAGCGAGCTGTAATTAATGGGATAAAACAAGAAGGTGTTTGCATATCAGGACACAGGAACGCCACTGCAGAAAAGGAGATGGGGGTCAGGCTCTGCTACCCAGGGCAGGATGATATTGGAAAATTGCCTTCAGGAAGACAGAGGCAGGGGACCCAAAATCCGTGGATGTACACTGGGGCGTCGGATAGTGCTGGGAATGGCGGGGTTGGACTCAGTGTTTCCAATGAAATGATTCCATGATTCCATAAGAAAATTGTATTGGAGGCTCATGAAATTATCCTCTTCCCTTCCTAGGCTAAATTCATTCGCTATCTCAAAGGCAGCCGTGGAGAGGACAGGGCCAACTCGCTCCAAGTGCGGAAGAAGGCACACAACTGAAATCACCGAAATTCCAGCTGGATAAAGCAAAAAATTCTTACTTTGAAATGATCGGAGCACAGAGCAGGATTTCCAGAGAGGCTGTGAATTCCCATCCCTGGAATGTCCAAGATCAAATGGTAAGGGGCTTGAGCATACTTGAGAGAGTGAAGGGGGTGCACTGGAAACTGGGCTTGTGAGATCCCTTCCCAGTTCAAAACCATTCCATAATTCCACACTTCTTTATCATTCTTTTTCCTGAGATAATTTTAATCCCAATATCCATTCCAGGGTTTCCTACAGCACTTTTGAGAGTTCTCCTGTCAGTAACAGGAAAAGAAAGGCCACCAGTAATGAACCTCTCCTTTTCAGGATTTCCTCAAAATCTGCTCTTTCCCAGTTTCAATCCCACAAATCCACGACGGTTTTTTTCCCCAGCAGCAAATTCTAAACCTCAAGCCCCTATTTTTGGAAATAAAACCAATAACTGACGGGCTTGTTGGTTTACACTGTGTTACGATGTTTTTTTTTACCCCCCCACCGGAGAGTGAAAATTAAATTAATAATGCGAAATATTTTTGGTTTGAGTATAAATATACATTGGGAAGAAAGATATTATGTACTTCTATAAGAGTAAGGTATACATTATTGGAAAATATGATTAATATATAGTTGATTGAAAATGTATGTGGGTGAAAACAAAGACAGGGATATTTATAAAAAGAAGAAAAAATAAAATTGGATATGTCGATACTTGTTATATTTTTAGGACTTATGTTTTTTTTTAAGTTGGTGTAACATCAACTAAATTACAACGTGGTTTTGGAATCCTTCCGTTTCCAAGACCACATCCCTGTGAACACCATGTGCTCTCTTCTCTGCTTTTTAAAGCTTCTACAGTTGATTTGCTATATTTCCCCTCACTGCCGGTTTTTTCAACATCCCAGCACAGAATTCCATCCTCCCTTCCCATTTATGATCCTCACAGATGTTTGAAGACATTCAATCAAGAGGCTGAATGAGCAAGTCAATATTGACTTTTGACTCATCTCAAAGTTCATCTTTCCACAGCAGCTGAACAAAAAAAAGTTTGAATTATTGTGCAATTTGACCCCTCAGGAATGTTTTGGATAGCAGACTGGGAAATGCATCGCTGAGTGAGGTTAAAACTGTTGTTAATACAGCTGGCTCAGCCTTTGCCAAGAGTTTTTTGGGAATGAAAGTGGTTTTCGCTATGAATCATAAAATTTGATGCTTGGTGATTTTGATGTGATTCTGCTTTAATTTGCCTTACTCTGTTTTTTATTAGTTTATTTAATTTTTTTGCTTAGCTTTTTAGGTAACTGCTCTTAGGGGCTATCAGCTCTGTAGCCAGAGTAACCCCACCTTTTTTTTATTTTTTTTTTTTTTTTGTCCTTGGTGTCTTTGGCGAATAAACTCTTGGATAAAATGTGTGGACTGAGCTTCTGTTTTTATTTTTGGTAAAATATGGACTATATTCTTATACACAGCGAGATTAGATTTTTGGATATCTTAGGAATTTTTGGGTTTGTCCAGAACGTTCTGGTTCTCCCTCCGCGCTTTCGCCTGCGCTTTTGTTCCAAATGTTTAGACAATCACGTTGAAAGATTTAACCCACCTAAAAGTGGGTGTTCCTTGGGTTTGTTGTTTCAAAAAAAAAAAAAATAAGAAGGAATTTTCATATTTGAATAAAAGGAAAAGAAAGGAATTCCTGGAGAATTAGAACACATAGAAGGAACTGTTTGGAATAAAATACTGCTCCAATCTCATGGGGGAAAAGGACATGGGATAGGGAGTGATAGCACCATGAGCAGCTCAGCATCCTGAAACCCAGGGTTTTTTTTTAATATATACTAGAAGCTAAATCTTCCATAACAAAAAAAAAATCCCAAACCCTTCTTGACTGAGATATACAAGCTCAAGGCAAGAAGCAGGAATGCTGAGCCAGGAGAGGCAAAAGATCATTGAGTGTCCAATTGTTTCCAAATCCCTAATCCCAGAGGAAGAAAAAAACACTGAAAAAATGCTGACCAGAAAAGGAGCAAACCACAAACCATCCTGTTTTGATCTTTTTTCATTGTTCCAAAGCTTAAAAAACACCAAGGGAAGTCATGTGGGGAAAAAATGCAAAGAATAATTTCTTGAAGAACTCGAGAGATAATCGGGGAGGTTAAGAAAAAGAACTGGAACTCTGCAAAAAAAAAAAAACTGGGAAGGAAAGAATCAATTTTGAATTCTGGAGAGATTGGGGAGGTAAGAAAATGTAATCTGGAACTCTGCATGAAAACTGGGAGGAAAGAAATTAAAACCCTGAAAAGTCTGGAGGAGGACTGGAGCTGAGTAAACAATATCTGAAATTCTGGAAGAGAATTGGAGGTAAGAAAAGAAACCTGAAACTTCTGCAAAAAAAAAAAAAACTGGGAGGAAAGAAATCAAATTGAATTCCGGAAACGAAGATTGGAGGTAAGAAAATAAATCCTGGAAACCTGCATGAAAAACTGGGAGGTTCAAGAAATTAAACCGATTAAGTCTGAGAAGCTGGGACTGAGAAAACAAATTGGAAATTCGGAAGAGACTTGGGAGGGTAAGAAAAGAAACCTGAAACAGCAAAACAAAACAACTGGGAAGGAAAGAAATCAAATTGAACTTCATGGAAGGAGACATGGAGGTAAGAAAATAAATTTGGAAAGCTCTGGCATAACCATAACTGGAGGTAAGAATGAAAACCTGAAAAGTCTGAGAGCTGAGAAAACAACATCTGGAAATTCCTGGAAGAGAATGGAAATCTGGTTGAGAAAAATAGGAATGAGAGGGGGAAAATTCCTTTCTCAATGGTAGCAATAAGGGCCTGCTGCTGAGAGTCAAAAACAGGAACTCAACAGTGTCAAATGGGAGAAAAATGCAGAAATTCAGGAATTTTTCCATCCTGAGGTGTTTGGAGGCTGGCAGCCCGTTTTTGGGGTGTTAGGCCGATTAAGTGTAGGTTCCAGCTCAGGGCAGAATCCACACAGATCAGGAAGATGCAGCATTCCCATCCGCTCAGGAGCATAGGACAGGGAAGGACAATTGTCCATTCTGCCAAAAAAAAGGCTTTTCCAGGGAAGGAAGGAAATGTGGCTGAGGAAATTTGCTCAAAAATAGAAGGGTGGAGACTTCACTCAGCAATTCCCAATCCTGGAAGGCTGGAAGGCTGACTAGAACATTCAGGATGGGAACCGGATGGAAACACTTCTCAGCAAGTTCCCATTCCTGAGGGTGATGAGGCTTCCCAATGTCCCACCCAAAATTGAGGGATCTGAGGGCAGGAAGGATTCTGAATTCTGGGATAGCCATGGAAAGCTACAAGGATGAGGAAAATGGGGATACCCAACCAACCAGGAATTCCCAAACAGGCAGTGGTGCCCCATTCTCTCTCCCAGCACCAACAAAATTTCCCCAATGCCTGCAATCCCAGATAACCGCTCTATGGAATATTGGGGGCTTGTTGAGGTGACCCAGACAGTCCAAAATTATGGAATAATTTCCAGCATCAAACTTGCTAGAATGGAGGTGGAAAAGGGCAAGATCGGCTTTCCGCAGGGAACAGAACTAAACTCGACAGACCAAAAGACTCCCATCCCTGAACAATCCCTCAATTCCTCCCAGAACCTGCAGGAATCTCTCAAAAAAAACCCCCAATTCAACTGAGATTATGGAGCAATTGTATGGAATCCCAAAAAACCCATTCACTGAAGATTATGGGCATTGCTAGGAATCTCCCCAAAAAAAAAAAAAACCCAAAAAACACCAAATCACTGGGATAGGAGCATTGAGAGTCCCAAAAAAACCCCAATGTCATTGGGTTAATGAGCATATTGTAGGAACCACAAAAAAAACCCAATCCATGATATGGGAGCAACTGAGGAATCGCCAAAGAAAAACCCCAATTCACTGGGATTATGGAGCAATTGTAGAATCTCTCCCAAAAAAACCCAATTCATTGGGATTATGGAGCAATTGTAGGATCCAAAAAAAAAAAACCAAATTCATGGGATATGGAAGCAGCATTGAGGAATCCCCCCCCCTTTCCCCCCCCCCAAAAAAAAAATAAAAAAAAACAATTCACTGGGATTATAAGCACATTGAAGGAATCCCCAAAACCCCCAATTCACTGGATTATGGAGCAATGTAGGAATCCCACAAAACCCAATTCACTGGAGATTATGGAGCAATTGTAGAATCCCACAAAAAAAAACCAATTCATTGGGATTATGAAGCAATTTGTAGGAATCCCAACAAAAAAACAAACAACCAAAAACCAATTTCACTGGATAATGGAGCAATTGGCAGGAATCCCACAAAAAAAAAAAACAAACGACAAAAAAAAAAAAACAAAAAAAAACCAAACAAAACAAAAAAGAAACAAAATACATGAGATTATGGAGCAATTGTAGGATCTCCCCCCAAAAAAACAAATTCACTGGGATTATGGAAGCAAAAGGGATCACCAAAGTTATCCCAGATAAGGGAAATTATCTCACCAGGAAGTTGGGGGTCCCAATCCCCCATCCTGGGATGAAAACAGCCTGGGTGAGACATCCCAAAATACTCAATTGCCTGGAAAAACACTGGAAGTGGGGATGGAAGAGCTGTAGGAGGGGGTGACCTCTAAAATCCATTTGTAAAAGGATATTGCTCATCCCTGAGTGCTCCATATCCCTGTTGGGACAGGAACATCCCAGCTCTTCCCAAACCATTCCCAGTCCTCCCAGCAATGTCCCAAAGCCAGGACAGACTTCGCCATAGACTGCAGAATATTGTCCATCGGGGTGTGCCATCCAGACCTCTCAAAAATGGGGATGTCCAGTCCCGTCCCTCGGGCCCTTGGGGACCACGCGGTCAAGCCAGAAAGCTTGGGGGACCAAGAGCTCTCTGGAGCGTGGGACATGGGATACCCCCGATAGGGAGCCCCACAATGGGGGGCCCCGGTCCCAGATAGCCAGGAATGGGATCCAACCAGAGTCCTAAAGCCTGGAAAGGGCTGTCACTGTCCCCAATAGCACAGGAATGGGTGATCCCAATCATAGAGACCTTAAAGCCTCGGAAATGGGGCTGTCCCTGTGGCTGATTCTCACGGGATTGGAGACCCGGCGTCCAGACCGCTAGGAATTTGGAGACAGCGATATCCCGGTCCCCGACCTCCCGGAGACGGTGGTGCCCATCCCAAAATCCCTCTTCAGGACTTGGTAAATGGGGTGCCCCGGTCCCGAGATAGAATAGGATTGGGTGATCCCAATCACAGAGTCCTTAAAGCCTCGGAAATGGGGCTGTCCCTGTCGCTGATTGTCCAGGATGAGGGTGCCAGATCCAGGTACCCCGTCAGGTACCTTGGAAGATGGGGGGCCCCGTCCCAATCAAGCACAGGAATGGGTTGCACCCAAATCACAGAGTCCTTAAAAGTCTCGAAATTGGGCTGTCCTGTCCTGATCCTCCAGGATGGAGATGTCAGATCCAGGGCCCCTCAGGAACCTTGGAGACAGCGATCCCGAACCGCTCGCAGAAGACAGTGGTGCCCCAATCCCAAATCCCTCAGGACCTTGGAAATGGGGGTGCCCCGGTCCCCAATAGCACAGAATGGGTGATCCCCAATCATAGAGTCCTTAAAGCCTCGGAAATGGGGCTGTCCCTGTGGCTGATTCTCCGGGATGAAGATGCCATTTTCAGACCTCCTCCAGGACCTTGGACAGCGATGTCCCGGTCCCGAACCTCCCGGAGACGGTGGCGCCCCGATCTCGAATCCTAAAGGACCTGGAAAGGGGGTGCCACGGTCTCATCCCACAAAGGATGGGATGCCCGCTCACCAGACCCTTCAAACCCCGCTCACGGATGAGCTGCCCGGTCCCAGGAGCGCCAACGCTGGGCCGCAGGGTCACGGTCACCCGCCGGTGCCGGCCGTCACTCACCCGCCGCCGCGGTCTGCCCGGCAGCTGCACGAAGCCGGTTCAGGATCCCTCCCCGCCGCCATCGCCGCCTTCCACGGCGCGCCCGCGCCTCACGAGCCCGTCCCCGGGCCGGCGCGTACTGCGACAGGCCGTGGCGATGCCTAAGCGACGGCGGGCGGCGGCCAATCAGCGCCGCACTTCTTCCATCCTGAACCTAATGACGGCGCGCTTGTTGGCGGTCGGGGGGAGCGCGCGAGAGCGCCGCTGTTGGAGAGCTGAGCGATCGATGCAGGGTGGAGTAACGAGGCGCCGAAGAGCGGGGCGCGGCGACACTCACGGGGTCACTCACGGTCAAACTCACGGGAATACCCGGGGATCAACTACACGGAGACAACTCGCGGGGACATCTTCACAGGCGAGCGGCGGCGCCCCCGGAGCCTTTCTCGAGGCTTTTCGGAGCCCGTGCGGGAGTTCCGCGGATCATGAGCTGACCGCCCGAAGGAGAGAGCGGGAACGTTCGTCGGGCCCGCGTTTCCCCGGGCATTAACGGGGGAAGGGACCAAAATGGCGGCGCCGAGCGCGGAGGAGCGGCGGCGGCGGCGGCGGGGGAACCGGGGGCGCCGCGTCCCCCGTCACCCCCCGGCAGAATCCCGTACCTCACTCGACGGGGCCATCGCCACCGAGGGGCCCGGCCCGGCGGTGAGGGGCGGCGGGCGGGCGGGGGTTGCCGGTACTGGGGCTGGTCGGGGTGAGGCCCGCCGTGTGGCAGCGAGCGGGGAGTAAGGCGTGGGGGCTCCAGGAATTGGGGCGCTCGGTGTTTTTGGGGGCGTGTGGGGGGGATTGGAGTGGTGGGAGCGCGGCTGGAGGGGACTGGGGGGACTGGGGGTTGTTATTTGGGGGAGGAAGGGCGGGAAAGAGTGAGGGGATGGGCTGGAAATGACTGGAAAGCACGGGGAACTGTGACTGGATATACTGGGGTACCTGGAATTGGGGGTAACTGGGATTGAGGGTACTGAACTGGGGGGTACTGGGAGGGCATTCGGTGGGACTGCAAGGGGCCTGGAGGGGATATTCCAGCTGCCATTATGAGGCGTTGGAAGTACTCGAGAGATTTTGGATAGATGGGAAATATTGGAGATACTCAGAACAACTGGGAATATTGGACAGCGCACTGGGAATAGCTGGAGAGACTCAGAGCACTGGGAAACTGGACAAGGGGCACTGGGAATACTGGAGAAGACTCAGAGCAACTGGAATACTGGACAAGGGCACTGGGGAATAACTGGAAGAAGATTTTTGGGGTAATGGTGATACTGGAAGAGACTGGACAGGGTAATTCGGAATACTGATGAGGGACTCAGGGGACACGGGGGATACTGGAAGACCAGGGTGAACTGGGAAACTGGGAGAGATTTGGGGGTTGGGAATACTGGGAGAGACTGGCACTGGGTAATACTGGACCGACGCACTTGGGGCACTGGGAATACTGGGAGACTCGGGGCATGGAAACTGGAGAGGATTTGGGGGACATTCATGGGAATACTAACGGGGAAAAGGAAAAGAAAAAAAAAAAAAAACTCCGCCAAAAGGGAACAAAATTGGGAATACTGACTCAAGAGCCACGGGAATACTGGGAATTTGGGGTCAAATGGTGAACTGGAAGATGGATTCGGACACTGGATAGCTGGAGAATTGGGTAATGGGATGCTGGAGAAACTCGGGCAGGAATACTGGACAGATTTTGTGGGTAATGGAATACTGGAGAGGACTCGGGGCACTGGGAATACTGGAGAGACTCAGGAGTAACAGGGAATACTGGAGAGACTCAGGGGTAATAGGGAATACTGGAGAGATTCTGGAGTAACTGGAAATGGAGAGTTTGGGTAATGGAATTTGGATGAGACTCGGGAGCAATGGGAATACTGAGAGAATTTGGGATATTGGAATACTGGGAGACTCAGGGACAACTGGGAATACTGGAGAGACTCAAGGAACGGGAATACTGGAGAGACTCGGGGCAACTGGAATACTGGACAAGGAGAAAGCAGTGGACATGGGATGGGTACGGGCACGGGTGGCACTGGGAGGCCGCCCAGTGAGTGCCCCTGTGCTGAACTGGCACCGCCAACTGGTCCCACTGGTCCACCCTGGGGGGATGGGAAGTCCCAGGGGTTACTGGGCGACTGGGGAGCCTGAAGGCACTGGACTGGAGCTTTGGGGTGTCTCAGCGGTGCCATTCACCCCTTTCCCAAAAAAATCCCTGAATTTGGGCTTGTGGCGAGGGGGTGGGAAGGGGGGAGGCCAAAGAGCACATTGCCACGGGGTGTGGAATTTTTGGCCTTGGGGGATCGAGCATTTCCGGCTTTGGGAATCGACATTCCAACCTGGGATGGAAACATTTCAGCTGGCGTCGAAATTCTGGACTTGGGAGTCAACGATCCAACCTGGGATCGACAATTCAGCCTGGGATCAACATCCAGACTTGGATGCATTCGCAGCCATCGGTCATTTCAGCTATGGGGTCAACATTCTGGCCTAGGATCACATCCAGTCTTGAATTGACATTTCAGCCTCGGAATTGGACATTCAAGCCTTGGGATCGAAACTTGGACTTGATTGTACATCGGCCTTGGATTGACATTCCGATCTTAGGATTGGACATTCCAACCTTTTGAATCAACATTCCAGCCTTGATTCGTCATTCCAGCCACAGGAGTCAACATTTCAGCCACAGGATCACTTCTGGCTTTGGATTGTGACATTTCATCCTGGGATCAACATTTCCATCCTTGGGATCATATACAATTCTATCCTTGGGATGACCATTTTCAGCCACGGCTTCACAGTGCGGCCTTTGGGATCGACATTCCAGCTTGGATCGAAATTCTGGACTTGGGATAGACATGCCAGCCTTGAATGTGACGATTCATCTTTAGGATGGACATCCAACCTGGGATCAAGCATTGAAGCCTTGGGATGGACATCCCATCTACGGATCAACAGTCCAGCCTTGGGATTGAACATTCCAGCCTGGGATTGACATTCCATCACTGCTTGGGATTGACATTCAAGCTTGTGGATTGACATCCAGTCCTTAGGGATTGACATTCCCAGACCTTGGGATTGACATTCCAGCTTGGGATTGACATTCCAGCCTTGGGAGACATCCAGTCTTGGGATTGACATTTCCAGCCTTGGGATTGACAGTTTCCAGCCTTGGGATCCCACAGTCCGGCTGGGAATTGACATAGTCCAGTCCTAGGATGGCATTCCATACCTGTGGATCACATTTCAGTCTGTGGATCAAACATTGAAGCTTGGGATTGACATTCCAGCTTGGGAGGACATTCCAACCTTGGGATCAACATTTCAGTCTTGGGATCAACATTCCATCCTTGAGATGGAAATTCTGGTCTTGGGATCAACATTCTACCTTTGATTGACATCAGCCTTGGGATCGACATTCCATCTTTAGGATGGATATTCCAGACCTTGGGACTCACGTTGAGCCTTGGATTGACATTTCCATCTACGGGATCGGACATTCCAATGTTGGGATTGACATCCAGCCTTGAGGGAAATTTGACATTTCAGTGTTGGGATTGTCTTCCAAGCCTTGGGATTGACATTCCAGCTGTGGATCACATTCCCATGCCTTGGGATTGAACATTCGCACCTTGGGTTGAACATTCAGCCTTGGATCGACATTCCATTCTTAGGATGAATTCCGAGCCTTGGGATTGCTGACATTCCAGCCTCGGGATCGGACATTGCCACTTTGGATGGATAGTCCGAACTTGGGATTGACATTCCAACTTGGGATTGACATTCCAGCCTTGGGATTCGACATTCCAGCCTTGATCGACATGCTCATCTTATAGATGGATATTCCAACCTTGGGGGGATTGAACATCACGTTGGATTGACATTCCCCTTGGGATGACATTCCAATCTAGGATGATATTCCAGCCTTGGGATCAACATTGAAGCCTTGGATCTGAATTTCCATCTAATGGATCTGACATTCCAAAGTTGTGGATTGACATTCCAGCTTGGGATTGACATTCCATCTACGGGATGTGACATGCCAATGTTGGATTGAAATTCCAGCCTTGGATTGACATTCACAGCCTTAGGGATCGACATTCCATCTTTAGGATGGATATTCCAACTTGATCCACATTGAAGCTTGGATTTGACATTCCATCTCCGGGATCGACATTCCAACACTTGGGATGACCTTCCAGCCTTGGGATTGACATTCCAGCCTTGGGAATTGAACATGCCAGTCTTGGGATTGACATTCCACCTTGGGATTGCATTCCAGCTGGGAATTGACATCAGCCTTGGATTGACCATCTCCATCTTGGGATTGACATTTCCAGTCTTGGGATTGACATTTCCAGCCTGGGATATGACAATTCCAGACTTGGGATCGACATCCATCTTTAGGATGGATATTCCAACCTTTGGGATTAACATGAATGTCTTGGATTGACATTCCAGCCTTGGGATAACATTCTGGGCCTGGGATTGACATCCAAGCCTTGGATTGACATTCCAGCTTGGGGATCTGACCATTCCAGCCTTGGATTGAGCATTCAGCCTTGGGATTGACATTCCCAGCTTGGATAGAATTCAGAACTTGGGATCGACATTGCCACTTTAGGAAGGATATTCCAACCTGGGGGATCAACATTGAGAGTGGGAATGACATTCCACTGGGATAACATTCTGGCCTTGGGATTGACATTCAGCCTTTGGGATTGACATTCCACTTGGGATCCAACATTCTGTGCCTGGATCGACATTCCACTTGGGATTGACATCCAACCATGGATCGACATTCTCATTCAGGTTCCTGGATCATTGGCAGCACCCAAGATTTTCAATCCTCAATCTGCCCTCACTGGGCTTGGAGAACAATTCCGTCCCCTCCTGTCCCAGCCAAATCCACCGTGACCATCTGTCGATCCCTGGGGACACAGCCGGGCATGCCGTCATAATGAATTTATCAGGAATATGTAGAAAACAGGAATAGGAGCCTGTGGAGGAGCTCCTTGCCCGGATAATGGAGGGAGAATAGGAAGTGCTTGATTTTTTCCAATTTTTTTAATCAATCGGAATCAATTGCCAGGAATTTTCCTGCTGGTTTTTCCTTTAGAAAGATCATCGGAGTGGTCGTAGCGGCCAACGGCCCTGCCCACTGGAAGCATCTTTCCCTGGAATCTGCCACAGGGAAGCTTTCCTTCAGCAGAGTGGAAACCTTCAACGCCATATCCTCTTTGGGTGCTGGAAAATTCCATCTGGGAATGGTGGGGACAAAAAAACTGCAGGGATTGATGGATGTACATCCCAAATTCCACCTGGATTGTCCAAGATGGTCCTGGAGCGTTGGAGCTGGTGAAGCGATCTGGGGGAACGTTCATTCCAATGGCCATCCTTGCTGGTGGAAGAAATTTTCCTAAAACCCAACATTTCCTAAAACGAACCTTTCCTGAATCAGACTTTTCCCCGAATCCAACATCTGTAAAATCCACTTCTCCAAAATCCAACTTTTTTCCTAAAACCAACTTTCTAAAATCCAACCTTTAACCAAAACCTCTAACTTTTCTAAAATACAGTCATTTCCTAAAATACAAGAATCTTCTTGTAATCCAGCCTTGTCCTTGAACCCAACCTTCTCCTAAATACCGCACAGTTTCCTGAAACCCAACATCTTCATTAAAACCAACCTTTTCTGGGAATCCAATCCATTCTCGTAATAATCAACCTTGTCCTAAAAATCCAACCTTGTCTAAAATTCCAAATCTTCCCAAACCTAACCTTTCTAAAATCCAACGTTTCCTAGAATCCAATCCGTCCTGTAAACATCCAACTTTCTCCTAAAATCCAACTTTTCCTAAAATCCAACCTTTACAGAATCCAGCTTTTCCTAAATCCAACCTTTCCTAAACCAAACCTTTCTTGAAGCCCAACCTTTTCCTAGAAATGTAGCTATTCCTAAAATCCAGCCTTTTCTAAAACACAATCCTTCCTGAATGCACTTTCTAGAATCCAACCATCTGTAAAACCACCTTTCCCTAAACCCAACGTGTTTCCCTGAAAACCCAACTTTATCCTAAAACCCAACTTTACTACCCACACCTTCCACCTGAAAGCCAACCTTCCTGTTAAATCCAGCCTTTCCTAAGATCCAAACCTTTCTCCTAAATCCAAACTTTCCTCCAAAAACCCAACTTCCTGTAATCCCACCTCGTAAATTCATCTTTCCTATAACCCAACTTTTCTTAAACCCGCGACTTTCCTAAAAGCAACTTCTCCTTAAACCCACCTTCCTAAAACCCAACTTCTAAAATCCAACCTTTTCTAAACCCAATCATTTTCTAAAACCAACATTTCCTAAAACCACTTTTTTCTGGAAATCACATCTTGTAAAACCCCTTGTCGTAAAAACCCAACCTTTCATGAAAACGCCAACCTTTCCTAAATCCAACTTCTCCTAAAATGCCAACTTTCCTAAAACCCAAGACCTTCTCTGAAATGAAAAAAATAAAAGTAAAAAATCGACCCCGAACAGCATACTCTCTAAAACCCAACCTTCTCCTAAAACCAACTTTCCTAAAAATGGAGTGGGATTTGGTGAATTTAGTGGGAATTTGGTGAATTTGTGGGAATTTGGTGGTGTTCTCCTCCTTGACGTCTGACCCGCTGAAGTGGCGGGCAAGCCCGGGCGCTGTCTGCCGCTGGTGTGCGCCAGGACTGGCTGGATCAAGTGGATGTGAGACTGCTGTAGGGTGGCTGCAGCGCCAGGCCTCCTGTGCATGAGGCTGCAGCTTCGCTTGGACTCATGCGCCTGTGCGTAGCCGGACGTGGATCGGAACTCACAGGGGCTAAAACCCGGCTGTACATAAAGTCGACCTTGGTTAGAATCGCAGCCTTTCCTAAAATCCAACCTTTATAGAATCAACCTCTAAAATCCTGCCCTTTTCCTAAAATCCAACCTTCTTCTAAAACTCAACTCTTCGTAAAATTTAGTCTTTTCCTAAAACCAACAATTTTCTGAAATCCAGCCTTTTCCTCTTAAATCTCTGACTTTTTCTAAAATTCCAACCTTTTCTTCGAAATGCTACATGTTTCCTAGAACCAACCATCCGTAAAACCCAACTTCTTCCTAAAAACCTCAGCCTTCTTAAACCCAACCTCTTCCAAACCGACATTTTCCTAAGAGCCCATCCTTTCCAAAAAAATTCAGGTCTTGATCCGTAAAGTAGAAATACTTTCCTCCCATGAGACCTACCTCTTTGTAAAAGCAACCTGTCCTAAAACCCAACTTGTCCTAAAACCCCGCAACCTTGTCTAGACTCCAACCTTGTCCTAAAACCCAACTTCTCCTAAAACCAACTTTTCCTACAACTGAGTGGGATTTGGTGTGATTTGCTGAATTTTTGGTGGTGTTGCCTCTTGACGGGCTGACCCCTGAAGTGGTCGGGCAAGCCGCGGGCGCTGTCGCCGCGGTTGCGCCAGGTACGGCTGGGATCAACGTGGAGTGTGAAGGCTGCTGAGGTGCTGCAGCTCGCCAGGACTTCCTGTTGTCATTGGAGGCTGCAGCTCGCCTTGGACCTCCAGCGTCCTGTGGCGATAGGGACGGGAATCAAAAATCCGAAAACCCGGCTTTGTACTACAAGTCTGACTTCAGTTTGAATGCCACCTTTCCTACAATCGGATCTTTACTAGAATCCAACTTTTCCTAAATATCACACCTTTCTCGCTAAAACTGAACTCTTCTAAAACTCACCTTTTCCTGAAATCATTTTAACGTATTCTACAATCAGACTTCTCCTAAAACCCAACCTTTCCTAAACCCAACCTTTCCTAAAATCCAACCCTTTTTCCCTAACACCCCAACATTTCCCTAGACCCAACCTTTTCTGGAATCCAACATTTTGTACAACCCAACCTTGTCGGTAAAACCCAACCTTTCATAAACCCAAACCTTTCATAAACCCCCACCTTTCTAATCCCACCTTCTCCTGAAACCCACCTCTCTGAAACCAACCTGCTCTCTGAAAACCCAACTGTCGCCTAAAGCCCAACTTCCCTAAACCAATTCACTTTTCCTAAACCCAAACCCCTTTTCCTAAAACCCAATCTTTTGCAAAATTCAGTCTTTTCCTAAATACCAAACTCTCACTAAAACCTAACCCTTGTAAAGCAGCCTTTTCTTGATACCACCCTTTGTTCCTTGAACCCAACCTCTCCTAAAACCCACCTCCTACCAAAACCAACCATTTCTGAAATGGAGTGGATTGGTGGGATTTGCTGAATTTGGTGGTGTTTCCTCCTTGACGCGGCTGACCGCTTGAAGGTGGGTCGGGCAGCCGCGGCGCTCCGCCGCTGGTGTGAAAGCACAGGTACGGCTGGATCAACGTGGAGTGTGAGCTGCTGAGGCTGCACTGCCAGGCCTTCCTAGTGCAATGAGCTGCAGCTCGCCTTGGACCTCAGCGCCTTGTGGTATGGGACGGATGGAACTCACCCGGCTAAAACCATCTTGTAAACTACAATCTGACTTTACTCAGAATCCAGCTTCCTAGAATCGACTTTACTAGAATCCAACCCTTTCCTAAAATCGCAAGCCTTTTCTAAAAACCCAAATCTTCTCCTAAACTCAACTTTTATCCAACAAATTTAGTCTTTTCTAAAATCCAACCTTTTCTAAACCCCAAACATTTCCTAAAATCGAACCCTTTCTAAAATTCAACCTTTCCTAAAAACCCAACATGTCTGTAAATCACAGCTGTTCCAAAACCCAACATTTTCCTGAAATCCAACTTTTCCTAAGAATCCAAATTCTCGTAAAATCCCAACCTTTTCTAAAACCGGTCTTCCGAAAATTCAGTCTCGTCTAAAGAATCTCTATTTCTCCTAAAACTAACCCTCTTGTAAATGCAGCGTTTTCCTTGAACCAACCTTCTCGCCTAAAACCCGAAACCTTCTCTAAAACCGCAACCTCCTCCTAAAACCCAACTACTCCTAAAACCCAACCTTCTCCTAAAATCCAACCTTCTTGTAAAATCCAACCTTTTCCTAAAACCCAACCTTTCCTAATATCCAGCCTTTTCCTTAAACTCAACCTTTACTAGAATTAAACTTTTCCTAAAATCAATCTTTTCCTATCATCCAAGCTTTTCCTAATATCCAGCCTTTCCTAAAATCCAAACTTCTCCTAAAACCCAACCCTTTTCTAGAATCCAACCTTTTCCTAAAATTTAGTCTTTTCCTAAAATACAATCTCTCCTAAAACTCAACCTTCTTGTAAATCCAGCCTTTTCCAAAAATCCAACCTTTCCTAAAACTGAACCTCTTCTAAAATCCAGCCTTTTCCTAAAATCCAGCCTTTTCCTAAAATACAACCTTCTCCTAAAACCCAACCTTCTCTTTATATCCAACCTTTCCTAAAATCCAACCTTCTAAAACTTGACTTTTCCTAAAATTTTGTATTTTCCTAAAACCCAACCTTTACTAGAATCCAATCTTCTCCTAAAATCCAACCATTTCCTAAAACCCAACCTTCTCCTAAAATCCAGCCTTTCCTAAATTTCAGGGATTTTGGGATTTCAGTTGTGGGGGTTTCCGGGGCGTGTCCCACGAGGGGTGGGGTTTTGGGCTGAGTGGGAAAACAGCCCAGGGCAAAAAAATGGTGTTGAATAATGGGATAAAAAATTGTTTTTGTGTTGTCAGAGGTGGATTAGGATGGAGAATTCCAGCTGGGAGAGGTCGTGGAATTGCAGGGATTTGGGTTGGAAGGGATGTGAGAGATTGTCCTGTTCTACGCCCTTGGGCAGGGAATGGTGGATTCTGGGAGTGATGATCCCAAGGATTGGTGGTTTAAGGGAATTATTATTCCAAGGAATGATGGTTTAAGGGAATGATGGTTTAAGGAAATGATTATTCCAAGGAATGATGACTTAAGGGAATGGTGGTTTAAGAAAATGATGGTTCCAGGGAATGATGGTTTAAGGAAATGATTATTCTAAGGAATGATGGTTTAAGGGAATGAAGGTTCCAGAGAATGATGGTTTAAGGAAATGATTATTCCAAGGAATTGTGGCTTCAGGGACTGATGGTTCCAGGGAATGATTATTCCAAGAAATGATTATTCCAAGGAATTCTGGGATGGTTTAAGGAAATTTTTATTCCAAGGAATGATGGTTTAGGATTCCCAAGGATGGGTTTAAGGGAATGTTTCGTGTCCAAGGATATCTAGGGAATGATGGTTTAAGGAAATGAGGTTCCAGGAAATGATTATCCAAGATGATTTCCAAGAATGATTGAATGATTATTCCAAGAAGTATTCCAAGAATGATTCAAGAAGATTTCCAAGAAGTTCCAAGAAATGATTATTCCAAGAAATGATTATTCCAAGAAATGATTATTCCAAGGAATTCTGGGTATTATACCCAAGGATGGCTTAAGGAATTCTGGTTCCAGGGAATGATGGGTTTAAGGAACATGATGGTTCCAAGGAATGATGGTTCCAGGGAATGATGGTTCCAGGGAATGATGGTTCCAGGGAATGATGTTCCAGGGAATGATGGTTCCAGGGAATGATGGTTCCAAGGAATGATGGTTCCAGGGAATGATGGTTCCAGGGAATGATGGTTCCAGGGAATGATGGTTCCAGGGAATGATTATGGTTCCAGGGAATGATGGTTCCAGGGAATGATGGTTCCAGGGATGATGGTTCCAGGGAATGATGGTTCCAGGGAATGATGGTCCCAAGAATTTATTCCAGTGCCTGAGCACTTGAGGACTGCCCAAACTTTAAATCAGATGAAAGGAATTAATCAAAAATATCAAAAACAATTCCAGCCTTGGGGAATCAACCCCCTCTTGGAATGTTCCAGAGTTGAATCATCCTCTTGGGAATAAAATAATTCCCAATGTTTGACCTTTGAGCTGTTCCATGTTGGAATTCTGTGCCAGTCCCACCACAGGGAAAGCTGCAGAATTCACCCCCATCCTCCTTTTCTCCATTTTCTCCGATCAATCCCAAGGCTCTCAGCCTTTTCCCAGATTTTCCATTTCTCCGGCCTTGTCACCTTCTGGATTCATTTAAGAACCTGAACATCCTCTTAAAAAAATTTCTTTTCCAATTCCTGGATCTGCTGCCTTGGATTTTTTTATTGCTGCTCACAAAATGTCAGAAATTTCATTGTTGATTTAATGAATAAATTAAAATTTTTAAATTATTACCTCACAAGGAAGTGCTATCCTCACTTCTGGATTTTCCTGGCTGTGATTTCTCTTTCTCATTCCCTGGAAATGAGTGGGGAGCTCATTCCTGCTCATTTGAAATGTGAAATGTGGCTCATGGAAAAACTGAACCTTCCCTTTTGGGGTCACTCAATATCACCATTCCCTGTTTATTCACATTATCTCAGATAAATAAACCTTGGCCTAATTATTCCCTTGGGAACCAGACCAGGTTAGGAAAACGTAAAATAATCAAAGATTGGGAAGAAGGGCTTGAAAAACAACTGAAAAAAAAAAAATTATTCTGTTCTGAAAATGTGAAGAAGTGAAATGATACGTCAAAGGTTTTGGGTCTTTTTTTTTGGTTTTTTTGGGTTTTTTGGGGTTTTTTTGGGTTTTGTTTTTGTTTTTTTTTTGGGAATTTTTTTGGAATGTGGCTCTAAGTTTTGGCTGTTCCTGACAGAGGTACCCCATGTTTTTTTCCTGCAGACAAAGAACGCTGTGAGGAGCTCAGGAAGGCTCTGTGCACTGCCCACGAGAAATTCTTGCTTCTGGCCGACAGCCTGCCCAGGTTGGTGCCTCACATCCCCACCCAATCCAGAATTATTCCTTTTTTTTTCCCTTTTCCGTGTTTTTTCACTCTTCCCACTCTCCTTTTCCCCGTGGGAATGATGTGTGATGGAGAGCAGCCTCAGCAAATCCACAGCCCCAGGGCTGGATCCAGCTTTTCCCAAATTTCCTGTGCCTCTGGAATAGCTGAAATGATTTTGGGAGGGGACAGGGGTGGTTGGATGTCATGGAATGCTCAGAGAGGGATGGATCCAAACTTGGAAGCTGGGAATGCTGTGAAGGGAAAAGGCCCTGCTGAGCTTTTCCCTTTAAAAAAATAAATATG
>VKON01001393.1:268380-295678 GCA_009741485.1 Malurus cyaneus samueli
TTGGTGGTGCCCATGGGAATACTTGGAGTCAAGAGCATAGACAAGGGGAGTTGTTTCCATTTGTATTAGATAGGTTGGTGACACTGGTGACATTGGGGATGTGGCACTGGTGGCACTGGGAGGGCCGCCCAGGTGAGTGCCCCTGTGGCCTGAACTGGCCACCAACTGGTCCCAGTGGTCACACCCTGGGGGGCACTGGGAGTCCCAGGGGTTACTGGTGGGGACTGGGGAGGCTGGAAGGCACTGGGGACTGAGCTTTGGGGGTGTCTCAGGGGTGCCATTCACCCCTTTCCCAAAAATCCCTGAATTTGGGCTTGTGGGAGGGGGTGGGAAGGGGCCAAAGAGCAGCACTTGCCACGGGGTCGGAATTTTGGCCTTGGGATCGACATTCTGGCTTTGGGATCGACATTCCAACCTTGGGATTGACATTCCAACGTTGGGATTGACATTCCAGCCTTGGGATCGACATTCCAACCTTGGGATGGACATTTCAGCCTTGGGGTCGAAAATTCTGGACTTGGGATCAACATTCCAACCTTGGGATCGACATTCCAGCCTTGGGATCAACATTCTGGCCTTGGGATTCACATTCCGGCCTTGGAATTGACATTTCAGCCTTGGGATCGAAATTCTGGACTTGGGATTGACATTCTGGCCTTGGGATTGACATTCCAACGTTGGGATTGACATTCCAGCCACAGGATCAACATTCTGGCTTTGGGATCGACATTCCAGCCTTGGGATCAACATTCCAGCCTTGGGATTGACATTTCAGCCACGGGATCAACATTCTGGCCTTGGGATCGACATTCCAGCCTTGGGATCGAAATTCTGGACTTGGGATAGACATTGCAGCCTTGGGATTGACATTCCAACGTTGGGATTGACATTCCAGCCACAGGATCAACATTCTGGCTTTGGGATTGACATTCCAACCTTGGGATTGACATTCCAACGTTGGGATTGACATTCCAGCCTTGGGATAGACATTCCAGACTTATGGGGAGTTCTCGGAACATTCCAGGCCTAAATGGGATAGGACATCTCAGTGACTTGGGTGATCGACATTCCATAGGTGTTTTAGTTGTGCATGGATTTCCAACCTTGGGATCAACATTGAAGCCTTGGGATTGACATTCCATCTACGGGATCGACATTCCAATGTTGGGATTGACATTCCAGCCTTGGGATAGACATTCCAGACTTGGGATCGACATTCCATCCTTGGGATTGACATTTCAGCCTTGGGTTGGTGAACTGTTCCGAACTCTGGGATCGAGTAATCCATCTTTAGCCGATGGATATTATGTGGGCGCAACCTTGGGAAAATTTCAATTGCGCCTTGTGGTGATGACATTCCATCTACCGTGGGATTGACATTTCCAGCTTTGGGAAATTTACATTTCTCGAAGCTCCTTTGGTGGATTGACATTCCAGCTTGGGATGTGTATTTCCAGCCTTGGGATTGATTTCCAGCTCTTGGGTGATTGACTATTTCCGAGTCTCCTTGCGGATTAGACTTCCATGGTATCTTATGGCGAGTTCGAGCATTTCCGTTCTTTATGTGTTATGTGACTTTACTGGTCCAACTTTGGGATCACACTAAGCCTTGGGATTGACATTCATCTTACTGGGCATTAGCTATCCTAGCACAATTTGGGATTGACAATTCCAGCCTTGGGATTGAGCATTCCTAGCCTTGGGAATCAACATTTCAGGCCTTGCGGCATCACACATTCCAACCCGTTGGCAGGGTTGCTACTTTGACTTATTCCTACCCATGGTGATTGAATGCGAGCATGTCCTAGTCCCTCGTAGGGGCTTTTCTCAGCGCTCTGTGGGATTTCTCGTTGGCTGGATACTGCTCCAGATTTCAATCCTTCAATGTCCCTCGTGGGCTATAGGAGATACAGAGTTTTCGCTGCTGTTCTCCTCTCTCGGTGTCCCACCAATCCACCTGGACCAGTGTCGATCCTGGGTCCATCGCCGGGGACAATTCATCATTTTGGAAATCAATATGTTTATCCAGGATATTGAGTTTAAATTAGAAACAGGTGATATGGAGGTGTGGTGGGAGCTGTGGACAGTGAGCTCTTGCACTTGTCAGGATAAAGGATGGCAATTTTTGAGAACAGGGAGTTGCATCTGTTGGGATTTTTTTTTCCAATTTTTAGCTCAGAAGTGGAAATCAGTGTCTCAGGAATTTTCCTTGCTGGTTTTTCCTTTTAGGAAAGATTCATCGGAGTGGTCGGAGCCGGCCAACGGCCCTGCCCAGCTGGAAGCACTTTCCCTGGAATCTGCCAGCAGGGAAGCTTTCTTCAGCAGAGTGGAAACCTTCACCATATCCTTTGGGGTGCTGGAAATTCCATCTGGGAATGGTGGGGAAAAAAAACTGCAGGGATTATGGATGTGACATCCCAAAATTCCAACTCGTGCTCTCACTCTCCTCTTAACTCCGCATGAGATTCGTGTCCAAAGAGTGGTCCTCTTTCGGAGCGTTGTTGGAGCTGTGAGCGGTATCCTGGGGAGACGTCACTTCCAATGGCATCCCTCTGGGTTGTTTTTCGTGGGAAAGAACAGTTTCCTAAAAACCCATACTATTTTTCCTAAATACTCGCGCGCTTTTCCTGAAAATGCGCAGGAAACTTTTCCCAGAATCCAACGCATCTTGTAACAATCCAACCTTTCTCCTAATATATTCCACTTTGTTTCCGATCTAAAACCCAATTCCTTTCCTAAATCCAACTTTACCAAAACCTATCTTTTCCTAAAATACATCATTTCGCGTAAAATACAATTACTTACTTGTAAAAGATTCCAGCCTAATCTTAACCCA
The DNA here is from genome assembly GCA_009741485.1 of Malurus cyaneus samueli. NCBI lineage: Eukaryota > Metazoa > Chordata > Aves > Passeriformes > Maluridae > Malurus > Malurus cyaneus. The sequence goes on from VKON01001393.1 coordinate 271,217, forward strand.
AGCACTTACTTCCTAAAAAGTCCTTAACTAGCTTTTTTTCTGAAACCCAACATTTTCATTAAAACCAACCTTTTTCTGGAATCCAACCATCTCGTAAAATTCAACCTTGTCCTAAAATCCAACCTTGTCCTAAAACCCAACCTTCTCCTAAAACCCAACCTTCTCCTAAAATCCAACCTTTTCCTAAAATCCAACTTTCTTAGAATTCAACGTGTCCATGTAAAATTCCAACTTTCTCCTAACAAATCCAACTTTTCAAGGCCTAAAACTCCACCCTTTTACTAGAATCCAGCCTTTTCCTAAAACACAATCCTTTCCTGAAATGCAACTTTTCCTAGAAACCAACCATCTCATAAAACCCAACCTTCTACTAAAACCCAACCTTTTCCTAAAACCCAACATTTCTGTAAAATCCAAGCTTTTCCTAAAACCCAACATTTCTGTAAAATCCAAGCTTTTCCTAAAACCCAACATTTTCCTAAAACCCAACTCTTTCCTAAAACCCAACCTTTCACTAACCCAACCTTCACCCTTCGGGAAACTCCTCCACACTTCCCTGTTAAATATCCCTCCTCTTTTCCTAAACCCCAACATTTTCCTAAAATCCAACCTTTCTCCAAAAACCCAACCTTCCTGTAAATCCAACCTTCTCGTAAATCCAGCCTTCTCCTATAACCCAACCTTTTCTTAAAACCCGAACTTTCCTAAAAGCCAACGCAATTTCTCCTAGAACCAACCCCTTTCCTAAAACCGCAACCTTTTCTCAAATATCCAAATCTTTTCCTACTACCAAATACATTTTTCCTAAAAAACCCAACATTTTCCTAAAACCCAACCTTTTTCTGGAATCCAACCATCTTGTAAAACCCAACCTTGTCGTAAAACCCAACCTTTCATAAAACCCAACCTTTCCTAAATCCCAACCTTCTCCTAAAATCCAACCTTTTCCTAAAACCCAACTCTTCGTAAACCCAACTTTTCTGCCTACACCCCAACCTTCTCTGAAAACCCAATACCTTTTCCTAAAATGAAGTGGGGATTTGGAGGTGGATGTTTGTGGGTGATTTTGGTGGAAAATGTTGTGGAATTTGGTGGTGTTTCCTCCTTGACGGGCTGACCCGCTGAAGTGGGCGGGCAAGCCGCGGGCGCTGTCGCCGCTGGTGTGCGCCAGGTACGGCTGGATCAACGTGGAGTGTGAGCTGCTGAGGTGCTGCAGCTGCCAGGCCTTCCTGTGCATGAGGCTGCAGCTCGCCTTGGACCTCAGCGCCTGTGCGTAGGGACGGGATCCAAAATCCTAAAACCCGGCTTTGTACTAGAGTCTGACCTTTATTAGAATGCAGCCTTTCCTAAAATCCAACCTTTTCCTAATATCCAAACTTTTCCTAAAATCCAACCTCCTAAAGCTCAACTTTTCCTAAAATTTAGTCTTTTTCTAAAACCCAACATTTACTAAAATCCAACCTGTTCCTAAAATCCAGTCTTTTCTTAAAATTCAACCTCTCCTAAAATCCAACTTTACCTAATATCCAGCCTTTTCTTAAAACCTAACATTTTCCTAAAATCCAACCTTTTCCTAAACATTACATTTTCCTAAAACCATGACCTTCTTCCTAATACCCAACCTTTCTCTAAAACCCAACCTTTTCCTAGAAACCAACCATTCTCATAAAACCTCAACTTCTACTAAAACCAAACCTTTTCCTAAAACCCAACCTTGTCCTGAAATCCAGCTTTTCCTAAGACCCAATCCTTTCCGAAAATTCAGTCTCTTCCTAAAATCCAACCTTCTCCTAAACAACCCTACAGTTCCTTGCCACCTTCCTAAAATCCAACCTTTTCCTAAACCCCAACATTTTCCTAAAATCCAACCTTCTCCTAAAACCCAACATTTTCTCTAAACCCAACATTTTCTTAAAATCCAAGCCTTTTCTCTGGCAATTTCCTAAAACCCTATCAAAATTTGTTCTAAAACAACCTTGTCCGTAAAACCCAACCTTTCCATAAAACCCAACCTTCTCCTAAAACCCAACCATTCTCCTAAATCCAAACCTTCTCCCTGAAACCCACCTTCTCCTGAAACCCAACCTTCTCCTAAAACCCAACCTTTCCTAAAACCCAACCTTTCCTAAAACCAACCCTTTACCTAATGATTCCAGCCTTTTCCTTAAAACTCAACCTTACTAGAATAAAACTTTTCCTAAAATCAAGTCTTTCTATTCATCCAAGCTTTTCCTAATATCCAGCCTTTCCTAATAATCCAAACTTCGTCTAAGAATACACCAACCCTTTTCTAGAATCCACCTTTTCCTAAAATTTAGTCTTTTTCCTAGAATACATCTCTTCCTAAAAACTCAAGCCTTCTTGAAATCCAGCCTTTTCCTAAAAATCCAACTCCTTCACTGAATGCAACTCTTCTAATCCTAGAACCATTCTCTCATAAACCCAACTCTAGTCTAAAAAAACCTTCTCCTAAAACCCAACCTTCTCTATTATATCCAACCTTTCCTAAAATCCAACCTTTCTAAAACGCCAACTTTTCCTAAACAACATTTTGCTGAACCCATTTTCCATTAAAACCAACCTTTTTCTGGAATCCAACTCTCCTAAATCAACATTCTACCAACCTTCTCCTAAAATCCAGCCTTTCCTAAATTTCAGGATTTTGTGGGATTCAGTTGTGGGGGTTTTCCGGGCGTGTCCCACGAGGGGTGGGGTTTTGGGCGTGAGTGGGAAAAACAGGCCCAGGGCAAAAAAATGTGTGTTGAATAATGGGATTAAAAAGATTGTTTTTGTGTTGTCGAGGTGGATTAGGAATGGAGAATTCCAGCTGGGAGACGGTCGTGGAATTGCATGGGATTTGGTTGGGAGGATGTGAGAGATTGTCCTGTTCTAGCCCTTGGGCAGGGGAATGTTGGATTCTGGGAGTGATTGATCCTCAGGATTGGTGGTTTAAGGAATCTATTATTCCAAGGGAATGATGGTTTAAGGGAAATGATGGTGTTAAGGAAAATTGATTATTCTAAGAATATATGATGGTTTAAGGGAATGATGGTTTAAGGGAATTATTATTCCAAGGAATGGTGGTTTAAGGGAATGATGGTTTAAGGAAATGAAGATTCAGGAATGATGGTTTAGGGAATGATGGTTTAAGGAAATTTTTATTCCAAGGAATGATGGTTTAAGGAAATTTTTATTCCAAGGAATGATGGTTTAAGGGAATGATGTTTCAAGGAAATGATTATTCCAAGGAATGATGACTAAGGAAGTGTTAATGATTCGAATGATTAGATGAATTCCAGAATGTTATTAGAGTTTAAGAAATGATTAAAATGATCGATGATTATTCCAGAAATGTCCAAGAAATGATTATTCCAAGAAATGATTATTCCAAATGTTAAGGAAATTGTATTATTCCAAGGAAATGATTATTCCAAGGAAATGATTATTCCAGAGGAAATGATTATTCCAAGAAATGATTATTCCAAGAAATGATTATTCCAAGGAATTCTGGTCCCAAGGATGGCTTAAGGGAATTCTGGTTCCAGGGAATGATGGTTTAAGGGAGTGACAGTTCCAGGGAATGATTATTCAAGGAATTGGTTCCAGGGAATGATGGTTCCAGGGAATGATGGCTTGAGGGAGTGATAGTTCCAGGGGGGAATTATGGTTCCAGGGAATATGTTTAAGAAATTGTTATTCCAAGGAATGAGGCCCAAGGATGGCTTGGATCTGGTTCAGGGAATGATGGTTCAGGGAATGATGGTTTAAGGGAGTGACAGTTCCAGGGAACGATTATTCCAAGGAATTCTGGTTCCAGGGAATGATGGTCCCAAGAATTTATTCCAAGTGCCTGAGCACTTGAGGACTGCCCAAACTTTAAATCAGATGAAAGGAATTAATCAAAAATATCAAAAACAATTCCAGCCTTGGGGAATCAACCCCCTCTTGGAATGTTCCAGAGTTGAATCATCCTCTTGGGAATAAAATAATTCCCAATGTTTGACCTTTGAGCTGTTCCATGTTGGAATTCTGTGCCAGTCCCACCACAGGGAAAGCTCAGAATTCACCCCCATCCTCCTTTTCTCCATTTTCTCCGATCAATCCCAAGGCTCTCAGCCTTTTCCCAGATTTTCCATTTCTCCGGCCTTGTCACCTTCTGGATTCATTTAAGAACCTGAACATCCTCTTAAAAAAATTTCTTTTCCAATTCCTGGATCTGCTGCCTTGGATTTTTTTATTGCTGCTCACAAAATGTCAGAAATTTCATTGTTGATTTAATGAATAAATTAAAATTTTTAAATTATTACCTCACAAGGAAGTGCTATCCTCACTTCTGGATTTTTCCTGGCTGTGATTTCTCTTTCTCATTCCCTGGAAATGAGTGGGGAGCTCATTCCTGCTCATTTGAAATGTGAAATGTGGCTCATGGAAAAACTGAACCTTCCCTTTTGGGGTCACTCAATATCACCATTCCCTGTTTATTCACATTATCTCAGATAAATAAACCTTGGCCTAATTATTCCCTTGGGAACCAGACCAGGTTAGGAAAACGTAAAATAATCAAAGATTGGGAAGAAGGGCTTGAAAAACAAACTGAAAAAAAAAAAAATTATTCTGTTCTGAAAATGTGAAGAAGTGAAATGATACGTCAAAGGTTTGGGGTTCTTTTTTTTGGTTTTTTTGGGTTTTTTGGGGTTTTTTTGGGTTTTGTTTTTGTTTTTTTTTGGGAATTTTTTTGGAATGTGGCTCTAAGTTTTGGCTGTTCCTGACAGAGGTACCCCATGTTTTTTTCCTGCAGACAAAGAACGCTGTGAGGAGCTCAGGAAGGCTCTGTGCACTGCCCACGAGAAATTCTGCTTCTGGCCCGACAGCCCCTGCCCAGGTTGGTGCCTCACATCCCCACCCAATCCAGAATTATTCCTTTTTTTTCCCTTTTCCGTTGTTTTTTCACTCTTCCCACTCCCCTTTTCCCCGTGGGAATGATGGGTGATGGAGAGCAGCCTCCACAAATCCACAGCCCCAGGGCCGGATCCAGCTTTTCCCAAATTTCCTGTGCCTCTGGAATAGCTGAAATGATTTTGGGAGGGGACAGGGGTGGTTGGATGTCATGGAATGCTCAGAGAGGGATGGATCCAAACTTGGAAGCTGGGAATGCTGTGAAGGGAAAAGGCCCTGCTGAGCTTTTCCCTTTAAAAAAAAAATATAAAAAAACAAAAAAACCAATAACTAAAAAAACCCAAAACAAACAAAAAAAAACAAAAAAAAAACCCCAAAACCAAAAAAAAATTGAATGGTTTGGGTTGGATGGGACTTAAAACCCTTCCTAAAACCACCCCCACTGTCCCAGGGTGCTCCAACCTGACCTTGGGATCCAGAAATTCTCTGGGAATTCCATCCAGTCCAGCCGGGAATTCCTTCCCCAAATCCCATCTGAACTTTCCTTTTTCATTTTAAGACCATCCCCTCTTCTCCTTTTGTGTGATCACCCCCCCTGGGCTCATCCCCCTCCACGCAAGGGGGGGAGCTGAGCGCTTTTCCTGCAGGATCAGGAGAGGTTGGGAAGGCTGAGCTCGGCTTTTCCTGCAGGATCAGGAGGGGTTGGGAAGGCTGAGCTCGGCTTTTCCTGCGGGATCAGGAGGGGTTGGGAAGGCTGAGCCAGCTTTTCGTGGATCAGGAGGGGTTGGAAGGCTGAGCTCGCTTTTCCTGCAGATCAGGAGGGTTGGGAAGGCTGATCTTCGCAGGATCAGGTGGAAGGGGCTTTCCGCGGGATCAGGAGGAGTTGGGAAGGTTGAGCTCGGCTTTTCTGTGGATCAGGAGGGGTTGGGAAGGCGAGCTCGGCTTTTCCTGCGGATAGGAGGTTGGGAAGGCTGAGCTCGGCTTTTCCCGCGGGATCAGGAGGGGTTGGGAAGGCTGAGCTCGGCTTTTCCTGCGGGATCAGGAGGGGTTGGGAAGGCTGAGCTCAGCTTTTCCTGCAGGATCAGGAGGGGTTGGGAAGGCAGAGCTCGGCTTTTCCTGCGGGATCAGGAGGGGTTGGGAAGGTTGAGCTCGGCTTCTGTGGGGTTGGCTACTCTGCTTTTCTACGGGATCAGGAGGGTTGGGAAGGCTGAGCTCGGCTTTTCCTGGGGGATCAGGAGGGGTTGGGAAGGCTGAGCTCGGCTTTTCCTGCGGATCAGAGGGGTTGGAAGGCTGAGCTCGCTTTTCTGTGGGATCAGGAGGGGTTGGGAAGGCTGAGCTCAGCTTTTCCTGCAGGATCAGGAGGGGTTGGGAAGGCAGAGCTCGGCTTTTCCTGCGGGATCAGGAGGGGTTGGGAAGGTTGAGCTCGGCTTTTCCTGTGGGGTTGGGAAAGCTGAGCTCTGCTTTTCCTGCGGGATCAGGAGGGGTTGGGAAGGCTGAGCTCGGCTTTTCCTGCAGGATCAGGAGGGGTTGGGAAGGCTGAGCTCGGCTTTTCCTGCGGGATCAGGAGGGGTTGGGAAGGTTGAGCTCGGCTTTTCCTGGGGATCAGGAGGGATTTGGGAAGGTTGAGCTCGGCTTTTCCTGTGGGATCAGGAGGGGTTGGGAAGGCTGAGCTCGGCTTTTCCTGCGGGATCAGGAGGGGTTGGGAAGGCTGAGCTCGGCTTTTCCTGCGGGATCAGCAGGGGTTGGGAAGGCTGAGCTCGGCTTTTCCTGCGGGATCAGGAGGGGTTGGGAAGGCTGAGCTCGGCTTTTCCTGTGGGATCAGGAGGGTTGGGAAGGCTGAGCTCGGCTTTTCCTGCGGGATAAGGAGGGGTTGGAAGGCTGAGCTCGGCTTTTCCTGTGGGATCAGGAGGGGTTGGGAAGGTGAGCTCGGCTTTTCCTGCGGGATAAGTGAGACGGGTTGGGGAAGGCTGAGCTCGGCTTTTCTGTGGGATCAGGAGGGGTTGGGAAGGTGAGCTCGGCTTTTCCTGCGGATCAGGAGGGATTGGGAAGGTTGAGCTCGGCTTTTCCTGCGGGTAGGAGGGGTTGGGAAGGCTGAGCTCGCTTTTCCTGCAGGATCAGGAGGGTTGGGAAGGTTGAGCTCGGCTTTTCCTGCGGATAGGAGGGTTGGGAAGGCTGAGCTCGCTTTTCCTGCAGGATCAGAGGGTTGGGAAGGTTGAGCTCGGCTTTTCCTGCGGGATAGGAGGGTTGGGAAGGCTGAGCTTGGCTTTTCCTGCGGGATCAGGAGGGGTTGGGAAGGCTGAGCTCGGCTTTCCTGCAGGATCAGGAGGGTTGGGAAGTCTGAGCTCGGCTTTTCCTGCAGGATCAGGAGAGGTTGGGAAGGCTGAGCTCGGCTTTTCCTGCGGGATCAGGAGGGGTTTGGGAAGGCTGAGCTCAGTTTTTGCTCTCAGCAGATCGCTTTGCCAGGCTGCTGCTGGATGAGCCCCGGGTGCTTCTGCAGGATTTCCTGGATCGATTCCAGAGTTTGTGCCAGCTGGAGCTGCAGCTGCCCTCGCTCAAACCCGAGGATCTCAAAACCATGGTGAGTTCTCCCAAAATCCCAACCATTCCGAGCTCTGATGATCCCAAAATCAGGAATTGCCGTCTGTGTGTGTGAGTTGTCTGCTCCCACCTTGGTTTTTGGGTGATTCCACCATGGAAATGTGTCAAACGGAGTTTGGGATGGCTCATTTTGGGATGGCTGTGGGGTTTAATTCACACTCTGGAGTTTTCACGATGTCCAGGTTGCTTTTGGTGCTGGGAAGAGGCAATTTGGGATCCCACAGGCAGCCTGTGGATCGCTCCTTTAGGGCTGGAGATGGGATTTTGGGATGCCAGAGGTGCAGGCAGAGACTGGGAAGGTGCAGGAGCCAAGGAGGAAGGAGGGAAATTGGGAAGAGCCAGGAATGAGTTGGAATCACCTCCTTTAGGGAACCCGTGCTGTTCTGCCCTGTCCAGCTAGGTCTGGCTCAGAGGGCACACCCTGCCAGGGCACAGATGGCTCTGGGCAGGGGAGACTTTGCAGGATCCAGGGAATCTTCATCTTCAGCACGGCCACAGCGGGGTTTGGACCTGGCTGAGCTCGGGAAGTGCTGGAGAATCCCAAAATCACGGCAGGAATGGAGTTGTGCCACTGCTCAGGGGGCTGAGCTTGGAAAGTGCCAGAGAATCCCAAAATCACGGCAGGAATGGGTTGTGCCACTGCTCGGGGTGCTGAGCTTGGAAAGTGCCGGAGAATCCCAAAATCACGGCAGGAATGGGGCTGTGCTACTGCTCAGGGGGCTGAGCTCAGAAAGCACCAGAGAATCCCAAAATCACATCAGAAGCTGCTGCACTGCTTGGGGGCTGAGCTCAGAAAGCACCAGAGATTCCCAAAATCACATCAGGAACGGGGCTGCTCCACTGCTTGAGCGGCTGAGCTTGGGAATCATCAGAGAATCCCAAAATCATGGCAGGAACGGGGCTGAGCTCAGAAAACACCAGAGAATCCCGAAATCATGGCAGGAATGGGGCTATCATGGCAGGAACGGGGCTGAGCTCAGAAAACACCAGAGAATCCCNATCATGGCAGGAACGGGGCTGAGCTCAGAAAACACCAGAGAATCCCAAAATCACATCAGAAGCTGCTCCTCTGCTCAGGGAGCTGTGCTCAGAAAGCACCAGAAATTCCCAAAATCACATCAGGAACGGGGCTGCTCCACTGCTTGAGGAGCAGTCAGTCCCTGGGCCAATTCCATGAGATGGGAAAGCCAGAACAGCCCAAAACATCAGCAAACCATTACCCTGATGGATTTCTCCATCAACCAGAGCCAAGACTGCTGCAATTGCAATTCCCAGCGGTGAAAGCAGGATTTTTTTTTTTTTTCTGAGTAAAACCAGTGCGTTTATCCCCATTTTCCACAGTCCCTGACAGAGGACAGGATCTCTCGGCTCCTGCAGCTCATCGGGGAGGAGCTGGAGCTCCGAGGAGCAGAGGAGGAGAAAACTGCAGGGAAATTGGGCACGGAGCTGCTGCACGTGCAGGTTCCTGCGTGTGTCCTGGCTCTGTGTGGCTGGACCTGCAGGTGAGCAGGGTGGGGAATGTTCCTGCTGGGAAATGTTCTCTAGCCTGGATTTCACTATTTTCATGTTTTCCTTTTTCACTTCACTCCTATTTCCCTTATTTGCTATTGTTGTGTTTTCCTCCTTTTTCACTTCATTCTTGCTTCCCTTATTCGCTATTTTTGTGTTTTCCCTCTTTCACGACTCTCTTCCTTCCCTTTTTTTGCTGTTTTTCTCCTTTTCCACTTCACTCTCGCTTCTCTTGTTCACTATTTTTGTTTTTCTCCTTTTTCACAACTCTCCTCCTTCCCTTATTTCACTGTTTTTCTGTTTTCCTCCTTTTTCACCTCTCTCCTGCTATCTTTATTTGCTATCTTTGTGTTTTCCTTCTTTTTCACTTTCCTCATGTTTCCCTTATTCACTATTTTTCTGTTTTCCTCCTTTTTCACTTCACTCTTGCTTCCCTTATTTGCTATTTTTGTGTTTTCCTCCTTTTTCACAACTCTCCTCCTTCCCTTATTTCACTGTTTTTTGTTTTCCTTCTTTCTCACTTCACTCTTGCTTCCCTTATTCACTATTTTTGTTTTCCTCCTTTTTCACAACTGTCCTCCTTCCTTTATTTCACTATTTTTGTGTTTTCCTTCTTTTTCACTTCACTCTTCCTTCCTTTATGCACTATTTTTGTGTTTTCCTTTATCACTTCACTCCGGTGTCTGTTATTTCGCTGGTTTTGTGTTTTCCCTCTTTCATGACTCTTCTCCTTCCCTTATTTCACTATTTTTGTTTTCCTTTTTCACTTCACTCCTGCTTCCCTTATTTCACTATTTTTGTTTTCTTTTCTCACTTCACTCCTCCTTCCCTTATTTCACTATTTTCTTGTTTTCATTCTTTTTCACTTCACTCTTGCTTCCCTTATTTGCTATTTTTGTTTTCCCTCTTTCACGACTCTCTTCCTTCCCTTATTTACTATTTTTCTGTTTTCTTCCTTTTTCAAAATTCTCCTCCTTCCCTTATTCACTGTTTTTGTTTTCCTCCTTTTTCATCACTCTCCTGCTTCCCTTATTTCCCTATTTTTTTGTTTTCCTTCTTTTTCACTTCATTCCTGCTACCCTTACTCGCTATTTTTGTGTTTCCCTTCTTTTTCACTTCCCTCATGTTTCCCTTGTTGACTATATTTCTATTTTCCCTCTTTTTCACCATGCCTCTGCCAATCTTTTTATTTTCCCATTTTCCCTCTTTCTCACCACTCTTCTGGTTCCTTTGTGTCACTATTTCCCCTTTTTTCCACTATGATCCTGCTTCCCATATTTCACCATTTTCCCTCTTTCCGCTACGTTCCTGCTTCCTTTATTTCACCATTTTCCCATTTTCCCTCTTTTTCACTCTGCTTCTGCTTCCCATCGAGGTAAAATGCGACTGAGACGGTTTAAATCAACATCATGGATGAATCCATGATGATTCTATGATGAATCCATGATGTGATTCTAATGATTGAATCATGATAGATTCTATGATGATTTCCATGATATAATCTTGATCGCCAATGCTTATCCATGCTTACCCACGTATTCCACGCTGATCCCGCATCCACGCTGATCCCACACTGATCCCGCGACTGATCCCACACAATGATCCACATGGAAATCCCACAAACTGATCCCACGACTGATCCCACCGTCCACCTGATACGCTGAACACACTGACCCACACTGATCCACGCTGATACCCACCACTATCCACGCGATCCCACGCTGATCCCAACGACTGATCCCACGCTGCCCACGCTGATCCCACGTGATCCCACAATCCGTGAGCCCACGCTGATCCACGCTGATCCACGCTATCCCACACTGTCCCGACGCATACCCACGCTGACCCACCTGATCCACACTATGCCCACGCTTGACTCCACGATGATCCCACGCGTACGCTGATGCCACACTGATCCCACTGATCCCACAAATGATCCACGCTGATCTCACGCTAGATCCACAGCTGATCCCACGCTGATCCCCAAATATCCCCAATGATCCCACGCTGATCCACACTGAATCCACTAGCAGACTGATCCCACTATCTGATCCCACACTGGATCCAGCTACCGACTAGATCACTGATCCACAATGATCCCACGCTGATCTCACGCTGATCCCACGCTGATCCCACGCTGATCCCCCAATGTCCCCCAATGATCCACGCTTGATCCCACCTGGATCCACGCTGATCCTAGTGATGTTTCCATGCCTGATCCACGCTGATCCACAATGATCCACACTGATCCCACAAAATGATCCACCGCTGATCCCACAATATCCCACGTGATCTCACGCTGATCCCAACGCTGACCATTTCGCCACGCTGATCCCCAATGACCCAACACTGAATCCCAACTGATCCCACAATGATCCCGCTGATCCACGCTGGATCCACCACGCTGATCCCACGCTGATCCCTACTGATCCCCAATGATCCCACGCTGATCCACGGCTGATCCACGTGAATCTGTGATGTTCATGCTGATCCCACGCTGATCCCACAATGATCCCACGCTGATCCCACAATGATTCCCACGTTGCATCCACACGCTGAAATCACCGCACGCACACTGATCTCCCACAGATGACACACATAGACTATCCCACCCACAATGATCCCACAGATACGCTGACACACCTGATCCCACACTGATCCCACACTGATCCCACGACTGATCCACCGACTGATACCTCCACTGATCCCACACTGATCCCACAATGACCCACGCTGATCCACGCTGATCCACACTGATCCACCTGACCACATAATCCACACTATCCACACCGTCCACATGACAGACCCATGTGATCCACACTGACCTGATATCCCACTGATCCACGCGACCACAATGACCCACCTGCACCACGCTGATCCCACACTGATCCCACTATCCCCTGATCACCGATCCACAATATCCCACGCTGAACACTGAGCCCACACCTAATCCCACGCTGATCCCGCTATACCACGCTGATCCCACTCTGATCCCACGCTGATCCCACACTGATCCCACGCTGATCCCACGCTGATCCACGCAATCCACATGATCACGCTATCCACCTGATCCCACACTGATCCCAGATCATCCCACGCGATCCACACTGATCAACTGAATCCACAATGATCCCACGTGATCCACGTGATCCCACAATGATCCCAATATCCACACTATTCCCAGTGATCACATATCCACGTATCACATGATCCCGCGCTATCCCACGCTATTCCACACTGACCGTGATGATCCCACACTGATCCCACAATGATCCCACAATGATCCCACACTGATCCCACGCTGATCCCACGGCTGAATCCACACATGATCCCACCAACTGATCCCACTGATCCCCAGTGATCCCCAATGATCCCACGCTGATCCACAATGATCCCGCGCTATCCCAACGTGATCCCACCATCCTGATATCCAGACTGATCACATGATCCCACACTGATCCCGCGATCCACCTGATCCACGCTGATCCACATGATTCCCACCACTGATCACATGATCCCACGCTGATCCCACACTGATCCCACACTGATCCCACGCTGATCCCACGCTGATCCCACACTGATCCCACGCTGATCCCACTGATCCCACGCTGATCCCACGCTGATCCCACGCGATCCACGCTGATCCACACGATCCACGCTGATCCCACGCTGATCCACACTGATCCCATCGAATGATCCACCCTGATCCCACACTGATCCCACACTGGATCCCCAATGATCCCACGTGATCCACGCTGATCAATATCCCACAATGATCCCACAGAAGTCCACAGTATCCCACAATGATCCCACCATGATCCCACAATGATCCCACGCTCATCCACGCTGATCACCACATGATCCGTTGATCCCACACTGATCCCACATGATCCACAAATGATCCCACAGATCCCACTGATCCAACTGATCCACAATGATCCCGACCACATGATTCCCACACTGATCCCACGGCTGATGCCACAATGATCCCACACAATGATCCATCACCCCAATGATCCACTATATGACCCACGCTGATCCACACTGATCCCACAGATCCCACACTGATCCACAATGATCCCACATGATCCCACCTGATCCCACTAATGATCCCACATGATCCCCATGATCCCACTGATCCCGCTAATCCACTGACCCACTGATCCCACACTGATCCCACTATCCAATGACCATGTCCAGTGATCCACATGTCACGCTGATTTCCACCTATCCACATGATCCCAATGATCCCACGCTGATCCCACACTGATCCCACGCTGATCCCACACTGATCCCACATTGATCCCACACTGGTCCCACGCTGATCCCACCCCTGTCTCTGTCCCCGCAGTGCCTCCTCCGGCTCCGTCACCCTCTCGGTGATCACCTGCTCTCGCTGCATGAAGGTAGCTTGGGGTTGTGTCACCAGCTCCATATCTGCCGCTCCAGATCCCGACGGCTCCGTGCCCACGTCCCCCCGCAGGATGCTGACGCGCAGCCAGGACCCGGGCTCCGAGCAGGTACAGCCCGGCGTGTCTGCCTGCTCCAGCGGGCACTCGGCGTCGGCTACGGCTCCAGATCCCAGGCTGAGCTCATCCACATCCCGTGGGCACGGCCTTGGGGTGGGGAGGGTCTGTGTGGGTGGTTGAGGGTGTGGAGGTGAGACCTGGTGACCAGAGGAGCTCCATGAATTCCCTTTTTTTGCATGAATTCCCTTTTTTCCATGAATTCCCTTTTCAGTGACCCTTTTCCTGATCCTCTGTTTCGATGTCCCTTTTCAGAACCCTGTTTACCCATGAACTCCCTGTTTTTCCCTGAATTCATTTTTTCCATTAATTCCTTCTTCATGAACTCCCTTTTCCCCATGAATTCCCTTTTCTGTGAACTCCCTTTTTCCGAATGCCCTTGTATCTATGAACCTCTGTTTTTCCCTGAATTCCTTTCTCTATTCCCTTTTCTGTGAATTCTGTTTTTCTGTGAACTCCCTTTTCTCCATAAATCCCCTTTTCGCACAAATTCCCTTTTTCCCATGAACCCATTTTCTCATAAATTCCCTTTTTCCCATTAATTCCCTTTCCCATAAATTCCCTTTTTCCCATTAATCCCCTTTTCCCATTAATCCCTTTCCCTAAAATTCCTTTTTCCCATGGATCCCTTTTCCTAAATTCCCTTTTTCCCATAATCCCCTTTCCCATGAACCCCATTTTCCCATGAATCCCCTATTTCCATGAACTCCCTTTCCCCATGAACTCCCCGTTTTCCCATGAATCTTCTATTCCCATAAACTCCCTTTTTCCCGCGAATTCCCTTTTCTCCCTTCATTCCCCTTTTCCCATGAATCCCCTATTTCCTATAACTCCCTTTTTCCTATGAATCCCCTTTTCCCATAAACTCCCTTTTCCCCACGAATCCCTTTTCCCACGAATCCCTTTTCCCATGAATTCCTTTTCCCATGAATCCCCTTTTCCCATGAATCCCTTTTCCCATGAATCCCCTATTCCCATAAACCCCCCGTTTTTCCCACAAATCCTTTCCCACAAACTCCCCATTTCCCCCCAGCAGCACGAGAAGAGCCCATCCCCGGCCGTGTCGCGCCCGCGGGGTTGGGATTCCCGGCTCCCTGGACCGGGGCGAGCTGGAGGTGACGAGCCCGGCGCTGCGGAGCCGCCCCGTGACGCGGAGCATGGGCCAGGGCGACACCATGGAGTGCCATCGAGCCCCGTGCGCCGTCCAAGCGGGCACGGCTCTGCTCCTCCAGCAGCTCGGTGAGCCGGGGCACAGTTTGGGCACAGGGAGGGTTTTTTTGGGCTCTGCCGCGTCCCTTTTGTCAACTCTCATTCGCAGGACGCGGCCGTGAGGAGTTTTTTCCACCCCAGCTCGCAGCACCGCGATTGGTGTCCCTGGGTGAGCAGCGAGGAGGAATTCCAGGATGATGGCACGGATAAGGAGCCCGGGAAGGCCGGGCCAGGATGGGAATTGGTGCTCAGGAGGCTCTCTGGTATCCGGAAATGTGACACGGTGCCCGAGGCAGAGCCTGTGGTGAGCGGCTCAAACGGGAACGGTGCCCAGCAAGTGGGAATTGGGGATGGACGGGCTCTGTTTGGGGTGAGCACAATCACAGCTGGGGAGAAGGACAAAGTGGAGAGCCTGGAGCTTGTCAGTGCGGGTCACATCCATCTGTCCGTCTGTCGTTCCATACCAGCTACCATCCATGTCCATCCATCCATCCATTCCATCCACCTCTCCATCCCTGTCCATCCATCATCATCATCCATCGTTCTCATCCATCTCCACCATCATCCATCCATCCTCCATCCATCCCATCCATCCATCCCATCCATCCATCCATCCAATCCATCCATCCATCCATCCATCCATCCATCCATCCCATCCATCCATCCATCCATCCATCCATCATCCATCCTTGATCCATCCCTTCCATCCATCCATCCATCCATCCATCCATCCATCCATCCATTCCATCCACAATCCATCCATCCACCCCATCCATCATCCATCCATCATCCCTGTCCATCCATCCATCCATCCATCCATCCCTGTCCATCACATCCGTCCCTGTCCATCCATCCATCCCTCCATCCATCCCTCCATCCATCTTCCATCCATCCATCCATCATCCATCCTCATCCATCCATCATCATCCATCCATCCATCCCTGTCCATCCATCCATCCTATTCCATCCTCCATCTCCATCCATCCATCCCTGTCCATCCATCACCCTCCATCCATCCATCCTTCCATCCATCCATCCATCCATCCATCCATCCCTCCATCCTCCATCCATCCATCCATTCATCCATCCATCCATCCTCCCTTCCATCCATCCATCATCCATCCATCCATCCATCCATCCATCCCTCCACCATCCATCTCATCCATCATCCATCCATCCATCCATCATCATCCATCCATCCTCCATCCATCCATCCATCCATCCTGTCCCATCCATCCTCCTCATCCATCCATCCATCCATCCATCTCCCATCCATCCATCCATCCATCCATTCCATCCATCCAATCATCCATCCATCCATCCGTCCATCCTCCATCCCACTCCAGGCTGTACCAGATCTGCTCAAGGCTCCCATAAACACCATCCATCCCTCAGCATCACCCAGGATCCCATTCCATCCCATTTTCCACGCGATTCCTGGCAGCTTCAGATTTCTTGTGGGTGCAGAGCTGAGCCTCAATTCCCTCACTGAGGAGCTGTGGAGCCTCCCTGACTCGTTCCTTCCTTGGGTCCTCCTCAGCTCCTTTGTTTTCTGGGCTGGGGAGCATGAGTTCTGTCCAGTTTTTTGTGGTGATTTTGTGGGATTTGTGTCCAGTAGGTCCCTTCCAGCAGGACATGTCCCTGCCATCAGTGATCTTTAAGGCTTTCCAAACCGACCCATTCCTGATTTTGTAATTGGCTCTGCCGTGTGCCAGGAAAGCTCCAGATGGTCCAGTGGGATCAGTCACGAGTCAGAGACACCAGACCCAGCTGGAGCAGGATGTTGAGTCCTTTTTGGGCTTTCCTGCTTTTTGGAGTCTATTCCTGCTTTTTTGAGTCCATTCCTGCCTTTTTGAGTATTTTCCTGCTTTTGGGGTCTCTTCCTGCTTTTTGGGGTCTCTCCTTCTTTTTGGGGTCCCCTCCTGCTTTTTGGACTTCTTTCCTGCCTTTTGGGGTCCTTCCTGCTTTTTTGGGGTCTCTTTCTTCTTTTTGGAATATTTTCCTGCTTTTTGGAATCTTTTCCTGCTTTTTGATCTTTTCCTGCTTTTTTGAATTCTTTCCTGCCTTTTGGGTTCCTTCCTGTTTTTTGGAGTCCCTTCCTGCTTTTTGGAGTATTTTTTTTTTTTGGAATCTTTCCTGCTTTTGGGGATCCTTTCCTGCTTTTTGAAGTCCATTCCTTCCTTTTGGGTCTCTTCCTGCTTTTTGGGATCCATTCCTGCTTTTTGGAGTTCCTTCCTTGTTTTTGGAGTCCTTTCCTGCTTTTTGGATCCATTTCCTCTTTGGGGTTCCTTCCTCCTTCTTAGGTCCCTTCCTGCTTTTTGGAGTCCCTTCTTCTTTTTGGAATATTTTCCTGCTTTTTGATGTCCATTCCTTCTTTTTTGAGTTCTTTCCTACCTTTTGAGGTCCCTTCCTACTTTTTGGGGTCCCTTCCTCCTTCTTTCTCTCTGTCTCCCTGCCCTCCCTGCAGTTACCAAGCTGAGATAACAAAAACCAGGATCACATCCCTATCCTGTCAGCAGCCAGGATATTCTGGGATGCATTTCCCCCTCAGTTTCTCCTCGTGGCCATTCCAGATCCTTGACCTCGCTTTTTTTCCCCTTTTCTCACAGCCTCTCAGAGAAATCCTGCAAAGTTTTCCGCATTTTCCGCCAGTGGGAGAGCATGAACTCCTCCTGAGCAAACCCGTGGAGCTCCGAGCTCTCCGCGGATCCCACGGAGCTCCGCGCCTCGGGGAGGGGATCCCGTGGAGCTCCACGCTGCGCTGGGATCCCATTCCCCGCTGCCTTCACAAAGTGCTGCCATTTTTGGGGCCGGGCTGTGTTGAGGGGACGTTCTCACCTCTCCCCCTCGAGGTGTCCTTCGCGTCCAGGTGACGCCAGGTGGGAATAAACATTTCATTTTTGTTGTTTTTCTTTGGTCTCCGTGCCGTGTGTGTGAGTCTGGGTTTTGCTTCTTGTTTTTGGGGATTCCTCTTTATGTTTCCCTTTTCCTTTCCCTATTTCCCACACCCATTTTTTTTTTTTTATTCCATTTGCCTTCCCTTTGGTCTTGGATGATTTTGGGGTGATAAATCCCCCGGGATGGAAGGTGGGACAGCCAAAATTTGGGAGAGGTGATTTAGGACTTCCCTGAGAACGCTGCTGGGAAAGGGGGAGAAAAACCCCAAAAAGGAGACGCTGCTGAGTCATTTCCATCCTTGAGGATGGGTTTGGGAAAGGCTGAGATTCCCAAATAGCCTGGCAGGGCTGGATCTCCCTCAATCCCCCTCTGGATGTGGGTGAAGGTGCAGGAATCCATTATTTCTTTTATTTTGAGGGAAGAGCCTTCCTGCCTCAGTGCTGTCTCATCATTCCCTCGGAGAATTTTCCGTGCATGATTGCCTTTGGCTGCCAGGGCAGCATTTGGGATATTTCTCTGAATCCCTGGGAGCAGCAGGCAGGATGGGTGAATTCCCTTCTCTCCTATAATTACAGGGCCCTAACGAGGGGAGGGCTGTGGGTGGCATTTGGGTGCATGGTGATAGCCCCGACCCAAAGGGGTGAGGATGGGCTGGGATGGGCATGGAAGGGCCCCTTTTCCACCTACAGACCCCAAAATCCATGGTTTCCCCATTCCTTCCATCTCCATTCCCCATTTTTTGGGGTTTCCAGCAGCTCCCCAGGACTCCCCCAATTCCCCATCCGTGAATTCTGTGCCCTCCTCGTTCCCCCATCTCCATTTTGCTCCATGATCAAGGAGCCACCCCACAAATCATGGGGTGCCCCCATTCCAGGGTGACAAAGATCAGCCACACCCCTTGCACCCCAAATTTCCAGACCCAGGAGGGCTCAGGATCCCCAAAATTCCCTGGACACCCCAAATCCAAGATTTGGGTGTTGTGAGAGTGGCATTAAGGCTTTCCAAAAAGGAACAGGATGCTGAAACATCCCCTGTTGCAAAACGTTGGATATTACAATAAATATGATATTTAAATAGGATATAAAAATATAATACTATAAATAAAATATAATAATACATTAAAATAATTAAACATATAAAATACTATATTAAATAGTATTTACTATACATAAAAAGAAGATATTTAACATATAAAATACTATATTTAAAATAGATATAAAATATGAAAATACATATAAATAAAGATATTTAACATATAAAATACTATATTTAAATAGATAAAAATATGAAATACATATAAATAAGAATTTACATATAAAATACTATCTTTAAATAGATATTAAACATAAATACATAGAGATATTAACATATAAATACTATATTTAAATAGGATATTAAAACAAAAAAATGCATATAAATAAGATATTAACATTAAAATACTATTTTAAAATAGGATATAAAATATAAAATACATATAAAATAAGATATTTAACATATAAAATACTATATTTAAAATAGGATATAAAATTAAAATACATAGAAATATTACATAAAAATACTTATTTAAAATAGGATATAAACATAAAATATGCATATAAAAGAAGATATTTAACATATAAAAAACTATTTTAAAATAGATATAAAACTAAAAAAATATACAATAAGAAGATATTTAACATATTAAATGCTATATTTAAATAGATATAAAACATATAAAATACATATAAAATAAGATATTAAATAAAAAATACAAAAAAACAGAAGAAATTTTGGTAAAATCCTAATTTTCCCTGCCCAGTTCTCCTAATTATTTTGAACCAATCAGGGAATATCGTGGCCTGGAAATTTCTATCCCAAATTTCCAGCTGCTCTGCTCAAATAGAACCCAAATTCCGATGGAATGTGGGGCGTGGATTTGAGTCCCCTCAGGTGCTGTCACCTGCCTTTGCCAAACTCGGGGCGTGTCGGGGCGTTCAACACAGGAACTTTTTGGGATTCTTTGGCTCTGTCTCCTCCCCACGAGGGGAGGAAGCGCTGGGATAAATTTATGGGATGATACCGGGTCAGGAATGTGGGGTGGGGAGGTTTTGGCTGTCATCGTCCGGGTGGGTAAACTGAGGCAGCGGGAAATGCTTCGGCGGTGTCGCAGCGGAAATCCGGGACGGTGACTCCCGTTTTGGGGTCTGACAATCTGCCAAGTTCCTGCTTTGCATCCCATATCCCATCCCTGAGCCTGTGGGAATGGGAAAAGTGGAAAAAAGGAATAAAGGGAACGGTGGAGATGATGGGAATAGGGGGAGCCCACGGAATTGCAGAAAATATGGAAATGGGGAGGTTGTGGGATTGTGAGGCCCTGACGTGGGTGAACCCCATTTTTGGGGTGGGATTGTGACCCTGACATGGGTGGGCCCCATATTTTTTTGGGTGGCTCCCTGAGCCTGTGGAATGGAAAAATGGAAAAGGGGAATAAAGGAACAGTGGGGATTATGGGAATAGGGGGAGCTACGGGGAATTGCAGAAAAATGATGGAACTAGGGGAAGCCCTGATGTGGGTGGGCCCCATATTTTTTGGGATGGGGAATTGTCAGGCCCTAACATGGGTGGCCCCATATTTTTTGGGGTGGCTCCCTGAGCCTGGTGGGAACGGGAAAAGTGGAAAAAGGGGAATAAAGGGAACAGTGGGGATGATGGGAATAGGGGGAGCCACGGGGAATTGCAGAAAAGTGATGGAATAGGGGAAGCCCTATAGTGGCTGCACCCCATATTTTTTGGGATGGGGAATTGTGAGGTCCTGACTGGTGGGCCCATATTTTTTGGGTGGTCCCTGATCCTGGTGGAACGGAAAAGTGGAAAAAGGGGAATAAAGGGAACGTGGGATGATGGGAATAGGGGGAGCCACAGGGAATTGCAGAAAAATATGGAAATGAGGGATTGTTGTGGGGATTGGCCCTGACGTGGGCCCCATATTTTGGGGCTGAGAATTGTGAGGCCCTGATGTGGGTGGGCCCATATTTTTTGGGGTGGCTGCCTGAGCCTGGTGGGAAGGGGAAAAGTGGAAAAAAGGGGAAAAAGGGGGTGTCAAAATCCATGGGGAACAGTGGGGATGATGGGAATAGGGGCAGCCACGGGGAATTGCAGAAAAATGATGGAAATGCGGGAGCCGTGGGCAATTGTGAGGCCCTGACGTGGGTGGGCCCCATATTTTTTGGGGTGGCTCCCTGAGCCTGGTGAGAATAGGAAAAGTGGAAAAAGGGGAATAAGGAGAACAGTGGAGATGATGGGAATAGGGGCAGCCACGGGGAATTGCAGAAAAATGATGGAAATGGGGGAGGCCCTGATGTGTGTGCACCCCATACTTTTTGGGGTGGGGAATTGTGAGGCCCTGATGTGGGTGGGCCCCATATTTTTTGGGATGGGGAATTGTGAGGCCCTGATGTGGGTGGGCCCAATATTTTTTGGGGTGGCTTCCTGATCCTGGTGGGAACAGGAAAAGTGGAAAAAGGGGAATAAGGAGAACAGTGGAGATGATGGGAATAGGGGCAGCCACAGGAATTGCAGAAAAATGATGGAAATGGGGAGTGTGGGGATTGTGAGGCCCTGATGTGGTGCATCCCATATTTTTTGGGAGGGAATTGTGAGCCTGCTTGGGTGGCCCCATATTTTTTGGGGTGGCTCCCTGAGCCTGTGGGAAGGGGAAAAGTGGAAAAAAAAGGAATAAAGGAACAGTGGAGATGTGGAATAGGGGCAGCCATGGGGAATTGCAGAAAAATGATGGAAATGGGGGAGCTGTGGGGGATTGTGAGGCCCTGAGTGGGGCCCATATTTTTTGGGGCTGAAATGTGAGGCCCTGATTGGGTGCACCCCATATTTTTTTTGGGTGGCTCCCTGAGCTGTGGAATGGAAAATGGGAAAAGTGGAAAAAGGGGAATAAAGGGAACAGTGGGAATGATGGGAATAGGGGCAGCCATGGGGAATTGCAGAAAAATGATGGAAATGAGGGAGTTGTGGGGGATTGTGAAGCCCTGACGTGGGTGGGCCCCATATTTTTTGGGATGGGGAATTGTCAGGCCCTGATGTGGGTGTGCCCCATATTTTTTGGGGTGGTTCCCTGAGCCTGTGGGAATGGAAAAAGTGGGAAAAGGGGAATAAAGGGAACAGTGGAGATGATGGGAATAGGGGCAGCCATGGGGAATTGCAGAAAAATGATGGAAATGGGGGAGGTCCTTACGTGGGTGCACCCCATATTTTTTGGGTTTGGGAATTGTGAGGCCCTGACGTGGGTGCACCCATATTTTTGGGGTGGCTCCCTGAGCCTGATGGGAACGGGAAAATGGGAAAAAGGGAATAAAGGGAACGATGGGATGATGGGAATAGGGGCAGCCACGGGGAATTGCAGAAAAATGATGGAAATGGGGGAGGTCCTGACGTGAGTGCACCCCATATTTTTTGGTGGTTGGAATTGTGAGGCGCCTGATGGGTGGGCCCCATATTTTTGGGGTGGCTTCCTGAGCCTGGTGGAAGGGGAAAAGTGGGAAAAGGGGAATAAAGGAACAGTGGAGTTGATGGAATAGGGGCGCATGGGTTGCAAAAGATGAAAGTGGGGAGGCCCTGATGTGGCTGCACCCCATTTGAGGTGGGAATTGTGAGGCCTGATGTGGGTTGCCATATTTTTGGGGTGGCTGCCTGAGCCTGTGGAACGGGAAAAGTGGAAAAAAGGGAAAAAGGGGTGTCAAAACCATTGAGACAGTGGAGATGAGGGAATAGGGCAGCCACGGGGATTGCAAAAAATGATGGAAATGCGGAGCCGTGGGCAATTGTGGAACCCTGACTGGGTGGGCCCCATATTTTTTGGGGTGGCTCCCTGAACCTGGTGAGAATAGGAAAAGGGAAAAAGGGATAAGCAACAGTGGAGATGATGGAATAGGAGCCACGGGGAATTGCAGAAAAATGATGGAAATTGGGACGCACCTATGTGGGTGCACCCCATACTTTTTGGGTGGGGAATTGTGAGGCCTGATGTGGGTGGGCCCCATATTTTTTGGGATGGGGAATTGTGAGGCCCTATGATGGGCCCAATATTTTGGGGTGCTTCCTGATCCGGTGGAACAGAAAAGAGGGAAAAGGGGAATAAAGGAGAACAGTGGAGATGATGGGAATAGGGGCAGCCACAGGCGAATTGCAGAAAAATGATGGAAATGGGGGAGGTGTGGGGATTGTGAGGCCCTGATGTGGGTGCATCCCATATTTTTTGGGATGGGGAATTGTGAGGCCCTGATGTGGGTGGGCCCCATATTTTTTGGGGTGGCTCCCTGAGCCTGGTGGGAAGGGGAAAAGTGGAAAAAGGGGAATAAAGGGAACAGTGGAGATGATGGGAATAGGGGCAGCCATGAGGAATTGCAGAAAAATGATGGAAATGGGGGAGCGTGGGGATTGTGAGGCCCTGACGTGGGGGCCCATATTTTTTGGGGCTGAGAATTGTGAGGCCCTGATGTGGGTGCACCCCATATTTTTTTTGGGGTGGCTCCCTGAGCCTGTGGGAATGGGAAAAGTGGGAAAAGGAAAAAGGGGAATAAAGGGAACAGTGGAATGATGGATAGGGGCACCATGGGGAATTGCAGAAATGATGAAATGAGGGAGTTGTGGGATGTAAGCCCTACGTGGGTGGGCCCCATATTTTTTGGGATGGGGAATTGTGAGGCCCTGATGTGGGTGTGCCCCATATTTTTTGGGGTGGTTCCCTGAGCCTGTGGGAATGGAAAAAGTGGGAAAAGGGGAATAAAGGGAACAGTGGAGATGATGGGAATAGGGGGAGCCACAGGGAATTGCAGAAAAATGATGGAAATGGGGGAGGTCCTTACGTGGGTGCACCCCATATTTTTTGGGTTTGGGAATTGTGAGGCCCTGACGTGGGTGCACCCCATATTTTTTGGGGTGGCTCCCTGAGCCTGATGGGAACGGGAAAAGTGGAAAAAGGGGAATAAGGAGAACAGTGGAGATGATGGGAATAGGGGCAGCCATGGGGAATTGCAGAAAAATGATGGAAATGGGGGAAATCCTTACGTGGGTGCACCCCATATATTTTGGGTTTGGGAATTGTGAGGCCCTAACATGGGTGGCCCCCATATTTTTTGGGTGGCTTCCTGAGCCTGGTGGGAACAGGAAAGTGGAAAAAGGGGAATAAAGGAACAGTGGAGATGATGGGAATAGGGGAGCCACGGGGAATTGCAGAAAAGTGATGGAAATAGGGGAAGCCCTATGTGGCTGCACCCCATATTTTGGGATGGGGAATTGTGAGCCCTGACGTGGGTGCACCCCATATTTTTTGGGATGGTTCCCTGATCCTGGCAAAGTGGAGATGGGGGAATGAGTGGAGCATCAAAATCCACGGGGGAAAAGGGGAAATGCAGGGAATAATGGGAAAACGTTGGCCCTGATATGGGTCCATCCCATATTTTATGGGGTGGTTCCCAAACCATGGTGGGAAAATGGAAATAGGGGAATAAAGGCACTGTCAGAATCCACGGGGAGACGCGGGGAATGGGGGCAAAATGAAGAATTTTGGAAAACCATCGCAAAGGGAGGACCTGGAGTTGTGGGGCCTCGACGGGGCCTCGAACCCGCGGCTCCTCCATAATTTTTGCCTCCGCCTCTCCCCTCAGAACTACAACTCCCAGCATGCCCCGCGGCCGGCGGAGCGTTGCGGGCGCGGCCAATGGAGCGCCGTGGGGCGGTGACGTCACCGCGGGTGACGTCAGGGGTCCAGAGAGAGGCTGGGGCAGAGGCGCCGGAGCGGCTGAGGGAGCGACGACGGCGGATCTCTCTCATT
>VKON01001394.1:0-32536 GCA_009741485.1 Malurus cyaneus samueli
CGTTTATCCCGAGCCTGTTATCCCAGCTCCGTATCCCCAGTCTCCGTTATCGCGAGCTCCGTTATGCCGTTCACTCGTTGCCGGTTCAGCGTATCCCGTTCAGTGCCTTATCTCCGGGCTCACGTTATCCCTGGGGTTTCCCAAAAAAGCCCCCCGTTAATCCGAGCCCCGTTAGCTCGTTCAGCTCGTTATCCACCGACTCGGCGTTTCCCGTTCAAGCCGTATCCGGTTCAGCCGTTATCCCGTTCACGTTATCCTCCGTTATCGCTCGTTCAGCTCCGTTACCCGGTTCAGCGCTCGCTTCGCTCTCGCTTTGGTGTTTATTTTGATAAATAAACGGGTTGTTCTCTGCCCTGTTTATAGCGCTGCTGAGGCTCCGTCGTGGGGAAGGGCTGTCAGCACAGAATCCCAAGAGAAAAGCAGCTCCAACCTGCCTCTAATCCTCTGATTATTTAAGTATTAATTAAATATTAATGGTTCATAAACGGGACAAAACTAGCAGAATCCCAAACTGATTGGTTGGAAGGACCCAAAGCAGGACACCTCCCACTGTCAGCTGTTCCATGTCCAGCCTCGACCTTTGTGGGCGCTAGTCGTTGGACAATCCAACATTTGATAAAACCATTGAAAGCAAATCTAGCCCAAAAGTGCTTGAATGACCGCCCTAAAATCAACTGGTCTATTTATACAACTCACAATGAACTGTTTCCTTCTAAGGACAGGAGATTTACAAAGTTTAACGCAACGGCCCCAACCTTTCGAGCTACACTGAAAACTTTCAAATCCACGGTGCCAGAGGTAATAATAAATTGAATTAATTAATATTTCTGACACTGTCTTCTCCGCCTTCAAGTCAGATGGAAGCGATAAGTTACTGGAGAGTAAAATATCAATCTTGCAATGCAGGTTGTTGAAAATACAATAGCGGAGGAAGAAGGATAAATAAGAGGAGAAATTGTTAAGAACAGTAAACAAAGTCTTAGCCAGTGGGATTGTTTACAGAGAAGTAGAGTGATAAAGTGAGTATTAAAGTATTCACAGTTGTTATGGGTTTAGCAATTCACTCCCAGGCCCTGAATTTTGAGTTGATCTGAATAAAATTCTGAGCAAGCAGTCCAAGACCCTGCTGGCCTTAAAACACCTTTGCGTTCTGGGGCAGAAAAAAAAAGAAAAAAACTTCCTCCCCTCTGGCCATGAATGTGTCTGTGGAAGAAAAATCTTTCTGTGATGAAAATTGAATAATCTTCATATAGTTCATGTGTATCTGTATAGAACAATTTAGTCTTTGATATGTTCTATGTTGTATTTTAATTTTCCATCTTTACCAGGGTTGAGCAGCTCTCTGTTGATGCCTTGTTGTACGCCTTCACAGCAATCTCAGCATGATTAAATTTTTTTTTGGACACATGAACTGTTGCTTTGAATATGCCGATTGTTTTTGCTGTCCTTTATCTTCTGTACTCTGGTGCATCCTGCACACTAGTCCACGTTTGTAATTCCTGTACTGATATTTCAGCTTAATTTAAGAACTGCTGGCAGAAGAGACAACATCCGAGAAGGCTCAGGTCCGGCTGTCTTAAAACTGACTCAGCCTTGTGAAGCCTTCGGTCCAGAACATTTTGTAAACTGAGCTCTGACCTCATCTGGAGGGATCATTAGAATAGGGGACATACCGCATTTGTGAGTTTCTATATTGGGAATGCCTAGATAGCATAGACTAATTCCTGAAACTATAAACTTGATCTATTGGGAATCCTATATGATTCTAATTCCTGAAAACCTATAAACTTGTATCTATTGGGGACAGTCCTAGGATAGATATGCTAATCCTGAACCTATAAAACTTGTATTATGGGGAATCCAGATAGATATGCTAATTCCTGAAACCTATAAACTGGTACCCGTGCGTAACGGGTGCAATTCTGTGCCATCAATTGTGATCCTGGGAATCCAAATCCCCGAGGAAAACCCTTTTATCCCTAAAACTTGATTGCTGTCATTATTAAAAACAGAAGCACCCTTGGAAACTTTTTAATTCGATTCTGTTTTTCCCTGCAGGTGGCACGCAGAGCAGCAGTGCTGGATTCCAGGAATCCCTGCCTGGCAGAGCAGCTCACACCGTGCTGGAGGACTGGCAGAGGGACAGGATGGTGACAGGAGCACCACCAGAGCTGCAGGGACACAAAAGACAATCCCATCCCTCCGACAGCTGCTGTCCTCTGTCACAACCTCCACACCTTCTTTGGGGACATTTCCCACCTCAGGATTGTGACACACGTTCCCCTCTGTGCAGCTCCACGGTTGAGAAGAAATCAGAGATGTTTTGTCTGAAAATTTGGGGTTTTTTTTTGTGTTTCCTTTTATTGTTACTCTTTTTCTTTAAACAACCACAAGGACAATCCCTTGTCCTCCTGACAGGCTGCCTGTCCTCTGTCACAACTCCAACCTTTTTGGGGACACTCCCACCTCAGGGATGTGACAACATGTTCCCTCTGCCAGACTCCACATTGAAAAAATCAGAGATTAATTAAATTCTTTTGTTTTTTATTGTCCTTTCTGAAATGGGCCGGCGCTTTTTCGCGTTTTTTGCTGTCTGTTTGTTATTCTTTTTTTCTTAAAAAACGCACAACGGACCATCCCTGTCCCCTGTCACAACCTCACATCCTTCTTTGCGGCGACCATTTCCCACTCAGCACTTGTGACAAACGTTCCACCTCTGCCCAGCCATTTGAGAAAATCAAATAATATTTTTTTTTTTTCTGAAATAGTTGGTTTTTTATTTGTGTTCCTTTACTTTTTACTCTTTTGTTTTCTTTAAAGAAACCTACAAGGACAATCCCTGTCCTCCTAAGCTGCTCCCCTGTCACAACCCCTCACCCTTCTTGGGGAATTTCCCACCTCGAGGATGTAACATCTTCCCCTCTGCCCAGCGTCACACTGAAAAATAATCAAGATTTCTGAATGCTGGTTTTTGTTTGTGTGTTTTCTTCTGTTTTTATCTTTTGCTTAAAAACACAAGGACACCCTGTCCCCACAACCTCCACCTCTTGGACATTCCCCACTCGCAACTTTGTGACACACGTCCCCCTCTTGCCCAGCTCCACATGAAAAAATCCAGAGATAATATTTGTTAAGGTCACGACTGATTTCTGAAATGTGAAAAAAAGGAAAATTAAAAAAATTCTGAGTTGAAAAAAATGAAAATTAAAAACTTGAAGAATTGGAGTTCTGCCTTCTGTAGTAGTGAAGATGTTTCTCGGGAAAAGCAGATCCTGTTTGAATGATCCAGCACTGTCTGAAGTGTCATCTTTATAGTGATTGAGAAAAGTTGCTAAATTTGTAGAAAATGAAATATGCTCTTCCCAGTCCATCATTGCTTAAACTGATAATGGGAGCTTTGCCTTTAGTGATTGTTAATGAAATTCGGTCACCTTGAAAGTGGGAATGGATGTTCAGCTGTTCACCGAGAGCAAGTGTGCGCTAGGAGTCAGTCACTGGAAATTTGGCATGGAAAAACCCCGAGAAAGAAAACCAACCTTGTCTGATTAGAAGGGAGTTCTTGCGTGCCTGCCAAATCTCAGGGCTGGCTGATCTTTCATAACAATTTGCTGGGCTGTGTGAAAAACAACAGTTTCGTCTGGTACGTTTTTTGTTTCCTAGTGTTTGTGTTTTTTTTTTTTTGTTGTTTTTTGTTTGTTTTGTTGTTTTGGGTTGGTTTTTTGTTGGTTTGGTTGGTTGGGGTTTTTTTGTTTTCTTTCGTTTGGTTTTGGTTTGGTTGGTGGTTTGGTTTGGTTTGGTTTGTTGGTTTTTGTTTTTTCTTTTTGTTTTTGGGGTTTTTGGTTGGTTTGTTTGTTTGTCGGTTTGGTTTTTTTGTTTTTTTGGTTTGTTTTTTTGTTTGTTGGTTTTGATTTTCTTTTTTGTTTTGTTTGTTTGGTTTGGTTTGTTGGTTGGTTTTTTGTTGTTTGGTTGTTTGTTGTTTGGTTGGTTGTGTTTTGTTTTTTTTTTTGGTTTTTGTTTTATTGTTGTTTGGTTGGTGGTTTTTGTGTTTTTTTTGTTTGTTTTGTTTGGGTTGTTTTTTTTTTTTTTTGTTTTGGTTGGTTGGTATTGGTTTGCTTTGCGTTTGGTTTTTTTGTTTGTGTTTTTTTTCTTTGTTTTTACTGCTTTTTCTTCTAACACAAACCGCCACCATGTATCCTGAACCAACCTATGATAATGCGAATAGGCGAGACCATGCCTGAACTTGGCCTTTTGATTAGATGCTTGCTGGGCGGTAACCGGGTGCGATTTGTTGCTCGCTGAGTGCCGTTCGGGCGTGCAGCGTGGAGGACTCCGGGGGTTGCCGGGGTCTTCCGGTGTCTCCCGTGCTTCTGGCGGTCCCGGTCCGGCCGGCGCCCCCGCTCGGTGGGACCGCGCTCCCGGCATTTCCCAGCCCTAGCCGCCCCGGGTGGGCAACCGCGCCTGCAGACCGGAAGCTCTTCACCGAAGAAATCATTTATGTTTTTGGAAAACCCATCCAATCAGCTTCCTCCGGGATTGCAGCCGGGATTGCGGGAGGAAGTGGCGCTTCCGGGCGGTTCCAGAGCTTCTCACACGCTCAATCCTGCCCCATACAATGCGACGATCCTGGCGCTCCGGAAGAATCCCCAAACCCCTCAAATCTGCGGCGGCCACGAAAACGTGCGCGGTCGACTGTCCGAGTCGCCTGAAGTCCCGAGTCCCATCCCTCGAGCAAAGTGAACCTTTCTCTGGGATCGAATTCTCTGACCGTTAGCCCGGCGGGCTGATGCTGTCATCGATGCCCGGCCCCTTTCGCTGCTGTTGCCGAGGCTAGTTTCAGGAGGGTGAGAGTGGCCATTCTGTCTAACTGGCCTCTATATTTTGCTTTGTCCCTTACAGCTTCTAGACACTATGCACGTGCCGTACGCGCCTCGAGGCGCCACCATGTGTAATGCTTGAACCTTCCTGTGTACCCTCTGATATTCCAGGTAACGCTTTAGGAATTCCTGTCTGGCAGGAGATGAGGCCACATCCTAATAGAAGGTGCGTCAGTGTTGCCCTGCTTCAACTCACACGCGCACGTCGCACACTCTCGATCCAACCACCTTCCTGCCTTAAAACCTGGCTCTGCACCCATCTGGGGGGGATTCATCTACATAGGGGGCATCCTGTCGTGAAATTACCCTTATTGGGGAATCCTAGAAGATACGCTAATCCTGAGAACCTATAAAACGTGTATCTTATGGGAACCCAGATAATATCTAAATTCCTGAAATCTATAAACTTGTATCTATTGGGGAATCCTAGATAATAGCTAATCCTGAACCTATAAAACTTGTACCCGTGCTGTACACGTGTGTCATCTTGCCACTCAAGTGGTGCGCCATCCTGGATCCAATCCGAGGTAAAACCTTTTTATCCCTCTTTAATCCACATCCTGTGCATTTACAAAACTGCCCCTTTCCAAGGCATACAACACTGTGCTCTAGCGAGTCTTACGAGAGGCGCCTTACATCCAGTAGAGATAGCTCAACAGGACGTATGATAGCAGTTGACACCTTCGCAGCTTGAACCAGCCCGGCTGAAGCTGTTTTCCATGGCCATTCCTGCCACAACACTGTGGGCTTCACTGAAGTTTTTGGAGCTGAGGTGGTGCATTGTACTTGGAGCAATCTCCATGGCGAGGTAACGCATAGGGTGTGAAATCCCAAACAGTGCGGGATGTCGTGTCTGCTGAACAACTAGTCCAATCCCACAGGCTGCAGGCTGAGCTGTTCTCAGTTTGAGGCCACTGTTTTTCACCGCACAGGCGAACTTGCGCCAAGCCCTGCTCACCCTCTCACGTGTTCCTGCGGCCGTGGCATTATGCATGCTACTGTGTTGAGACGGGAGCTAAGGATTTAATAGGATCAGGTTTAATCGCGCCGAGCAGCCAAAATAATCAATCACCTTTGCGTGGAAAAACAGTGATCTGACCCTTGCCACCATGCCACATCTCATCGAGGCACGATTAATTGAAGCTTAATGCTTCAAAGAACGTGGCTTCAAGTATAGATATAAATGCCCGTTGGCGTCTGTAGATCTCTGGGATTCTGCCTCTGCCCAGCCCTGCTCACACCCACACATTTGGCTCAAACCTGTCCTGTTCTGACTTGAATATCCAGATCTAAATTGTTAAGAAAAAGATGGGAATCTGCAGTGCCCTGGCTCTGATGTTCTCCACATGGAGAGGGAGGCACAGAGGTGGGTCTCCTGCTCTGCCCACGACCCCGCGGCCAGCTGCCAGTTCTGCTGTCCTGCTCTAAATTAGGGCTGTTTTCTAATGGTATTGTGGTGCTTGTCCTCTATTGTTGCTGATATTGTTAGTCTATCAGCTCTTATGTTAGAGAAAGTTAAACAACTTCCTGTAACTGTACATTAGTCGAGACGCTCTGGTTGTTGGTGATGTCCACCCCCTTCAAGGACCTATGGGCGGAAACGGGACAGCCACACACACGTTTTTTTTGGAGGCCTCTCCTTCGGGTAGCGTGGAAAAGAACTCGACTCTCTGGACTGCTCCTTTTTCTCCCTTCTTTGACTTGTTTTCTCGAATTGTTTTTTTGCATCTTAGAATTGGAGGATTTTTCTCTCCATGGGCATGATCGCGGTCGTAGGAAGACTCCTTCTGTGAACTATTCGAGAGAGTTACTCGTTGCTCCAACCTCATCTCTCCGTGAGCTGAATTCCACGGGTTATGGGAAGAGAAAGGCTTTGTGGGATCTAACAGCTGATTCCACAGGATTTTCTTTTTGCTCTGTCTATACAATTCACATAAAATAGTTTTTCTCCTGTTCTTTCAACCTTCCTTCTCCCTGCTGGAAAAGTTGTCTCTTAGGACCCGGGTGGAAAAAGAGGAGGGCCAGAATTGCAGATCTCCTGGTTCACAGTGGTATCTTGGATGTTTTCGCCACTGCTCCCGCGCAGAAGATTTGCAGATCTCCCCTGTCTAGCGGACCATGATTGGGTTATGGTTCGCCACTGCTCCCCCATAGCCAGAATCTGAGATCTCCCTGGTCACACCAGTGATTTGGGGTGTTCCCCGCTGCTCCCCCGAGCCAGAATTGCACATCTCCCCAGTCACAGCAGTGATTTGGGATGTTCCCTGCTGCTCCCCCGAGCCAGAATTGCAGATCTCCCCGGTCACACCAGTGATTTGGGATGTTCCCCACTGCTCCCCCGAGCCAGAATTGCAGATCTCCCTGGTCACACCAGTGATTTGGGGTGTTCCCCACTGCTCCCCCGAGCCAGAATTGCAGATCTCCCCGGTCACAGCAGTGATTTGGGGTGTTCCCCGCTGCTCCCAGTCCCTGCCATGCTGGAGGGGTCCCCGCAGAACCCGGTGGCTCAGCTGCCCTTGGCTCTGTCTGTCCCCGTGCTGCTGCTGCCTCTCTGCATATTGCAAGCTCATTCTGATGTGCGCTAATGCTATTATCCTGCAGAAATTGAAATCAAGTCTGAACCTATAATGTTTCACTGGGAGGGAATTGGGGTTATATATTCCTGTGTACAGCAGCATTCTATTTCAGTCATAGCATTTAATTATGATTGGTGTGTTAGTGCCCACCAGAGCATAACAAATTGTCATTATGTTATTCTGCTGAGTCTAATTTAATTGGCAAGTTGTCACAAAAGCAATTATCCATCATTTATTTTGTTGCCATAACCACATCTTGGAGAGCACCTGCTGTCTGAAGTGGAAAGGCTCTGCAGTCTCTTGGTCCTGGATTTCTTCCACTTGCCTGACACAAAGACACCATTTCCTCCTTTTATTTAAAAATATGTTCCTCATTTCCCAGCGTGGGCTCCTGTGCAGGGAAACTCTGGAGGAACTGCTGGGGACAGTTCCTGCTGGGACATCCCAGGCCTGGGGTGGTTGGGATTCCCTCTGGACACTTGGAACCAGCCCAGGACAGGACTGGAGTCGTGGTCAGGGGTGGGAGCCTCTCCTCACTTTGGGAAAGCTGAGATGAGCTGAGGAGAGAAAGTTTGAAATGAGACATTCCCTGCCCGCAGTGAATGAATCTCTCGGCTTCTTGTGAATCATTTTGGGGGAAAAGGGTGAGGGGAAAGAGCCTTGAGCTGTTGGTGGATTATTTTGGTGTCTGAATGCACAGAGTTGGGTAGAGTGTGCACAGAGGAGTTTGGAGGAGCAGAAGGGCTGCAGAGCTCAGCCCTGGGGCTCTCAGTTAAGGAGAAAGCACCCAGTGTTTGCCGTGGGTGCTGTCCATCAGCAGCTGCTCCCAGAGCCTCTGGAACCCATCTCAATGTTCCCAGAGCCACTGGAACCCATCCCAATGTTCCCAGAGCTGCTGGGATCCATCCCCGAAATCAAGGCAGGAAGGAAATAACCCCCAAAAAATAGACAAAAAAACCCAAAAAATAGACAAAAACAAAAGAAAACAAACAAAAAAAAAAAAAAAATAACCACAACCCAAAAAAAAACCAAAAAAAAAAAAGAAAAACCAAAAAAAAAAAAAAAGAAAAAAAAAAGGCAATCAGGAACAAACCCTCTCTCTGTGTCTTAACTACGCAATCATTTTTCCTCATTAGCAGCTATCAAACTCACTCAGAGGGGAAAATCAGACAGGCGGGGAGGAGTAACTCACAAAACAGAATCAGAAAGATTTTTCATTTATTTACACATTTATCACAGTGACTCACAGGCCTTGAGTTCACGAGTCTGCATCAGCCTTGCAGGATTTCGGGACGCAATCTCCCAAATCTCAGAAGTGAACGGGTCACGGCCACGTGCCATCTCGGGAAGGAGAAAATCAGCACTTTGGGGTTGTTCTCGGCAAGGCTGAGATTGCTTTGCCTGTTGGATTAGGAGGAATCGCTAATCTCCCCTCGCCAGGCTCCCAATCTCTCCGGAGCACAGATGCGTTATCGGGACCTGCTCAGTGCCACACGGCTATGGCAGGGGGCGATTCCGATCTGGAGCAGAGCATGGTCAGAGGTCGGAACATTGGATGGTTCCAGTGGTTCTGGAGAGGGGTGTCAGTGTCCTGAAATGATGGATCAGTACATGGAGAAGTGTGACCCAGAGGTTGGACATGATGATCCTAGACGGTTCTGGAACATTGAGGTGACCAGCCTCTGGGAGCAGTGGTGGTTCGAGGGACATCTGGATCAGTGGTGAATGGATCCCAGAGGCTCTGGGAGCAGTGGGATGGATCCTAAGGCTCTGGAGCACTGGATGACCGTGGCTCTGAACCAGTGGGGTCAGTGCCGGGACATTGGGGTGGATCCAATGGCCTGAGCCAGGGGACTGGATCCAGCGGTTCTGGAGCAGTGGAGTATATCCAGTGGCTCTGAGGAGCAGGAGGGATGGATCCACAATGGCTGGAAGCAGTGGGATGTTCCAGCGAGTTGGGAGCAGTGGGTGGTTCGAGGGCTCTGAACAGTGAGATGGATATCGAGCAGTTGGCAGAGCAGTGTGGATTGGATCCCAGTCAGCTGGGACTCTGGAATGGGTATGTCAGCCTCAGGGATGGATGTCCATGGATCTGGAACATGGATGGATCCAGCTCTGGAACATTGAGATGGTTCCAGTGGCTCGGAACAGTGGAGTGATTGGGATTCCAGTGCTTGGAGCAGGGGGATGGATCCAGCAGCTCTGGAACATTGGATGGGAAGCAGTGTGCTGGAACATTGAGATGGTTCCAGAGGCTCTTGGGAGCACTGCGATGGACAGCACCACGGCAAACACTGGTGCTCTCCTAACTGAGAGCCCCTAGGGCTGACTCTGCGGCCCTTCTGCTCCTCAAACTGCCTATGGCACACTGCTACCCAACTCTGTGCGATTCAACACCAAAATAATCCACCAACAGCTCAAGGCCTTTCCTCACCTTTGCCCCACAAATGATTCACGAACGACGAGAGTTCATTTAGGGGCAGGGATCTCATTTCAAACTTTCTCTCTCAGCTCATCGCAGCTTTCCCAAAGTGAGGAGAGGCTCCACCCCTGACCACGATCCCAGACCTGTCCTGGGCTGGTTCCAAGTGTCCAGAGGGAATCCAAACCAACCCAGGCCTGGGATGTCCCAGCAGGAACTGTCCCAGCAGTTCCCCAGAGTTTCCCGCACAGGAGCCCGCCTGGAAATGAGGAACTATTTTTAAATAAAGGAGGAAATGGTTGTCTTTGTGTCAGGCAAGTGGAAGAAATCCAGACCAAGACTGCAGAGCCTTTCACTTCAGACAGCAGGTGCTCTCCAAGATTGTGTTATGCAACAAAATAAATGATGATAATTTTTGTGACAACTGCCAATTAAATTAGACTCGACAAATAACAATTAAGCAATTTTGCTGGTGGCACTAACACACCAATCATAAATTGCTATATGATAAGAATGCTGCTGACACAGGATAATATAACCCCAATCCTCCAGTGAAATTATAGGTTCAACTGATTCAATTTCTGCAGGATAATAGCATTAGCGCACATCAGAATGAGCTTGCAATATGCAGAGAGGCAGCAGCAGCACGGGACGACAGAGCCAAGGGCAGCTGAGCCACCGGGTTCTGCGGGACCCCTCCAGCATGCAGGACTGGAGCAGCGGAACACGCCCAAATCACTGCTGTGACTGGAGATCGCAATTCTGGCTCGGGAGCAGCGGGAAATCCCAATCATGGCTGCGGGGAATCTGCAATCTGGCCGGACAGCAGGAACATCCCAATCACTGGTGTGACCGGGGAGATCTGCAATCTGGCTCGGGGAGCATGGGAATCCCAATCACTGGATGTGACCGGGGAGATCGCAATTCTGCTCGGAGCAAGCAGTGAATCCCAATCACTGGTGTGACGGGGATAGTCGATTCGGCTCGCGGCATGACACCATCACTGGTGACGGGAATCCTGCAAGTCTGGGCTCGCGGAGCCACTGCGAACATTCCAGAATCAACCTGTGACCGGGGATCTGCCTAATTCTGGCTTGGGAGTCAGGAGGAACTAATCCTGAAATCACTGGTGAGCCGGGTGAGACTCTGCAAATTTCGGCTCGGGAGCTAGTGGAAAACTCCCAACCACCACTGTGACCAGGAGACTGCAATTCGGCCCTCCTCTACTGTTTCAGATCACCTTCTTTCACACAGAGAGAAGTAGTGAAAAGAAACAGGAAAAAAACTATTTATTTAAATTGTATAGAAGAGCAAAAAGAAAATCCTGTGGAATCATGCTTTGATCCAAAGCCTTTTTCTCTCCTCCTGGAGAGACTCCGAGGGGTTGACGAGTCTCTCCGATAGTTCACAGAAGATCTTTCTGCCGTCAATGCCATGGAAAAAAACAACCTCACAATTCTAAGATGAAAAAAACAATTCGAGAAAAACAAGTCCAAAGAAAGGGAGAAAGAAAGGAGCAGTCCAGAGAGCAGAGCAGCTCTTTTCCACGAGATCCGAAGAGAGACCTCCCAAAAAAAAAACCTGTGGGTCTGTCTTGTCTCTGCCCATTGTCCTTGAAGGGAGAACATCACCAACAACCAGAGCGTCTCGACTAGATGTACAGTTACAGAAGGTTTAACTTTCTCTAACATAAGCAGTATGATAGAATACAATATGCCAGAACTAGGACAAGCACCAATCCCAATTAGCAAACAGCCCTAATTAAGAAGCAGGACCAGGCAGAACTGGCACTGCCCGGGTCTGGCAAAGCAGGAGCCACCTCTGTGCCATCCCCTCTCCATGTGGAAACATCAGAGCCAGCACCCTGCCCAGATTCCACATCATTTTCTTAACAAATTTAGATTTCTGGAATATTCCAAAGCTCAGAACAGGGACAGGTTTGAGCCAAATGTGTGTGTGTGCAGGCAGGGCTGGGCAGAGGCAAATCCCAGAGGATTCTACAGAGCCAACCATTTTATATCTTACTTGAAGCCACGTTCTTAAACATTAAACCCTTCATTATCTGCCTCGATGAAGCTTGGCATTGGCAAGGTCAGATCACCTGTTTTTCCAGCAAAGCTGATGAATTATTTTGGCTGCTCCAGACATTAAACCTGATCCTATTAAATCCTTAGCTCCCGTGCCCTCAACACATAGCAGTGATATCCACGCCGGAGAACACGTGAGAGGTCTGAGCAGGCTCTGGGGCAAGCTCCTGTGGTAAAACGTGCTCAAACTGAAACAGCTCAGCCCTGCAGCCCTTGTGGGATGACTATCATTTGTTCCGAGGACACGAACATCCCGCACTGTTTGGGATTCAAGGAATGCTGTACCATCCCATGGAGATTGCTCCAATCATCCAATGCACAGCTCAGCCCAAAACTTCAAGGAAGCCACATTTGTCAGGAATGGCCATGGAAACCTTCAGCCGGGCTGTTCAGAGCTGCAGAAGTGTTGTCACGCCGTGTGGCTGTCCTCGCTTGAGCCTTCGGAATTGACAGCACAGTGTTGTGCCTTGAAAGGGCAGTTTTAATAATGACACAGATGTGGTTAAGGGGAAAAAGGTTTACCTCGGATTGGATCCCAGGTGCACACTTGATGGCAGAATGCACCCCCGTGTACAGCACGGGTACAAGTTATTAAGTCAGGAATAGCATATCTATCTAGGATTCCCAATAAGAATACAAGTTTTATAGATTTCAGGAATAGCATATCTATCTAGGATTCCCATAAGATACATGTTTATAGGTTCAGGAATTAGCATATCTATCTAGATCCCAATAAGAATTTCAGCACACAGTGATGTCCCCCTATCTATGAATCCCCCCCAGATGAGGCAGAGCCAGTTTACACAAGATGTTTGACAGAAGCTTCACGCCAATGCGCTGGTGTTAAGACAGACAGGGCACACTGAGCCCTTCTTTAGGATGTTTGTCCCTCCCAGCAGAATTCCTAAACTAACTGGAATATCAGAGTACAGGAAGTTACAACATGTGTGGCTAGGGACATCAGATGCATGTGAGGTAGTAGAAGTGTAAAGAAGGAAAAGCAAAAAACATCAGCTCAGTGAACACACTGGCTATTTACCGCACATGAAAGTAGCCATGGCAAAGCACAGGGCAAGCCGACACAGCCACATCTCGCCTCGCGGTGGGAAGTCAGGAATTGAGCCCAGAGAAAGGTTCCTTGCTCGGGATGGGGCGGGGATGGGAGGCAGTGACCGCGCGTTTCGGTGGCAGCCGAGATTTGAGGGTTTGGGATCTTTAACGGAGCGCAGGATCGTCCATTGGTATGGGGCAGGTGAGGGTGAGAAGCTCTGGAACCGCCGCGGGAGCACTCTCCATCCCGCAATCCCCGCTGCTCCCGGATAGCTGATGTTTTTCCAAAATAGTTTTCTGGTGAAAGCTCGGCTCGCAAGGCGCGTTGCCCACCGCCGGCGGGCAGGGCTCGGGGAATGCGGAGCGCGGGTCCCACCGAGCGGGGAGCGCCGGGGACCGGGACCGGGAGACACCGGGAGAACCGGAGACACGGAACACCCCGGACTCCTCCGCTGCACGCCCGAAGCGGCCCAGCGCAACAATCGCCCCGTTACCGCCCAGACATCTTAATCAAAGCGCAAGTTCACATCGTGTCTCGCTCATTCGCATCTATAGGGTGTGAGGGTGTCAGGTGTGGTTTTTTAAAGAAAAAGCAGTAAAAACAAAAGAAAAAAAACAACAAACAAAAAAAACCAAACCAAAGCAAAACCAAACCAAAACCAACAAACAAAAAAAAAAACAACCAAAAAAACAAAACAAAAAAAACCCACCAAACAAAACCCAAACCAAACTAAACAAAAAACCAAAAAAACAAACAAACAAACAAAACAAACCAAAACCAAACCAAACAAACCAAACCAAACAAAAAACCAACCAACAAAACAAACCAAAAAAAACCAAAACAAAAAAGAAAAATCAAACCAAAACAAAAAAACAAAAAAACAAAACAAAAAAAAAAACAAAAAAAACCAAACCAGACCAAAACAAACAAACCAACCAAAAAACCCCAAAACAAAAAAGAAAAAACCAAAAAACCAAAGCAAACCAAACCAAACCAAAACCAAACCAAACAAACCAAAACCAAAAAAAAGAAAAAAAAAAAAAAACCCAACCAACCAAAACAAACAAAAAACCCCAAAACAAAAAACCAAAACAAAAAACAAACAAAAAAAAAAAACCAAAAACACTAGGAAACAAAAAACCTACCAACGAACTGTTTGTTTTTCATACAGCCCAAGCCAAAATGTTTAATGAAAGATCAGCCAGCCACTGGATTGCACACGCAAAACTCCTTCTAACCCAGCAAGTTGGTTTGTTTTCGCCGGGTTTTCCATGCCAAATTTCCAGTGACTGACTCCTCAGCAGCACCACCTTTCTCTCGGTGAACAGCTGGAACATCCCATTTTCACACTTCAAAGGTGACCAATTTCATTACAAATCACTAAAAACTGCAAAGCTCCCAATTATCAGAATTTAAGCAAATGATGGAATGGGAAGAGCATATTCTACCATTTCTAAAATTAGCAACTTTTCTCAATCAACTATAAAAAGATGACACTTCAGACAGCTGCTGGGATACATCAAACAGGATCTGCTTTTCCCACAGCAGGAAAACATCTTCACTACTGCCAACAAGACAGGCAGAACCTCCAATTCTTAAAGTTTTAATTTTCCATTTTTTCAACTCAGAAAATTTAATTTAATTTTCCTTTTTTTCCAATTTCAGAAAACAGTCGTGAACCTTAAAAAAAAATATTATCTCTGATTTTTATCAATGTGGAGCTGGGCAGAGGGGAACGTGTGTCACAAATGGGTGGGAATGTCCCCAAGAAGGTGTGGAGGTTGTGAGGGACAGGGATTGTCCTTGTGGTTTTTTTAAAGAAAAAAAGAATAACAAACAGAAGAAAACACACAAAAAAAACCCCAACTTCAGAAACATCTCTGATTTTTATCAGTGTGGAGCTGGACAGAGGGGAAGTGTCACAATCCTGAGGTGGAATTCCCAAAGAAGGTGGGTTGTGACAGGGACAAGCACTTCAGAGGACAGGGATTGTCCTTGTGGTTCTTTAAAGAAAAAAAGAGACAATTAAAAGAAAAACACAAAAAAAAACCCCAAATATATTCAGAAAAAAAAAAAAATATTTATCCTGATTTTCTCAAAGTGGAGTGGGCAGAGGGGAACGTTTGTCACAAGTGCTGAGGTGGGAAATGTCCCCAAAGAAGGGTGGAGGTGTGACAGGGAAGGGATTGTCCGCTGTGGTTTTTTAAGAAAAAAAGAATAACAAACAACAGAAAAACACAAAAAACCCCAAACATTTCAGAAAACAAAAAAAAAATATTATCTCTGATTTTTATCAATGTGGAGCTGGGCAGAGGGGAACATGTGTCACAATCCTGAGGTGGGAAATGTCCCAAAGAAGGTGTGGAGGTTGTGACAGAGGACAGCAGCTGTCAGGAGGGACAGGGATTGTCCTTGTGGTTCTTTAAAGAAAAAAAGAGTAACAATTAAAAGAAAAACACAAAAAAAAACCCCAAATATTTCAGAAAACATCTCTGATTTTTCTCAACGTGGAGCTGCACAGAGGGGAACGTGTGTCACAATCCTGAGGTGGGAAATGTCCCCAAAGAAGGTGTGGAAGTTGTGACAGGGACAGCAGCTGTCAGGAGGATGGGGAATGTCTTTTTGTGTCCCTGCCAGCTCTGGTGGCTGCTCCTGTCCATCCCTGCTCCTCTCCTGCAGCTCCTCCAGCACGGTTGAGCTCTGCCAGAGCAGGATCCTGAACCAGCACCCTGCTGCTCTGCGTGCCACCTGCAGGGAAAAACAGAAATCAAATTTAAAAAAAGCTTCTCAAGGGTGCTTCTGTTTTAATAATGACACAAATACAGTTTAGGGATAAAAAGGTTTTACCTCGGGATTTGGATCCCAGGGCACACTTGAATGCAATGCACCCTGGCACGTAATATGCAGCTTACACATCAGGGACCAGTTTTATAGGTTTCAGAATTACATATCTATCTGTATCCCATAGATACATTATAGGTTCAGGAATTAGCATATCTATCTAGGATTCCCCATAAAACAAGTTTTATAGGTTTTCAGGATATTAGCATAGGTCATATTAGGATTCCCAATAAGAAAATTTCACAAAGTCAGTATAGTCCGCCTCGTATGTATAATGAATCCCCTCCAGATGAGGTCAGAGCTCAGTTTACACTGAATGTTATGGACGAGGGAAGCTTCACAGCTGAGTCAGTTTAGACAGCACAGGCACACTGAGCCTTTCCTCAAGTATGTTTGGTCCTTCTGCTCAGCATTCTATATTAAGTCTGAATAATCAGGTGTTACAGGAATTACAAACGTGGACAAGGGTGCAGGGAATGCACAGAGGTACAGAAAGTAAAAGAAAGACAGCAAAAACAATCAGCATAACTTCAAAGCAACAGTTTCCATGTGTCCAAAAAAAAAAATTTAATTCATGCTGAGATTGCTGTGAAGGTACAACAGCAGGAGCATCACAGAGAGCTGCTCACCCTGGCTAATTAAGTATGGAAAATTTAAAATACAACAAGACATATCCAAAGTACTAAATTGTTTATACAGATACACCATGAACTATATGAAAGATTATTCAATTTTTCATCACCAGAATGAGATTTTTCTGTCCCACAGACACATTCATGGCCAAGAGAGAAGTTTTCTCTGCACAGCAAAGGTGTTTTAAGGCCAGCAGGTGTTTGACTGCTCTGCTCAGAATTTAATTCAGATCAACTCAAATTCAAGGGCCTGGGAGTGGAGATTTCTCAACCCAAATAACACTGTGAATACTTAATACTCACTTTATCCACTCCTCTTCTCTGTAACACAATCCCACTGGCTAAAAGAGCTTTTGCTGTTTCTTCAAACAATTTCTCCTCTTCAATTTTCCCTTCTTCCTCCAGCTCATTGTATTTCTCAACAAACCTGCATTGCAAGATTGCATTTTTACTCTCACAGATAACATTCTGCTTCACTGACTGAAGGGGAGAAAGGGACAGTGTCAGAAATATTAATTATTCATTTATTTCATTACCTCTGGCACGTGGATTTGAAGTTTAATTGTGTCAGGTCGAAAGGTCTGGGGCCGTTGCCGTAAACTTTGTAAAATCTCCTGCTCAGAAAAGGAAACAGTTCATTTGTGAAGTTGTATAAATAGAAAACAGTTGATTTAGGGGGTCATCAGAGCATTTTGGGGAAGTTTCCGCTTTTCACATGAGTTTTTATCAAAAGTTTGGATAGCGCCCAAGGTCAGGCTGGACATGGAACACGGACAGTGGGAGGGTCCGGCTTTGGGGTCCTTCCAACCAATCAGTTTGGGATTCTGCAGAGATGTTTGTCCCAGCTTTATGAACAAATTAATAAATTAATAAATTAATACTTAATAAATCAGAGATTAGAGCGGTCTGGAGCGGCTTCTTCCTCTTGGAATTCTGCTGTCTGCACGCCCTCCCCACCGAGACTCTCCAGCGCCGCTATAAAACACCGGCAGGACACAAAACCCCGTATTGTATCAAATATAAACAAAGCAGAGGCAACACGGCAGGCTGAACCGGATAACGTGAGCCTGGATAACGAGCCCGGAAACGGAGCCCGTGATAACGGCGAACCGGATTACGTGACCTGGATAACGGTCTGAACCGATATACACTCGATAACGACTGAACCGGATACTAACGACTGCGGCGATAAACGGCTGAACCAGGAAACGAGTCGCCGGATAACGCTGAAACCGATAGACGGCTGACCGGGATATTCACGGCGAACGGGATAACGAGCTCGGATAACGAGCCTGGGGATAACGAGCCTGGATAACTAGATGCTCGGATAACGTGGCTGAACCGGGATAACGGGAGCTCGGGATAACGGCTGAACCGGGATAACGGGAGCTCGGGATAACGGCTGATCCGGGATAACGGGAGCCCGGGATAACGGAGCCTGGGATAACGGAGCCTGGGATAACGGAGCCTGGGATAACGGAGCCTGGGATAACGGAGCCTGGGATAACGGAGCCTGGGATAACGGAGCTCGGGATAACGGAGCCTGGGATAACGGAGCCTGGGATAACAGAGCTCGGGATAACGGCTGAACCGGGATAACGGAGCTCGGGATAACGGCTGAACCGGGATAACGGCTGAACCGGGATAACGGAGCTCGGGATAACGGCTGAACCGGGATAACGGAGCCCGGGATAACGCAGCTCGGGATAACGGCTGAACCAGGATAACGGAGCCCGGGATAACGCAGCTCGGTGGAACACGGACCGTCCCGCTCGGCCACAGAGCCGGAGGGGGCCCGGGTCACTCACGCTCGCACTCGGTCCTCGTAGAATATCGGGGGATCAGTCGTGATTTTTCCGTAGCGCGGCGCGAACGCGGGAACACGGGTCCGCAGCGGCGGGAAACGCGCGTAACGTCCAGCCACAGCGCTTCTCCAGATCCGGATGCGGACAGGTTCCGCGTCTGCGGGAGAAAGTTGACGGGAGGGGGGGAGTGTCCAGGGCGGCGTCACGGGGAACGGGAACCCCCCGGTGGAACCCTCCCCTCCGCACGATGAACACGCTCCGATTTTCTGCGTGCGGTCCGGCCATGGTGCCCGAGAATCGGAGCAGGCGGCCTGCCCAACTGACACCGACACCGACACCGACACCGGAACCGGAAACGGAACCGGAACCGGGGAGCCGCCAGGACGCGCAGCCGAGTGCCGAGCAGCGGTGGGACGCGGCGCTCAGGTCGCGCTAGCCGATGGCCGAGCGGCGGCGCAGCTCGATCGCCCCGCTCGGTTTAACGGAGGGGTTTAAGGGTGGGGTTTAAATGTGGGGTTTAACAGTAGCGTTTGTTTAACAGTGGGGTTTAACCGTGGGATTTACCGGTGGGGTTTAACGGGGTGGGGTTTAACGGTGCGGTTTAACCGTGGGGTTTCACTGCCCCGTAGGCAGTCCCAGATGACGGACCGTGGGATATCCCCTCAGGGCCCATCAGATATTCCCTCACGGACCATAGGATATCCCCTCACAGACCATGGGATATCCCCTCACGGACCATGGGATGTCCCCTCACGGACCATGGGATATTCCCTCACGGACCATGGGATATTCCCTCACGGACCATGGGATATTCCCTCACGGACCATGGGATATTCCCTCACGGACCATGGGATATTCCCTCACGGACCATGGGATATCCCCTCACGGACCATGGAATATCCCCTCACAAACCATGGGATATCCCCTCACAGACCATGGAATATCCCCTCACAAACCATGGGATATCCCCTCACAGACCATGGAATATCCCCTCACAAACCATGGGATATCCCCTCACAGACCATGGAATATCCCCTCACAAACCATGGGATATCCCCTCACAGACCATGGAATATCCCCTCACAAACCATGGGATATCCCCTCACAGACCATGGAATATCCCCTCACAAACCATGGGATATCCCCTCACAGACCATGGAATATCCCCTCACAAACCATGGGATAATTCCTCAGGTGAACGCGGATATCCTTCGGGCTGGTTCGCAGTGCTCGGACGTCCTGTGCATCTAAGCAGTGTCCGAACGGAGTCCGCAGCTGCTGGCATTCCTTCACAGAGAATCGTTCAGGGGGAAAGAGCTCCGGGATCATCGGGGCCGGCACCTTCTGGGGCTGGGGCTCGGCTGGACCGAGAGTGGACAGTGGGATGTGCAGAGTGGGGTGTGCAGAGTGGGATGTGCACAGTGAGGTCAGCACAGTGGAGAGTGGGGTGTGGACAGTGGGGTAAGGACAGTGGACAATGGACAGTGGGGTGTGCACAGTGGGGTGTGCACAGTGGACAATAGGGTCAGCACAGTGGACAGTGAGGTGTGCACAGTGGACAGTGGGGTCTGCAGAGTGGGGTGTGTACAGAGGAGAGTGGGGTCAGCACAGTGGACAGTGGGGCCTGCACAGTGGATAATGGGTGTGCGAGTGGAAATGGATTGCACAGTGGACAATGGGGTCTGCACAGTGGACAATGGGGTGTGCAGAGTGGACAGTGGGGTCAGCACAGTGGACAGCAGGATG
The DNA here is from genome assembly GCA_009741485.1 of Malurus cyaneus samueli. Taxonomy (NCBI): domain Eukaryota; kingdom Metazoa; phylum Chordata; class Aves; order Passeriformes; family Maluridae; genus Malurus; species Malurus cyaneus. Next base: position 20,035 of record VKON01001394.1, read on the forward strand.
TGCAGAGTGGACAGTGGGGTGTGGACAGTGGGGTGTGCACAGTGGACAGTGGGGTCAGCACAGTGGACAGTGGGGTGTGCACAGTGGGGTGTGCACAGTGGACAGTGGGGTATGCAGAGTGGGGTGTGGACGGTGGGGTGTGCAGAGTGGACAATGGGGTGTGAACAATGGACAGTGGGGTCTGCACAGTGAGGTGTGCACAGTGGACAGCGGGGTGTGGACAGTGGACAGTGGGGTGTGGACAGTGGACAGTGGGGTGTGCACAATGGACAGTGGGGTGGGTGCATAGTGGGAACAGTGGGGGTTTGCACAGTGGACAATGGGGTGTGGACAGTGGACAGCGGGGTGTGGACAGTGGTCAGTAGGGCCTGCACTAGCCCTGTCCGGGGTGTGCAGAGTGGACAGTGGGGTGTGCACAGTGGACAGTGGGGTGTGCACAGTGGACAGTGGGGTGTGGACAGTGGACAGTGGGGTGTGCAGAGTGGACAGTGGGGTGTGGACAATGGGGTGTGCACAGTGGGGTCAGCATAGTGGACAGTGCGTCTGCACAGTGGACAGTGGGGTCAGCACAGTGGGCAATGGGATGTGGACAGTGCACAGTGGGGTGTGGACAATGGGATGTGCACAGTAGACAGTGGGGTGTGAACAATGGACAGTGGGGTCTGCACAGTGGGGTGTGCACAGTGGGGTGTGGACAGTGGGGTGTGCACAGTGGACAATAGGGTCAGCACAGTGGACAGTGAGGTGTGCACAGTGGACAGTGGGGTGTGGACAGTGGACAGCAGGGTCTGCACTGGCCCTGTCCGGGGTTGCCCCATGGCCTGGCAGCCTGGCAGCTCGCTGGGCTCAGGAGTTTGTGCTCATCTCAGTGCTCACCACTCTGTTTTCCCCTTGGTTTCTACAGTGCAGCAGCTCCACCCAGACCCCGTGCCAGCGCCGTTCCTGCGGTCAGCTTATAGTGGCTCACGGCAATGCTTGTCACTAGTGGAGCCTTTCGTTGGGAAGAGCTGAGGGAAGAAATGCATTTGCTTCCATCTTGCAGCCTGGCAAAGGAAGGGGGCAGTAAATTTCCACGGCAGACCGACAGCCAGCAGGTACCCGCGGATCGGACACCTCTCACAGCCCCGGGCTGCTCGCAGCTGCTGCTTGCCTTAAAATTCTGTTTGGAAAGCAAAACCGCGGTCCCTGTGGAGCAGAGGAATTCTGAAGGGAGTTTTTGGGATGGCTCCAAGGGCTGGTCTGCAGCCTGGCTCCCCACTGCCCTCGCACTGCCAGGCTTCCTGCAGCATTTCCATGCTTTTGACATTTAAGGCAAGAACGCCTTGACTTTTTCCAGGCTCTTCTTTCACAGGGAAGATCTCCAAGCCACACGTGAGGCTGGGAAGTTCCAACCCTGCCAGGAATTGTGAAAGCTGCTCCCGCAGGGTGGGCAGGATCTGTCCTATCCCTGCCAGGGAGGGGGATGCTCCATGTGCCTCCTGCCGCTGCCCCCGGGGCTGCCCACAGCAGGAATTGCTTCCCCAGCGAATACTGGATTCTTGAGGAAATCGTTGGATGCAAATTCAGCCCCATCAGGCAGCAAACCTGGGGGCATTTGCATCTGAAGGGCACAGCTGGAGCTGGGCTAGAGCTGCCCCTTCCCTCCCCAGCCCCCATTCTTCCTTTCTTCTTTAGCCCTGTAAAGAGGAGGGAGTAGAAAAGTACACAGTGTTAATAAAATATACCGTGTTAAGTGTACAACGGGACTTTATTATAGGAATAACTATTAAACATCTTAAGAAAAAAAAAATCACGTATGGAAATAAAATCTAAAATAAACCAACTCACAAACGTCACAGATCGGTTTGTTTTGTTCTTTTTAAACCTTTTTTGTAGAGAAATGATACAAACATCACTGAGAATTGTACATTTTTACGTAAGAAATGCATTTTTGGCTCCCAAGCCGCGTTTGTGGCCTTTCCACTCAATTAGACCTGACTTTTTGTTTTTCTTTTACAGGACACAAAAATAACCCCTCTCCATTAAAATGATGCTTTGTGCCTCCAAGATATTTTGACACTGCTACAGAGTGACATCATCCAGAGACTGTGCTTGGCCTGGGATGCTTAAGGGCAAATTCTTGGATGGGATGACCAAGATGGTGCTTTTTTTGTGCAGGGCAGGGTGCTCTCCCCAGCTCACAGCCCCTTCCCTGCTGTTCCTTTCTCGGGCTCAACAGGAGCAGGAGGTGCAGAAGCAGCTGCTCCACAGCAAAACTTGGTGTGGGAGGTCAGAGAGGGCAGGGACAGTGCCCCCATCTCTGCCCGTGACCCGTGGAGCTGTGCCAGCCTCCCGAGGAAAGCTCAGCCTATCTCTGCGGCCCCAAACCCTGCACGGGAGATTCTGTGAGAGCCGGGACTAGATGGCCAGCCAGCCAGCCCAGCCCAGCCCATCCAGCAGCAACTCTGTCTGGGACAGCACAATTCCCCTCCCGCCCGTCGGTGCTTCCTGCGCTCATGGAAACTTCGCTGGGAGCGCAGCCCTCGGTAGCTAAAGAGGCGCTGGAACGGTGACAAGCTGATCTGCTTCCAAGTTTGATTTTCTTCCAAATATGCAGAGCTGCTTTGGACTAGGAAGGAGTAACGGCAGCCTCCTACAGCCCCCAGGCCAGCAGAAGGTAGGGAAGGAGCCCCTCCTTCTCTCCACCACTCTCAGAACCAAAGTCCCACCCAAGGGACTGAAGGATTTTCCGTTCCCTGATTCACCCTGATCCAGGGGTTTCTCCAGACCCACATCCTACCCTGGACAGGGCAGAGCAGCCTGGGGTGTCCTGTGCCCTTCCAGCACCTCCTGGAAACCAGGCACCGCACCAGTGTGGGCCAGCCAGCCTGGCTTGGGGTGGCCTAACCCATCACTGGGCTGCCACCACTCAGGATGTGCTCATCACTTCTCCAAAAGCAAAGGAGTGGACAGCCAAGCTGGCAGGGGCTGGGTGGGGTGGCAATCCTGCTGCTTTGATTTTAGGAACCCAAAGCTTGCTGCATCTCAGGGTGCTCCAGCCCCAATTTGTCGAGCGATGAAGGAGAGCTTTGTGCTATGGAGACACCACCCAGACCTGCAGCCCCGGACACCTGGAAGGAGCCAGGAGAAAGTGAAGCTCAGGGGATGTTCCCAGTCCCCAGCACTGCTGCAAGGGGATGGCACAACAGGTGCAGCAGCTGCACCGCTCGCGGGGGAGGAAATTTTGGCGTCCACTTCAAAGGCACGCGGGCTCGGCTGGGATTGAAGAGGAGCCTGCCGGGAGCCTGCAATGGGGACTTTTGTTACCAAACACTTGCGTGAGTGTTTGATGGCTGGGGCTTCTGCGTCTGCCGCCTTCGCAGCTCCAATCCTGCAACATTTGTGCTGGTTTGTGGGAGCCAGAGAGGGAAACAGGCACGTCTAGAGCCACCGCCTGCATTTGGCAGGGAACGCTGTGCCGATAAAGGAGGAGAAAATGTGCTGGCGGGAGCGGATTCTGACTTTACGCTCGTCACTCGTTACTTACACAGCGGAGGAATTTGTTTATGTAATTATTTTTAGCCTTAGAGCATCTCTGAGAGCTGCAGGATTCTGGACGAGGAAGGAAGGGGTCTGCTCCTAGCCCAACCCGCAGTGCGGCTGTTCAAATTGTCGTGCTGAAACATCTGCACCAGCCTGCATCCCGGCTTGGATTTAGCTCTACTACAGTGGGGCATCCTGGAGTGCCAGGGCCCAGGAGCAGCCCCAGCACACTACACCCATGTCCTGCTCCATCGGGGAGGGTTAAACCGGGGTGAAATCCAGCCCTTGGTGCTGCCCCGCGGCGGCACAAAGCGTCCCGACTTCAAGGCAGTTGTAGCAATGCCGAAGGCAAAGGTTTAATTCAAAGTGAAACGCCTAGGAAAAGAAGGCTTTCCTTTTAAATAATTTTTATTTGAATATTACCTGATCTGAATTCTGTCAATTACTCCTAGCAATAATAGACAACGGCTGTTAGCTTCCCTTTCTCACGTGGTTTTTGTTCCGGTGTGCGCAGAGTAAAGTTACATCAGACCACTACAGATATGTTCAGGAGTGCTCCGGCCAAGCAGGCCCCACGTGTGAACGGATCCTCGTTAGTACGGCTGATTTCGCTGATTTCGTTCCTCCTGCGCCGCCCGGGCCGAGAGAGCAGCTGGGGCTGCTCCTCCCCAGCCTTTGCTCCGCTGGCTCCTCTGCAGCCGCTCACAGCAGCTGCGCGTTTTTTATTTTCCTTTTTTTTTCTTTCTTTTTGGCTGATTTGCTCATAGGAAAAGTTGTTTTCAAACCACTGGTAAGAAAACGTTGTGCCTCACTTCAATACTTGTACTTCAGAGGAGTACAGCAGCAGAGGGGGAACAGCCAAAATCTGGGTGATTTGTTGGGTGGGTTTTTTTCCTTTTTCAGCCATCTCCTGATGAAGCTTCGTGCACATCCTGTGCCAGCAAGAAACCCCAGCGCTGGGACCTGCAGCGAGGGGAAAGGGAGGGAAGGAGAACAGCACATGCTCAGCCTCAGCCACACTGTGACAGCACCCAGGGTGTCCAAACGGGGCATCCAGGCCACTGTGGGGCTGTCCCACCCAAGAACAGCCCAAAGCGCTGTCCCCTCCTCCAGCCAGGCTGCACCATTCACCCAGAAGTGTTCATCCATCCCCAGGTGCCTCTCACCTTTTACTGCCCTTCCTTCAGCGCTTCCTCCTCCCGGAGCTGCTGCCTCCGTGCCTGGAAATCTTCATCTGAAAGGGAGAGGCAGGCAGGGGCTGTAGCCATTTCCACACCAGGACACCCCTGCACCACGGCCCCAGCTCCCGGGAGAGCCCCGAGGAGGCAGCCTGGCTGTCCCCAGGGCAGGAGGAGACAATTCCCCGTGGGACACAGGGAGTTTGCACCAGAACAAGCCTGGGAAGATTGAAAGGAGGTCCCATGGGGGTATTTCTGTCAGGCAGCGCCACTGAGGCAGCCTGGGTGGCATGGGGACTGAACGCATGCCCAGCATCAGATGGCACAGCATTCTTAACATATGCATGTCCTTCGCACGTCATCGAGAAAGAATTGCTGTAGATCCATCCTGTCCCCATCCTGTGCCCTCTGCTAAGGAAAACCAGCTGTGGGGCAGATGTGGCCATGGCACCACCACTGCCCTTCCCAGCCCACGCCCCAACCATGGGGGTGCCATTGGAGAGCCCCCAGAGCACCCGAGTGAGGTCACTCTGACAGCCCCCCCTGCCCCACAGCTCCCCAGCCCCTTTCAGGATACACCTGGTGCTTCAACAAGTGTTTTCTTTTTGATTTCCTCATCTTTGTCTTCTCGGAGAAGGCTCTGGCGAGTTCGAACAGCTTCTTGCGCGTGGCTGGAAGGAAGCAGCCGGGTGAGGATCTCACCCAAAACCCTTCCCAGAGCTGCCATGGGCAATGGGAAGGAGAGGGGCAGGGCCAGGGCTGAGAGCCACCCATGATGTCCTGAGTTTGCCAGACCCAGACAGGACACAGGGCCACCTTGGTCCCTGGTGGGAGCTGCTGATGTTTCACTTTTTGCTGGGATGTTTCGCTTTTTGCTGGGATTTTCATCACATTCCTCACCCAGACTGACCACCCCTCCCAGTGTTCCCAGTGCCTGCAGCCCAGCTGAGGTTGCCCTCAGTGTAGTGGGAAAAGCAGGCTGTGATTCCCAGAGAAAGGGATGATTTTGGGCGAGTGCTAGGTGCTGCTGCCATCTGCCCCTGCCCACCGACTCACATTTCCCCATGTGTTTCAGTTTGTCTCGGAATAAGGCATCGTCGGACACGGCACCGCCGGCCTCGCTGGTTACAGAGGGAGCTCCGTCACCTGCAAAGCAAACATCTGCTTACTGGGATGTGAGGGGCTTGGGACAAACACTGCCCTGACCCAATTCCAGCACAGCAAAGGGCAGGGAGCAGTGGGATCAGGGTGCTTGGTCCAGGGGACAAATCATGGGGACAAACCCAGGATTGGGGTGCCAGAGATAAGCTGGCAGCACACGCTGTGCCGCGGTCTAAGTCCCTGGTCAGCAATGCCCAAATTCCCTGGCTCTGCTGTTTTCTGGGTATTTGGAGTGTGCTACCCATGGAATGGAGTCAGGAGCAAGCCCAGTGACTCGCTCAGGAGCCCAGAGACCCCCAGAGCCATGTTCCTGCTGGCCAGGTCTGTGAGCCCTGCTGGAGCACTGCCAGGCTCCTGCGACTCGGCCGACCCCGCGCGGGGCCATCGACAGACACCAGCTCTAATTCTGACTCTGGGCAGCTGCTGCTGCTCCCGAGGTTAATCAGGATTACCCAGAACAGTCATTATGCCTCCAGGCACAATCCTCTGCTCCGGCCCTGGCACGGGAGGGCAGGCGTGGATGGAGAATGCAGGAGCAGCTCCACGTGGGGAGGGCAGGAGCACCATGGCATCACCCACCAGCTCCTCTCCCGTGTTGGGAGGGCAGCAGCGAGGGATCAGCCAGTTTTTTCCTCCCTCCACACTCTGGAGGCAGTGGGGCAGAGGGATGGGAATGCAGGGGCTGTGGGGGATCCTGATGTGGAGAGACAACGCTCACAAGTGTCAGGAAATTACCTGGTAAGACGGAGGAGAAACCAAAGTCGTTGCTGACAGCAACACTGGTTGACTTGGATTTTTTTGACTCATATTTCAATCGATCTGAAAAACAAAAAGCGCAGCGCCCGCTCGATCAGACCCCTGAGGCAGAGCACATGCATGGCTCTGCTCCCCTCCACCCTCACAGCCCCGTGGCTGCCGAGGGACAGCCTGGTGGCAAGGGACAGAGCTGGGGCTTCACAGCCTGGTGGCAACCGAGGGAAATGGGGCTTTGCTTCAGCAGAACAACCACAAGCACTTGGGTGGGAGCCCGCAGCAGCAGAGGAACTGCTCAGCCACCACAAGCACACAACAAGCACAGCCGTGGTTTCCTGCAATCTGCAGTGAAGGATTTTGCAAAGCACCAGCGAGACCTCTGAGGGAGCCAGGCCCTTGACCAGGGGGCTCAGGAGGGACAGGCAGCTCTGTGTCAGCTGGACTAAACAATGCACAGCCTCACACCCTGCCCATGGTGCTGGACAAGCAACCAGCTCACTGGGAAGGAGCGTGGTGATGGGGAAGGAGCAATCGTTGCAAAATTGCTCTGCAGTTCAGGCCTGCCAGCACCTGGGGAGGGTGCACAGCTGGGCAGCGCTCAGGGAGCATTTCCAAAGCTCCTGGGTGTGGATTCTGCTGGGCTCTGCCAGAGATGCTGCAGAGAGGTGGGCAGGGGGAGGAGAGCAGAAGTCCAGGGTGCAAACCCCACAGTGTGGGCAGCTCATCCTGCAACCTGGCCTCATCCTGCTTTGGCACAAGCCCTGATCCCCCAAGCTGCCAGCAACCAGTGCCACAGCAGGGCACACACCCAAAAAGCAGAAGTTTCTGAAGGCACTTTTCACCTCTCTCCAGGGCGAGGAGGAAATCCCGGTTCCTCTGGAGCTCCTTCATGAACTCTTCGTTCTGCAGGAAGAGCGCGATCCGCTCGTCCTCCAGGTATTTTTTTGTATTTTTTTTTTTTTGTTTTTTTTTTTCTGCTTCAGCGCGCTCTGCTCAGGGCCCTGGCCCCGTGGGACCAGGCCTCGTGGCACGGGCTGCTGGCAGCTCTGGGAGCCCTGGGGGAGAAAAGCACAGCACAGGTCTGTGGTGGTCCCTGAGGGTCTCTGTGGCACGGGCTGCTGGCAGCTCTGGGGGAGAAAAGCACAGCACAGGTCTGTGGTGATCCCTGAGGGTCCCTGTGGCACGGGCTGCTGGCAGCTCTGGGGGAGAAAAGCACAGCACAGGTCTGTGGTGGTCCCTGAGGGTCTCTGTGGCACGGGCTGCTGGCAGCTCTGGGGGAGAAAAGCACAGCACAGGTCTGTGGTGGTCCCTGAGGGTCCCTGTGGCACGGGCTGCTGGCAGCTCTGGGGGAGAAAAGCACAGCACAGGTCTGTGGTGATCCCTGAGGGTCCCTGTGGCAGCACCTTGAGCTGAGCTCAGCCTTTGGCCCCTCTGTCACACCACAGTTTCCCCTGGCCCTGCTGCTCCCCAGAGGGTCCCTCCTTCCCCTGCCCAGCACCCAGGGCACTGTTTAGGATGGGGACAAAGCAGGACAGGGCATTGCTGCCTCTGCCCCTCGGGAAGGGGGACAGACATCCCACATGGGAGCCCTTTGGAGCTCCTTTTGCAGACTGCAGGCTGGCACAGATATTTAACTTTAAACCAAGGGGTTGGTGCCACTACAGAACCTGGTGTGGAGGTACAAGAGGATCTCTGCAGATGAAAAACAAAGAAAAAAAATAAAAAACATGGATGTTTTTATTCATCTAAAGAGCAGAGTCTGCAAAGTCCTGCTGACACACGTCCCTGCACGAGGCACGGCACGCCTCACACCTGGGGAGCAGCACAGCCTCATCCCTGCCTACAATATTTATCTGATTTGTAGTTGCTCCCAGAGAGCCATAAAAAGCAAAAGCACACAATTACTGGGGAAAGAAAAGGGCAGCTGCTCCTCTCCTCCCCCGGAGCCCAAATGAATTGGCACGCTCCTATTCCCAGAAAGGTAATAGAGCTCATGAAGCTCAACTTGCAGAGCAATCATTCACAAAAACGTGGCAGGCTGCCTTTGGAGACGAAAAGGGAGGGAGAAACAGGGTTCCTGCAGCCCCCCAGCCCTAACCATGCAGGAGGGGTGCTGGAACTATTAGTCAGCATGTCCATTTCCTGTGTCGCAAGGACTGAGAGATGGCCAGATTGCTTGTCCGCACAGGGTGCTGCTGCTGCACTGCTGACTGCACCAAACCTTGTGGCTTAAAACCCCCCCAGCGCACATGTAGATCATGATTTCCTGGGGTTTGCCCCGGATGTCCCACCTGCGTGCTGGCTGTCTGCTGGGGCAGGATACGCAGGAAATCCTCGGGGAGGTTGCCCAGGAGCGGCGGGTTCCAGTTCCTGTAGTGCGCGGGCACCGCGGTGCTGCCAGGACCTGGCACATCCGTCCTGCAGGGCAAGCACAGGCAGAGCCTTTGGCGAGGGAGAAACACACCAACATCTGCCACGGCAGCGTGGCACAGCTGGCACAGGGTCTGGCACAGCAGCACCTGCCCAGCTCCACCAGGGAACCCCAGCACAACCCCGAAGATGCAGCTGCAGCATCAGCTCTGGAGAGTGAAAGACTTTCCTAGGATTTCCTTTTTGGAATCATTGGGAACTGCATTTCAAGCCTTGCCCTACAACTCTGCACACTGGGTTTTCCTTCTTCTCCCTGTTTCCCTGAGACTCCCAAAAACCAGCCCGCTGGAGCTGCAGCACTGCAGGGATTTGCCTGCAAAGCTGACAAATTCTGTCCCCCGATGTCACAGGCTGCCTGCACAGAGGGCAGGGGCTGGCACAGAGGGCAGGGACTGGCACAGAGGGCAGGGGCTGCACAGAGGGCAGGGACTGACGAGGGCAGGGACTGCACACGAGGCAGGGGCTGGCCGAGGGAGGCGGTGGCACAGAGGTTGCCGGGCTACCTGGCTTGTGCCCCAGCCCCACAGAGAGCAGGGCCCAGTGGAAGCAGCCGAGGTGTGCGGTGAGGAGCGGGCGTGGGGCCGGATGATCAGCACCTGGTGTTTTCCAGCACAGGCGAGCCCTCCCCACCCCCAGGAGCTGATTTTTGCCATTCCACACGCCGCCAGAGCGGCTTTCTGGCCCCTCAGCTGTTCATGTTTTAGGCCCTCAGAGGGATTTTTGAGCCAGCTGTGAGCTTCATTCATCTGCCTTGGCTTTGTCTCACTTGACCCTATAAGGAACTGGGGCCAGATGCCCGTGCCAGGGCCAGCTGCCAGCAGCCTGAGCCCCGTGTGCTGGCACAGGGTGCCCCAGAACGGGAGCTGTGCGGGGCTGGGGCTCACCTGGGCGGGGGTGTGGGTGGGGCACCGGGGTAGCGGCTGCCCAAAGCCTGGCTCTCGTAGGCAGGAGGGGAGTACACGGGAGGGGGCTCCTCATCCGAGCTGTCCGGCTCCAGGGTCCGCTCCAGGATCTGCAGGGTGAGAGGACAGGGTGAGGACATGACAGGGAAATGCTCCCCGGCTGCTCCAGGAAAGCAGGGATGGCACGGGCTGAACGCTGCTGCAGAGAGGATGGGGCAACCTCCTGCAGCCAGGGGGGTTTGGTGGAGTTTGGAGGTGCTGCTTTCAAGGGGAGAGGGTGGCTGAGCCTATCCTTGGGTGCACACAGCACTGGGGAGTCTCTCTGGGTCTCTGTTGGGTTTTGGGGCAGAGGAGAGTGGGGAGAGCACTATGGGCTTGAGCTCAAAGCATGCCAGAACTGGGTGCGCAAGCCGCTGAGCTGGCATCAAACTGAGTAGGGCCTGTGCCAGGCAGTGGCAGGATGAGACTGGTGCACATCATGGCACCAGCTTTTGTTGGGGGCAATCCCAGAAAAAAGGCCCAAGGGGGGAGGGGACCCACGCAGTTTTCTCGGGGAAATGCTGGTCCTCCGAGTCCGAGCTGTGCGTCACAGCGCTGCATCAGGTTCATACTGCAGGAGTGTCATGGTGCGTCCATGCGCGGTCCGTTGTTTAGTTATCTCAAGACCATCTATGATTGTCGTAGGTCATGCTGGGGGAAAATGGTTTTTGAAGTCTCCATGGCATCGTTCGAAGACTCAGCGTTTCACCTCCTGGCGGGGCGTTGTTGTTGAGTGTGGGCGGAGGACCGCCGGGGGCCGCGTTGCTGCTGCTGGGGGAAGAGGCTGTCAAATGGGCGGGGCGGCTGCAGGGGGCTCGGTGCCCAATGCCGCTGTGCCCGTGCCTCCTCACGGGGGGTGCCCGGATGCCCGCCGGGACATGGGTGGGCGGCGGGGTCCCGCTCCCGGGCGGCGGCTCAGGCGTCGCCCCGAAAACGGCAGCATCTGCACCTGCGGAGGGACACGGGACAAGTCACGCGGGGTGGGCGCCCGAGAGGTTCCTGCATCTCCACGGGGCATTCAGTTCCTTTCCACCCATCCCACCGCATCCTCACGGGACTGTGCCATCCCTGTGCCCTCTGTGCCAGCTGTGCCATCCTGTCGTGCCGGGAGCTGTACCAACAAAACGCAAGGCAAAAAAAATGGCATTACTTCCACCGCCGAGGGCTGCCCAGATTTAACGTTTCCAGGTTTGACATGTATTTATAAACACAGTAAAATCGCTCTTTAAAATAAAACATGGAGTCGGCTCAGAGAGTGTCAGAGCAGGGGGCTAAAATGCTCGGCAGCACGGCAAATCGACCCCTTGGAAAAGCCACCAAATCCAAGATTAACATTCACTTTAAAACCATAAACAGATTATACAGCTACTGCTTCTCATTTGAAAATGCGAGGCCAAATTCAGTTCTGGATTAACTCCACTGTTGAAACAGAATTACCCCAGGAACACTTTTGATCCATAATATCATTTTCAAAGGCTTTTTCCTAAGCGGCAGGCAGAGAGTTCAGGATAACTGTCCCTAAATGGTATTTAATGCAGAAGAACGTGCCAAGCACATTTCTTAGCAAAATGGTATAATCAGATTCCAAGCCATTAAGAGGAGCAGTCACCTCTGAAGGTCACCCGGGCTCTCCCCTGCCCAGCAAGGCTGTGTGTGACAGCCATGTCCCCAGTGCTCGGCCCCCGTGCCAGCTCACAGCCCTGAGCTGCTCCAGTGGGTTTCCAGGGGCTTCCAGAGGCTTGCTGAGAGAGCACCACTTGTAAACACTGGGAATCAGGAACTCGGGAAAAAGTTCACTTTGTGCCACGCTGCTTAACCCCCACCTTCACCCCCAGACACAGCACCACTCTGGCTGGGTACCAGAGGAATCACGGGGATGATTCCTGCTCCAGGCACGCTCCACTCTCCTTCCCTGGCTTTCTGTAATCCTGGAAGTATTTGCATTTGGATGCCCCGTGCAAACAGCAGCACCCAGCCAGTCACTGCACCTCAGCTGAGGGTCCCCAGGCTGAGCACAGTGCCACAAAGTGCCACCTTTCTGTGCCCTTTGCTCCCACGCATGACAGGACCCATGGAAAAGCAGCAGGAGAATCACTGCTGGGCACAAAGGGCCATCTCCAAACAGCACCAGGAGCCCCCAGCTGGCTCCTGCTCACTGATAATACCCATTGAACTCAGCCAGTCACTGCACCTCAGCTGAGGGTCCCCAGGCTGAGCACAGTGCCACAAAGTGCCACCTTTCTGTGGCCTTTGCTCCCATGCAGGACTGGACCATGGAAAAGCAGCAGGAGAATCACTGTTGAGCAGCAAGGGCATCTTCAAACAACACCAGGAAGCCCAGCTGGCTTGCTCCTGTATACCATGAACTGTCATAGCCTAGGCTGTCCCCATCCTGCAGTCATTCTCATCCCCAGGATCTGCCAGCCATGGAGCAGCACTGTGCAAGTGCAGCGGGAACAATTCCGACAGCTCTGCCCGGCTCTATTCACTGAGGACAAATAAATCCACTGGAGTCGA